>CM076580.1:1306816203-1307054901 GCA_034641835.2 Pinus albicaulis
GGTGGAGCTACCATGCACTACCTTTGCATCATATGGGACCTGAAACCCCAGCTTGACCCTATACATAGAATGAGTTTCCCAGCCCCCCTCCAACCCATAAGGTCGATATCCCTCACCCAAAATGCTTTCACTCAGGCACATGCAAGGTCCATGCCCCATTCCTTCAAAAATACATAAACAGCTACCCAGAGACATACCAACCATCCCCAAACCATAACCGAAGTATTTCGGCTGCCTACTTCCCAAAAATAGCCTCTTCAAGGCTGAATTCAACCCCTTAAGCTCCCAAAGATACCTTACTAACTGACATAACAGAAAAATGGTATGATAGATTAAGGGGGAACCATAAACATAACCATATTTCATTGTTTATAAAGGTCAATGGAGGTTTTCCTTCTTACAATTGCACCTGCACCACCGTTTGCCTTCATAGAAAAATCCCCATACCTTTCTACCCCTAGATTTAATCACCATGCGTGGGCCTCTATCCCACCACCTCACCTCACAATGCATGCACCAGTACTACCTGCCACCCTTTCCACTCATGTGGAGGGTGGTGGGATTCAATCCAAAATCCACTACCGTAGTTTTTTATGGGAGGGTTGATCCACTTCATCGCACCTGGATCGGGAGTCAGTGTCATGGGACTGTGGGTGAGCTCCGCTTTTAGCCCTATCCTTCTCTATGATTCTCTACAATGGGGTCCAACATTCTTCCCTGACATTGGGTAGCAAAATTATTTCAAGGGGCTCGTTTCGATTATCATATCCCCAGTTTTCAAAGAGGTCTGCAAATTTGTTTCCTTTCCTCCTTACATGGGTGATAATGCAATATTCAAAAAAATTTATTATATCTACCAATTCCTGCACATGTCTGCCAGTACGCCAGCTTCGGCTGAGTTTTTACCACTTCGTTCCTTGATTTAGTTTTTTAGGATTTCAGCAACCAATTGAGATCCACCTTCGATTACCAACTCTCTGTAGCTTAACATAGTGGCCATAAGTAGACCTTGGTGCACTCCAATGAACTTTGCTTCATTGTTTCTTGCATAGCCATAGGAATCTACATTGATGAATCATGCTAAGCCTCTATGATCTCGAAATATCCCTCTGGATCCTGTTTTCCCTGGATTGCCTTTTGAGGCTCCATCAAAGTTGAGCTTGATGAATCTTTCTCAGGGAGATTTGAAGGTCCTAGGTTGGCATTCCCTTTATCGAGGATCATTTTCCAAGAATATGGGGACACCATACTTGGGGCTAGGTGCAGGCACTGAAGTATTCTTGCTTCATGAGGTGTCACTTACTAATCATCTGGAACCCATTTCTCAGAAAGTATGCTTTCCCTTATGTTATTATTAATTCCCTCCCACACTACCTCTTGTTCCATCCTTGTATTTGTAAATATCTGACAGTTCCTCTCCCTCCAAATCACCCAAAGAGTGAACTCTGGGACCAGGGCCCAGGTGTGGTTGAGGACCGATCTAGAGAATACCCCTTGTCTCCAAATTAATATGGTCTCCCTTATGCTTCCAAGGCCTTGGTTCATCCTTCCAAAGAGTTCTTCCACCTGTTTCCATTTTCACTCTGCAAATTGACAGGAGTTGAGGAGATGTTCCAACGTTTACGCCTGGTTCCCACATAGTGTGAAAATCGAGGGTTCATGGAAGCCTCTTTTAGTTAGTTGATCCCAAGTCATAATTATACCTCTGCACACTAGCCAGAGGAAGTAGGTCACCTTCGGCCACCACTTTCCACCCCACATTTTCCTTCAGATTTATTGTTGGTTCACATATCCCCATCCTGATTTCACCTTGTAAGCTTCCTTGACTGTAAATGATCCTTTCATTGTGTATCCCAATCTCAATATGTCTACCCCTTCCTAGAAGGTGATCCTTCTTGAATCAAGTTCCTTCTTGAACTGGATCCATTGGTCTGAATCCAGCATAATTGGCCAGTATGACCTGTCTTTCCATCTTCTCCACCCATTGTTATTGGCATTCTCCTTCCATTATTGATTTACCATTTGATAGTTGTGGTTCATAGCACAAGTGAACGAGACACTCAACTCCTTTCTACGGGATATTTTTCCCCTCTGTTGCAAGGACTCTTGCCAAAATAGGGTTGTTTGGTCATTCCTTATTTCCCAGAAGAAATTTTGTATAATAAGATCTGTGTTTAGTGCTGCAATATTCCAAATGGTCAATCCTTTAGGGGGATCTTGGTATCTTAAAATATCCTTTGTTCGGTTGAGCATGTCATATATTCACATCCATTTCTACTTCCACAATCCTGCTCCTCCCTAAACCTGTCTCCACCATAGTTTCACCCCCAATACCTCTAGTTGAGAGTGAGGGGTATCTGAGTTAAGCTCTAAACCTTTGGTTGGACTCCTATTTTTCAAATAAAAAACAGTTTTAATGACTTCATCCTAAAAACCATTAGAAATATTTCTACCTTGAAGCATATTGCGTGCACATTCTACTAGTATTATGATTTTCCTCTCAACAACTCGATTTTGCTGAGGTATATGTGGTACTGTAAATTGTTGCAGAATCCCCTTGAATTTGCAATATTAATTAAATTCTATTGATTTGTATTCCCCCTCTTGATCGCATTTAACAATTTTCATGCACTTGCAAGTTTGTTCTTCCACCATACTCTTGAATTATTTAAAGTACTCAAAAATGTTGAAATTTGCAACAAGAAACAATGAAATTGGCATCTAGAAATAGCTCCCATGGAGGCTTTTGATTTAATTATTTCTTAATTAAATTAGAAGAAATGTGTGTCAAATTTCTTTATCCCTAAAATAAATTGTAATATTATATCATAATCACTTGTAATAGTTAACTAAGTGTGATACACTTAGTTAGCTCATGAAATTCGAGTTGAGGGTGGTTGGTGAGGCATGTAGAGTGATTATATTTGTTTTAGAGTCCAAGTTGTAGTTAGTGTATTATTTTAACACATAAGAAATCAGTTAACTCAGTTATATGTGTTAAAATCAGTTTAACTAGTTGTAATTGATTGTTGCACTAGTGAGAGGTCAAGTGGATTAAATCATATTTAATTCACATGTAGTGATATGTCAAGTGACTGATGATTTACTATTAATAGTTGCATCCATGTCAGTTCTAATGAAGACCCAGTTGAGACAGAGGTTAAAGGGAAGTTATCTATCAGTTGTATTTATAGAAAATTATCTTGGCGCAATTATATACACCATAGGATGCCCATGATGTATTGCACAGTCAAGGAAGGCCAATTATCCTAATTAATAAGGATCAATTTCCTAGGGATTGTGTGAGCAAGGTGGGATGAAGACAAGCAGAGAATTGGCTAAGTGTTGGACCAATTTTGTCTGGATCAGTGTGAGACAGTTGGTAGAGTGCAACAGACTCTTGTGAGAATAGTGCATTTTAATTATTTCATGATTTCTTGGTTCATTATACAATAGAGATATATGGGTTTTGAGAAGAAATATTTCCCCAGGAAAAATATTTGCGTTTTGCATTGATTTGCTTCTTTATTTACTTGGTGTGATTATGCGATCGTGTTTATTTTCCAAAATTAATTTGTAGAAGGATTCAGTATCTTGCTTTAGCATATCACATGATTGGATTGAATCCATTGCTATACATATTGTTTGTATAATTTATACATTGTATCAGAGCATAGGAAATCACAATAGTGGATAAGAAATTGAGTTTGTGGTGAAAAGTAATCAAACTTGTAGATACTTTCTTTAGAGCGACAAGTGGATCAAGATGGCTTTCAGTGGATTAAAATTGGAATATGCACTTGAGGGAAGTTATAAGCATGGAAACACAAAAAGGAGGCAGTTTTGGAGGACAACGGGTTTAAATATTTCATTTATAATGATATTCCCAAGCCCACAGCAGCAGACACCGCTCTTCTTGATTCTTGGAAAAAGGAGGTAGCAAGGGTGAGGAGGATCTTATTAGAGGGAATTCGACATCACATTTTCTTGAGTCTCCATGGCAAGGAAACTCCATGTGCAATGTGGAAGGCCTTGATAGATCTATTTTAGAAAAACATTGACCAAAGGAAGTTGGCATTGAAGAACAAGCTCGGGAAAATCAAGAAGGAGGAGGGAGAGACGGTACCAACATACTTGGCGAAGTTCACTCAATGTTGAGATGAGCTTAGAAGTGGTTGTGTGACCATAGCAGATGATGACTTAGTGAGCCTACCACTTCTAGGCCTTCCCAAGAGCTGGCATAGTTATCAATGCTCTGTCAATGGGAGGGATAAGTTACCAGATTGGGAGTGAATTTGGTTGGATTTGGTACAAGAAGAATTCAGGCGGAATAGCAGGGATGGATCCTCATCCAAGAATAATGACGAGGAAGATTGTGCCTTGGTTGGTAAGGTCAAGAAGTCCAAGGGAAAGAAATCCCAAGGCGAAGTGGGGAAGAAATAATTGTCCAAGATCAAATGTTTTCACTGTCACAAGCATGGGAACTATGCTACAAATTTTCCACAGAAGAAGGCAAGCAACAATGAGCTTGCAGTTGCAGCAGGTGAAGCATTGGCTTCACAGTTCGAGCTTGATTTTACTCTCATTGCATGCATGGCCAATAGTGTAATGGGATTCATGTGGTATTTAGACAGCGGTGCCTCGTTCCATATGATGGGGGAAAGAGATATCTTCAGTGACTTGGAGGAGAAGGACCTCCAGCAGAGCATAAAGTTTGGAGATGATGAGAGGTCTAGTGCTACCGACATAGGTACAATTACCGTTCAGAGGGATTCTAGCCCCCATCTCAGACTAGTAGATGTTTTGTATGTTCCAGGCCTAAAGAATAATCTTGTAACCGTAGTGGTATTGGAAGACCGTGGTTATGAAGTGATGTTTAGAAAAGGAAAAGTTTTCCTTAAACACATAGCCAGGGGACAGGTGAAGCAGATCGATTCTAGAGCCAAGAACCTATATACTCTAGAGGTTGAGGATGCATGCAAGGATTTGAGGAGAAAAGCAGTGGTTAATGACTTGGTGGTTGAGTGGGAGCAATTATCTCTCAACATACATCCTGAGAAGCAGTCTCAAAAGTTTGTGGAGAATCCACAATTGGAGAAGCAAAGAGGAGACTGAGTGGAAGGGTCTAGTTAAGCAGAGACCTCCAGGAGGGGGAAATTTTGAGCGAGGTTGGTAGAGGGAGTACATGCAGCTATACCTCCAGGTGTGAGGTGGGGCGATGTGAAGAACTATCCCAAGAAGAAATTTGGGCAAGATTCATTGAGATGTTGTGTCTCATGGATCGAACCTGGCTACGGGGAGCCCACATTACAGTAGTAGCAGGAAGGATCGGTTAGATTGATGCAGTCAGATTTTAGGAAGACAGAAATTAGAGTGACAGGTGTTGGATACCGGAGCACAGGTTAGAGTTGGCAGCAGTGCAGAGTGTGTGGATGCAGATGTAATTCATGTCAATTCATCAAATGTAGGGGGCCTCTCTCTTGCTGAAAGACTTGAAACAAAAATTTGATAATCTTGCACTATGTCATTTAATGTTATGGTGACAAAATTTTGATAATCTTGCACTAAGACTTAATGTGATGGTCAGTACTAGACACCTTTTCACCAATATCTCCTAAGTGATCATTTAACTCTTTGACACTAGATATGAAACTGCTTATATTTTCATTTGCTTCCATTTTTAGAGATAAAATCTTAGTCTTCAAAACAAGATCTAGTTTGTATTTGTTGTTTCATCCAAACTTTGAGCACATCCCACCTTTCCTCGGATGTTTTGCAATCTCGTATGTGGGGAATAATGTTGTTCTTCACAGACATGCGCAACAACCCCTTTACTTTCATCTTTTGTTTGTCCCAATGTGAAACAAAAGCTACAACAATGGGTTTGGACTCATCCCCACTCACAATTGACCACAAATTATATCTCTCCAAAATTATCAACAACTTAAATTTCCAATTCACATAATTTCCTCCATCAAATTTAATGGACTCATTCAAAGAAGTATCAACCAAGAGATTTAACATTACTCCAAAAAAAATATACCACTATAAATACTCATTTCCAAAATATTTTAAATTTACTTTTGAGAGTTTTTTCTTTTCCCTAAAAAAAGTTTTACTCATTATTTCCAAAAAAAAAATTAGTTTTTAGTTTTTTTTTTCCGTTAAAAAAAAGTTTTACTCATTATTTCCAAAAAAAAAATTAGTTTTTAGTTTTTTTTTTTCCGTTAAAAAAAAGTTTTACTCATTATTTCTCTTTTTAGCCCAAAGAAATTTAGTTTCATAAAAATACAAGGTCAAATTTATGAGTGGACTCGATTAAAAATAAAATCCAACGAACTTCTTATTTCTCCGGTCACTCTCCACCACTTAATTTACTCTCCACCATTAATATCACTTCAAAGAAAGTTAAAAAAAAAATGCATTTCCATTCTTGAACAAATATAAAACTCATGCTCATTCAAATCAACGGCTTTGACTTTCAATAACTCACATCACCTTCTAAAAAATAAATGATGGCCAAATCTGCAAAATGATGGCAACCCCTGCAAACAAACAATAAGTATCCTCAAATAACTTGCCGGTGAAGGTGAGACACGATGAAGCGGTTATGGCTGCACTCAAATCATAAACACGGCTACTCAATAAATGTTCAGTCAGTGATTTGCACAAAACAACTCCTTAATAGTGGCTACGACTCTGCAATACTTCCCAAAACCTCCCATGTAGCTCTCACACAACAGCATCATATAACTTCCCAAAACCTCCCATGTAGCTCTCACACAACAACATCATATAAATTGCAAACATTGTATGCAAGAACTCTGGCACTCAGCGAATCTGCAACAACTGTTACGCAAAATGCACAACAGCGCCCAATTACGCACTGATTTCCTAGCAGCTGGTTACAACTGCAGACGGGAGGGGAGGGGAAGTATTAATGTGGAACAAAATTCATACAAATGAGAATATGTTATTGCTTTATTCAGAACTGCAGTAATGAACTGAAGCATCTCAAAGGAAACTTGGGCATGGGGACAAACACCACAATCATGACATTTACACCATGGAACAAACACCACAATCACAACACTGACACCAAATGTTAGTAGGAGACCAGGAGCAAACCTCCACCATGTAACCCCAAGGGCTGCCTCCTTTGGCAAATGGTTTGGTGGGTGAAAGGCTTAATGACCCATTCAATTCTCATGACTGCAAGCAACTGCAATCCTTTTACAAGTACACACAACTGCAATACTCTTACCCACCCTCTTACAACAACAGACAACTGCAATACTCTTACCCACCCTCTTACAAGTACAGACAACTGTAATACTCTTACCCACCCTCTTACAACTACAACAACTCTACAACAACTGCAAGCAGTAATCTAACTAGACAGCTTTTTTTCCTGAAAATTATGGAAATTCAGGTAAGATTTTCAAAAAATCAGGAGGGATTTTGGTAAATCTAGGTTATAGCTATCAAACTTTAGTATTTTGAATGCTATAGAGATTTTTGATGGTGCCGAACCCATTTCCACCATCAAAAACATGATTCAAACACTGATACCCCAAAATTTCTTAATTTTTTTTCCTTCACCTCACCAATTTTAACCATGCAAGAAATTCCTCCACCTCCCTAAACAATTTTCCCAACTACAATACTCTTAATAAAACTCTGATACCATATCAGAAAAGAAAACTGAACCTAAACAATTGGAAAATTCATTCAAAACACTTAAATTTATATACAGAAAGAGCCGGAGAATCAATAGTAACTCGTTCACTCCTGCCAACTATTAATTATGAGTGAGTCTTCCAGCTGACATTTATTTCTTACGGACGCCTTCCAACTATTAATTATGAACTAATTACAGCGGTCTAGCAAACAGTTATCACCCGCATATGAATAGGCGTAGTGATTAATATTTGAATGTGTGAATAGGCGTAGTGATTTTTTTTGAATGTGTGAGTGAAAATTTTTGTTTTTCGTTTTTTTACGAGTACATTAATATAAACCAGATGTTTTTCATGCTGGGAAAAAATATTTTTCATGATTCACATGAATCATTAGCTTTTCTGTGTAAAGTGTACATGCATCTACTTTACAAAGCACCCCTCCAAGGCAATTTCTCTTCATTGACTTACACTCCCCCCTAATTTTAATGCTTGACCCGTCAGTGGCCCTCAAAAACAGGTAGTTGGTGCAGTGAACAACTTCCTGTGTTGGATCATGATCTTCACAGAATGTTACAACATGAACTTCACTGAACGTTAACAATCATATGCTTCGAAATTGAGCAGAGTTATAAGTTGTACCCTTATGCTTTTCTTTCAGGGAAGGTAGTGCCATTATCGATTTATCGTTCCCCTTTGACATGCAATATATCATTTTGTTTAAATTCTTTTATTTGATAGTGGAGCGTAGTTGAAATTGTGATTTTAGAAAATATTAAATATTAGGTAATAAGTTGATAATTTGTTTATTATTTTTTCATTTTTGTTAATTAAATAAAAATAAAATAAATATTTAAAAATATGAAAACAATAAACTAATAATTAACTATATAATACTTAATATTTACTCAGGGAAGAGGCTACTCATGGAACAAAATGAAAGTGATTTGATACCTCTCGCGATCCCCTCGGGCATAACCCCTATGTCATTGTTTTTCTCCCTCCCGTGGTGGCGGTGGGGTGGTGGAGCAGCGAAGAAGGGTGGAAGATGGTGGTGGGGCCGGACGATGGGGTGACGGGAGGGAGAAAGTTGGCCACTAAAGAGGTCGTGCTACCAAAATAAATGTGATTAACTTTGACTTCAAAAAATGCATTCAGTGGCACCATGACTATACAAATTTCAAGATACTTGAAAAACTTGTCAATGGTTGTATTTGATTTTGTAAAAATAGATATAACTAGCAATTGTATTAGATGTTGTAAAGAAAAGTGGTAAGACATATAAAACATCACTCAATAAACAAATTAGTAAACAAAATGTCATTTAAAAGTAAAAGATAAAGAGAAATCACTTACATTATGTCAAATTTACAGATTCTTTAACCTTTCCAGCATAGACATTCTCTCAATCTTCAAAGATGATATTTCAAGTTCCAATAGCAAATATTTCATAACAAAAATGCTCTTTTGAGATATTGAATTGTCTCAATTGATCAAAGTTTTTTACCACTTGGTTGTCCTTAACTAGTTGGTGACATAGGAGGTTTATTCAATTTTTTTTCCAAAATAACAATTCAAAATTTACCATTGGATGAACTAGTGGTTTATTCAATTTTTTTTCCAAAATGACAAATTCAAAATTTACCATTAGATGAACTAGTTTAAAGCAGAACACAGAAATAGATTCCGCGCCCATTTAAAGCATTCAATATGGAGTTCCAAACATGAAATAAAACCCAACTACAATGTGGAGTTCCAAACATGAAATAAAACCCAACTACAATGCCTCTTTTAAAGTATTCAATATGGAATTCCAAACATGAAATAAAGCCAACTACAATGTGGAATTCCAAACATGAAATAAAACCCAACTACAATCCCTTTGTGGGTCCCGTCAATCTAACCATTCATCATCTTTAAAATATTTTAAACAAAACTAATAAAAAATACCAATTGAAGGATTCATCAAAATTAAAGAAAACTGATAAAAATTACTGGTCTAATAATTCAAAAGTGATAAAAATTACTATAGATATGTGAAATCCAAAAAAATTTCTTAAATATTGAGCCAAGTGTATGTTTTAAGATCTAGACAATATAGACACAAAAAAGAGATATTTTCTTAAATATTGAGTCACATGTATGTTTTAAGATCTAGAAAACTTTTAAACAAAAATAAACAACAGTCACATGTTTTAGGATCGAGGCAACAATGTCAAGACACATGTTTTAGGATCGAGGCAACAATGTCAAGACAGAAATGGACACTGATGCTCAATATTTATTAAGTTGATAGATTGTACTGAGAACCCAAAATCAGGAGGAGGAACCCTCATGTCATTGAACCATCTCTATATTAAATTTGATAGAAAACCTTCCCTTTGTCATATTAAATTTGATAGAAAACCCTCCCCTTGTCAATCACTACAAACACGTAGAATATTTGATGGGTTCACCACTTAAGTAGATTCTCTATCACATCATACCATCATGGTTGGTGTTTTTGTCCCTGGTTTTAACACATACTTTGCACTAAAGATATGTGATTTTTTGAAAAATAAAATTTATTACATTTACATTTTCATTTGATTTTTATTTTTATTTTTCAAAAATTTAATAATTTAAATTATCCTAAAATTGATCAAACCTTTAAAAAAAATTATCCATTATTTAAATAGATCTCTAACTTCTAACATACTTCTTTATTCAGGACAAATTTTGTGAAATAAGAACAACAATACTAGTCACACTTATACTGCACATATAGTCACCAATAGCAGGAGGCGCACTTGCGTGCAATTGAATTGGATGATGTAGCTTGTAATTTAAACCAATTTCAATGTCATTTTGGCCAAATCCATTTCAGATAAGTGATTTATAATTTCAACAAATCACAAATTGTAATTTTAATCAATGTCAGTTCCTATACATCTCATTTAGAACAAGTAACTTGTAATTTCACCACTTAAGTAGATTCTCTTTCATAGCATACCATCATGGTTCTGTCCCTGGTTTTAACACATAATTCTTTGATTTTAACACATACTTTGCAATAAAGATGTGTGATTTTTTGAAAAATGAAATTTCTTACTTTTACATTTTCATTTTCATTTGATTTTTCATGCTTTGCAGTAAAGATGTGTGATTTTTTGAAAAATGAAATTTCTTACTTTTACATTTTCATTCAAGTTTTAGTTTTCATTTGATTTTTCATACTTTACAATAAATATGTGTGATTTTTTGAAAAATGAAATTTCTTACTTTTACATTTTCATTTGATTTTTCAAAAATTTAATAATTTAAATTATCTTAAAATTAATCAAACCTTTAAAAAAAATTATCCATTATTTAAATAGACCTCTAAATTCTAACATAGTTCAGGAGAGCTTTGAATTCTAACATAGTTCAGGACTTCAAGAAAGGTGATAATATTTTTTAATTATTTTATATTTTGAGTTTTTGGTTAGAATACAAAATTGTTTTTGATTAGATTATTATTGTTTAAAATATATTTTTAAATGTATAAATGAATTAGTCCAGGACTTCAAGAAAGGCGATAATATTGTTTAATTATTTTATATTTTGGATTTTTTGGTTAGAATACAAAATTGTTTTTGATTAGACTATTATTGTTTAAAATATATTTTTAAATGTATAAATGAGTTAGTCCCTTTTCTGAAATACTTAAATTATGTAATTCATAATCCAAACTTGTAATTTTACATACAAATTTGTAATTTAAACCAATTCCATTTCATATAACCAATGTCATTTTGGCCAAATCTATTTCAGACAAGTGATTGATAATTTCAACAAATCACATAATTATGCAGAATTCACAGCTCAAAATTGTAATTTTAATTAATGCTAGTGCCAACAAATCTCATTTAGAACAAATGACTTGTAATTTCAACTAATCTCATTTTACAATTCAAACTTGTAATTTCAACCGATCTCATTTTCTTAAAAAAAAAAACAAACCAATTAAACAAGTACATCTTTTATTTTTTTACTATGATAACACGACATCATCAGGGTTTGTTAATGAAATCCCTGAACCTTTTGGGATGCCATAAATCTAGGTCTAGAGATAACTAGTTGTGGGATGTGGAAACAAGTGATTTTGCTGATGAATTTGTCCTTTCTCATGCTACAGTGGCCCACAGATCTATTTCATATTAACGAGAATCATAGGAAATTCTAGACAGCTAATGCTCCTGGTTTCAAAATTTATTGTCTAATAAAATATTTTAAATAAAATTGATAAAAATTACGAGTCTAACTATTTATCTAAATCTTTAAAAACTGACAAAAATTAGTATACATATATAAAATCTAAATCATTTAGAGCTTAAAAATGTTTAAGCAAAACTTACTAGTCTAACTATTCATCTAAATCTTTAAAAATTGATCAAAAATAATATGTATATATGAGATCTAAAATATTTTCTTAAATATTGAGTCACATGTATGTTTTAAGATCTAAACAACAAAGAAAAAAATAAGATTTTAAACCAAACTGATCAAAATTACCAGTCTAACCATTCATCCTAACTAATAAAAATTAATATACATATATGAGATCTAAATAATTTAAAGCTTTAAAAGTTTTTAAACAAAAATGATAAAAATTACAAGTCTAACCATTCTTCTGAATCTTTAAAAACTGACAAAAATTAATATACATATATGAGATCTAAATTTTTTTCTTAAATATTGAGTTACTTGTATATTTTAAGATCTAGACAACAAAGACAAAAATATACACTGATGTAAGTCACATGTTTTAAGATCTAGGCAACAATGTCAAGAAAGAAATGGATACTTGAGAACCCAAAATCAGGAGGAAGACCCCTTATGTCATTGAACCAACTCTATATTAAATTTTATATGTTTGATGGATATTGATCCACTTAAGTAGATTCTCTATCACATTGTTTTTTCCTTGGATTTAACACAAATAATTTGGAGTAAAGATGTGTGATTTTCTGAAAATTCTATTTTTTACATTTTCATTTGATTTTTCAAAAATATAATAACTTAAATTATCTTCAAATTGAAATTGATCAAAACCTTTAAAAAAAATAATCCATTACATAATTAGACCTCTAAATTCTAACATAGTAGACTTCTAAATTCTAACATAGTTCATCAAAGCTATGAATTTTAACATAGTTCACGACAATTTTTGTGAAATGAGAACAATAATAGAACAACACCAAACAATAACGTTTACCAAAGGTAAAAAACACCGAAATAAATAACTCATGATCCATGTTGTATAAATTCCGAAACCAATCCAAACAGTTTTATTGAACCACGTTATAGGAAAACCAAATACCTGAATAACTGAAAAAAAGCTTTCTACAATTTTACCTTGGAACCTTCCGAAAAAAATAATGGGCTTGGGTGGCCAGAATAGAACCATAATACTTCCTACAGAGAGGGAATATTTAAGTTCAAATAATTCCAGTTAACTCGATACGAGTTGGGACAAACCCGCTAAATGAGAGTAACACCCCATAGCTTAGTATACACTTTAAATACCTAGATAAAATAAAGTGAGAATCTAACCCGACCCTTCTACTAATCGATGCGCATAAACCCATTGACTAGGCGAGGGTTCGTTTAATATCTGTGGAAAACAATTTCATCCCACAACTAATTTATCTCAGAAAACGTTTTCAAAAATTGAAATCTTAAAGATGCAAGACTCCAGCAATCACTCATGGGCTCAATGGGGCCTTTGCGAATTTGGGGTAAACCGGTAAAAGGCTTCTCAGTTACTAAACTTTCCAGCTGCCAAACCCTATTTAAAACCCTCAGGTATCATAGAAAAAAATGGTGTATGGTTAAATTAAAGCAAGGAGAAAAAAAGAGAGAAATTGCATTGCACAACTAATTTAATTCAGAAAACGTTTTCCAAAATTGAAATCCTAAAGATGCAAGATTCCAAGCATCACTCATAGCAGCAATGGGGCCTTTGCTAATTTGGGGTAAACCTATAAAAGTAATAACCTCTGAGGGTTACATAAATAAGTTTTGGCAGAATATGGTATATTTAAGACACACAACACACAAATTGGAAACAAAATCAACAATATATTAATGAATGTCTCAAAAAATGATGTACAATGTTGTCACGTCTCCTCCTACTCGTTTCCTACTCTCCATATGATTTTTTTTTTGTTTTCCAAGTATTCTCAGTTTTAATAATGATTATGTCAAAGGACCTAGTATAATGACCTCTTGTATGGATCCATGTAATTACCATATTGTTTATCATCTTCCTATATATATATATATATATATATATATATATATATCAACATATAAGCATTTCAATGTCCCTTTGTTTCCACTATAACTTTATTGACATACTATGGTTACATATGATAATCACTACTTTAATTCCACCCTTGACTTATGTTGGTAATAGAATTTATGGTAATGACCCACGTTTCCCTCTCGTTTTTTTATACGTTTTACTTCTTAGGCAATTTACTGTCCTACCCATCATGACATATATTAAGGTAGCTACAGTATCCTTCAAATTTGGATGTTCAAACTGTTTTCCCATATCATCAACCCATAGCCCTATCCACGACAATTGGATGAATTGTTTACATTGAACCTTTTGCATCGTGACTATACATTTGTACGTCGGTTTCCTCAGCATTGGAATCAATTTTTTTTTCTTTTTTCGATTTAGATCGTGTGTAGATTTTATATCCACTGACATACGTGAAGTGATTATGGCTCATCATTTTCATTTTGTACACATCCATTAATGTTAAGCTACGGAATTATTTCTCGAGCCCATAACCATCGTTTATTATTGGATTAACTGTCATTCGTTGCAATTGAAATCTCTGCGATAGTACCATGGCGTTAATTGAGATTAGGGTTTTCCCTCCTTCGCTTGATCTGAGTCTCAATCTTTGAGAGAGTCGACCGATGGTCGCCAAGTGTAGTGCGGAATAGCAATTAGGTTTCTTCAGCCGCTGTCTCTATTAAATGCATTTTTGTTGCCTTTTCATTCTTCTCCGAGGGTTTATTTACAGCTTAACCTTCTCTTTGCCTACCAAGATTTCCACGAGGCCATCCAGAGTGCACACAATACTTTGCTACGTGGTTTCGACGCCTTGGACCTGATATCGGTAAGTTCGATTTGTTCATGTTATCCATTTAGTTTAACTCTGTTGTGAGTTGGAGTAAATCTCCACCCATTTTTGTTTGAAACGTTGGAATTCATGACGGCTACATTGAGCTTAACAATAGCATATTCTCCAGAGTTTCATAATGGTTTGTTTCCTCTGTTGGTTCATTTACCGACTTCACGGCTTCCTGTTCGTGTTAAAATAGTTTCCATGTTAATACTGTGCACGTCACATAGCTCTATTTAATTGTTTCGAATAGGGGTTTATACCACTGTAACCCTCGTGCATTCGTTTTTTATTTCGCTCATTCATTTATGGCCTGTCGCTCCAGAATTTTACTAATTTTCTTTTCGTGGTCTCTTATTAAGACTATTGTGTGGTCTTTCTTGGTCGATGACGCGAGACAGAGTGGGATTTTAGCTCCCACTATCATCATAGGTAAATTTTTGTTTTCCTAGAGTCGATTTAACCGACCTTCGTTTTTATATGTTTTCTGACATTAATGGATTTCTTACTTTTGCTGTGTTCACAGGTACGCTTCTCCATTCAACTCACAACGTCTATCCCTTGTTACTTCTCTACTATTTCCTATTCGCATATATTAAACGAATCTATGGCCCCATTTACAGGTTGGTTTCGCTTCGCTTTCCATACTCGACGACTCTGAGGATCGTCCCGAACTTGTTAGAAATTGAGTTCAATGTCTCAGTCTAGCATGCCCTGCTACTGCTCGTCTAGATGTAATTAGAACGTAGAAGTACTCTCATGAACATTCGAGAGTTTTTTTTTTGTTTGTTTGTATAATTTTTCCTTTTTAGACTCACTTCAACGGACTTACAACTCTATTAAACTTTGCGATGTACTTATATTTGTCTTTATGGTAACGATTGCTCATCAAATTTACCGAGATGGAGATTTTATATATATGTACTCCACACTCAAATTTTCTTCTGTTATTCTTGGTTACGATCTGGTCTTTTGGAACATGGCACTCAGGGGCTAAATTTAATTAATTCACTGTTTGTTAGGTCTCATAGTTTCCCATTTATCCATATGTGTATCGTGGCAGATTATATGTATATATATATATAACCGTATTTTGTTTTCTGCAACGTGTATGGAACTCTGGTTTATTCCACATTTCAGGTCATTGAATATTCTTTTCTCTTACTACAACCTTATTCCCGGTTCCGAGGTTGCCTATTTGCTATTGTACTATATATTGAGAATACTTCCCACGTTACATACTGGTAACAAATGTACCCTAGGTAAATTAGCAGAAGAATGCTTATGCTTAATACCCAAGAATTTATTCATCATGTAGTAGATTACTGTTCTCGAAATTATTTGTTTTCTTTGGTAAGGCTCTAGAATGAGTGTTATGATGATACAGTTTGAATTAATTTTTAACAGTGGGTTCCCTCTATACTTCTATAATTTCTTCTAGTTAACCAGTGTATACCCATAAGATAGTTTCATGGATGCAGGACGGTGCATTATATTCTACTTTGTTCTACTTCTATATACAGAAAATTTACACATAACCTTCTGAATTTGTACATGGCATTGCTCTTATTACCTTAAGCAGAAATTTTAACTGTTAGCTAAATCACAGAATTTATTTTCTTGTATTAATGGAAATATTCTACCAAATGTTATCTTTGTCCAGGATAAATTTTCTGTATGCATAATCAGCTACAGTTTAGCTTTTTCATGTAATTTTCTATTTGGCCGCCTTATATTATATAAGCGGTGGGTATATATATGATAGCAGTAGGACTTTGATTGTATTAATCCATACACAACATACTCTCTTGGCTATTTGACTCACTAACTACTAGGTACTTCATTATTTTAGAGGCATAGACTAGTACATGCAGGAAGAATTTCCTCTGTTACTTCTATTTGTGTATAGATGACATAATTACCACAGTACATCAGATGTTATCAATCATCCCAATACATCTCAGATTGCATTTATGTACTTACCATGTAGATACTGGTACAGGAATATCATGCTATTCCTATTATATAATAATCGAAATCATTCTATTAAATCAGAAGTAGATTAAAGTTAATTCACTAATTTTATCTGTGGAGTAACATGTATCCTCATATTTTAACCAACAATGGTTTAGAGACTCTGTTGGATTATTCTCTACAGTTTTCTATTTCTACAATCTACAGAATTAAGAGGTTTAATTCCTTCTATATACTTCTGTTAACTGTAGAAACTAGAAATTCAAATATTCAAATCACACCATCTTTTATAACCATTTGATACAAACATAGGTACTCAATACATTCAAAATTTAGGGACATACCACTGTTGCAATTGACCAACCTCCCAACCGTAGAGCTCTTCTGTCCTCAAGAACTCACCCTCGAGCTGAGATCATCTCCTAGAACAGACCAACCTCTAATCTGTTCAGGAATAGCTTATTTAAGCTATTGCTCCCCAAAGCCTGTTTCTAATTCTGCGTCCAGAATATCAGGATGCTTTTCTTCCTGTTTGCCTAGGCTTCCCTATTTAGGGACTTTTAAAGCTGCTTTCTGCTTTTCCCAGCTTTTTACCTCTTCCTAACTACTCTCCACATCATTGGGGAAACTAGATTTTCCTCAAAATCTAATTTAGAAATAAATTCTTTCAAGGATTTTTGAAATATTTTTGGGGAAAGTAATTGCCTTTATCCATCCTCATGGATTTAGCAAGTGATCTCATAATTCTCATTTTGGTCAATCTGCACAGAATTATTTTATTCATTTTCTAAAAATTAAATATTTAATTACATCCATAAAATACTTATCCATTTGGGGTCCACTCCCCTTAGGATTAAAGTTAAAATGTCTAGCTTTGAAAGAAACATAAACTAGGGGTGTTACATATTCCCCCTCTGAAAGAAAACATTGTCCTCGATGTTAATATCTAATTACTAGAGTTCATTTTTCAAACAAAAATGGATATTTTTCCATCATTTCAGCTTCTCTTTCCCAGGTAGCTTCTTCAGCAGTAAAGTGCTTCCACTACACCTTTACTCTTGCTACTGTTTGATTCCTCAATTCAATTTCTTCCCACTCCAATATTCAAAGCGGTTCTGGAAGGAACTCCACTTCTGGTTCCACCTGTATCACATTCCAATCAACTATGTGAGAAGCATCATGTACATATATTTTTAATAATGAAACATGAAACACATCATGAACTCTAACATAGGGTGGTAAGGCCAGCTTGTAAGCCACTGGTCCCACCCTTTCTAATACTTCAAAAGAACCACAATATCTAGGAGCCAGTTTTGCACAACTTCTAGCATAAAGTGTGCTATTTTTGGGTTTAATACGCAAGTACACATGCTCCCCCACTTTGAATTCTCGATGTGTCCTTTTTTTATCAGCATAGTTTTTCTGGCGATCTTGTGCTGTCTTGATATTTCTTTGTATTTGTTTAACAATTCTTTCCATCTCTTGTAAAGCATCTGGTCCCAACATTAGCTTATCTTCAGGTTGGCTCCAACTCAAAGGAGTACGACATTTCCTTCCATAGAGTGCCTCAAATGGACTCATTTTGATAGAGGATTGGTAGCTGTTATTATAGGCAAATTCAGCTAAATGTAAGTAGTCTTCCCACTTTTATGGCCTATCCATCACATACATTCTTAACATGTCCTCCAAAATCTGGTTTGTTCTCTCTGTCTGCTCATCTGTCTGCGGGTGATATGCAGTGCTAAAATTCAGCTTAGTGCCCATGCCCCCAAACAAACCTTTCCAAAAGGCTGCTGTGAACTTAGCATCTCTATCTGACACAATCATCTTTGGGACTCCATGTAATCTTACTATCTCTTTTAAAAAGACATTTGCTACTTGGGCTGTCCCAAAAGTAGACTTTACAGGTATGAAGTGTGCAACTTTTGTTAAAGTTTCTACTACTACTATCACTGAATCGTGTTGGTATATAGTTTTGGGTAGCCTTGTTATAAAATCTATAGAAACTGTGTCCCATTTCCATTCTACAATCGGCAAAGGATTTAGAAGACTAGCAGGATGTTGATGTTCAACTTTAACTAGTTGACACTCCATGCATCTAGCTAAATATTCTGCTATATCTCTTTTCATTCCTGGCCAAAACAACTTCTTTTTCAAAGCTGTTAACATTTTCTGATATCCAGGATGCCCTGCATACGGCTGTTTGTGATATTCATCTAAAATATCTCTTTTCAAGGACTCCACATTGGGGATATATAACCTGTTTTTGTAGCAGATCAGCCCTTTTTGGTTTTGAGTGAAATCAACCATCTCCTTCTTTAGTATTTTCACTTGTAGGTTCTCATAATTTGGATCTTGGTCTGCTACCTTTTTCACCAATTCTTCTAAATCAAACTGGGCACTACTTCCAATGCTGTTTATATTTTGACAAGCATTTCTGCTCAAGGCGTCAACAATTTTATTTTCTTTCCCTCTGATATGTTGTATGTCCATATCAAATTCACTTAGAAAAGACAGCCATCTGGCTTGTCAAGCATTCAAATCAGTTTGGGAAAAGAAGTATTTAACACTAATATGATCTGTCATCAATGTAAATTTCTTTCCAAGAAGATATTGTCACCACATCTGCAAGGCATGAATAACAACAACTAACTCCAAATCATAGACACTATAGTTTTGTTCATGTGTCTTCAGTTTCCTAGACTCATATGCAATAACTGAATTTTCCTGCAAAAGGACTCCTCCCAACCCCTCTCTACAAGCATCTGTGCATACAACAAATTCTTTATCAGGATCTACAATTTTCAAGATAGGGGCTGTAGTGAGTTTTTGTTTTAGTTGTTCAAAACTGTTTTGGCATTTTTCAGTCCACTCAAATTTGACACCTTTTCTTTATAGTAAGGTTATGGGATATGCTATGGCAGAAAATCTTTCAACAAATCTACGATAATAACCTGCAATCTCCATAAATGACCTCACTGCTGAAACATCAGTTGGCACACGCCATTCTTTAATAGCCTTTATCTTTTCAGGGTCAACAGCCAACCCTTGTTTAGAGATAATATGTCCCAAGTATTGAATTTTGTCTTTATAAAATTCACATTTGCTGAACTCGGCATATAACTGGTTTTATTTCAGAGTTTGCAACACTATTCTCAGGTGCTCTTTGTGTGCCTCCTTATTTTTTGAATAAACTAAAATATCGTCTATGAACACAAGCACGAACTTATCCAAGTACTTATTTAACACACTTTTCATTAAGCACATAAAGGTGGCAGGGGCATTGGTCAAACCAAAAGGTAGGACTACAAATTCGTAGTGACCATACCTGGTTCGAAAGGCTGTTTTGCTGATGTCTTCTTCTTTAATTCTGAGCTGGTGATAACCAGTCCTTAAGTCAATCTTCGAAAATACTGAATCCCCTCTCACTTGGTCAAAAAGATCATCAATTCTGGGCAAAGGGTATCTGTTTTTAATTGTCAACTTATTCAGTTGACGATAATCAATGCACAGCCTAAAGGTTCCATCCTTATTTTTCACAAATAGAACCGGTGCTCCCCAAGGAGACACACTTGGTCGGATGTAGCCCTTATCTAGCAATTCTTGCAATTGCATTTTCAGTTACATGAGTTCGGGGGGACTCATTCGATAAGGGGCTCGGGAAACAGGGGTTGCTCCCAGCACCAAATCGATTGAGAAGTCAATCTCTCTCTTAGGGGGGAGATGAGGAATCTCATCTGGGAATACTTCCTTAAACTCTCTCACCACTGGTAATGTATCCATCAAATTTGATTCAGGCTGCTGTTCTAGTTCTTCAACATGTACTGCATACACTTGGTATCCTTTCCTAGCTGTTCGTTTTAATTGTAGTGCTGATATTTTTCTTACATAGATAGGTTTTGGTTTTCCCTTGAGAATAAAAGGTTTCCCCTCATCATCTACACAATGCAGGGTCTTATCCCAGCAATTCATCATGGCCTTTTTCTTTTCCAGCCAGTCCATTTCTATCAGCAAGTCATATGAACCTAATGGCAGAATGTTCAAATTTACTTCCGTTTGAAAATCATTTAATTTAATTGCTGTTCGGGGCAATTTATGTGTTACCTTCCTGTTGGTTCCAGTGGCCAGCTGAACCAACCATGACTGCTAAAATTTTTCAGTTTTAAGATTACATTTCTCTACCACTTGTGGACTAATGTAACTCAAAGAAGCACTCGGATCAATTAAAATAGTAACAGACTGGTCAGAAATCTTACCCTCCATTTCAACCATGGTAGCTTGATGTTTTTCTTGTCGATTCTCCAAGGCTGCACTGATAGTGGGTATATTTCTTGTTATGTCATTTACTGTGGTCTCTTCTCTATCTCTCATAATCATCTGAATGTTTCTGTGGGGACAATCCCTCAAGAGATGAGGTTCTCCACATCCCCAACATTTCAAAGGTTCCCTCATTTTAACTGTGCCTTCTTTCTTATTTTCTCCATCCATTTGTTTTGAACCCACTTGGGACTGAGCAATTTGACTTTCTTTGGGTTTATTAAATTTCTTTCGCTAATGATCCCTGCCAAAATTCTTCAAATAAGCTGGTTTCTGTTTCATCCCTTTGAAATCACTCTTATTTACCCAGCTTTTTCCATGTTCAATTTTGCCTTTAAACTGTTGGTAACATAATCTAGCTTTTCTCACCACTTCGTCCATGGTTTTTGGATTATCGATCTCTATTTTCTCCTTGTATACAGCAGGCAAATAGTTCATAAACCTTTGTACCTTCACCTTCTCTTCACGAATGTAAGGGACGTATCTCAACAGATTTGTAAACTTAGTGACAAACTCATCAATAGTAAGCTGTCCCAGTCTAAGCTCATGAAATTATTTTGCTTTATCATCATAATAACGTTCATTTAAATAGTGGTTTTTAAAATTAACCCGGAAATCTTCCCAAGTAACTGTATTTTCATCAATGGCATGAACCATTTTCGTCTCCTCCCACCACAAGGTAGCCTTACCTTGCAGCTGGTAGATAGCTAATCTGGCTTTCAGATTGCTTTCATATTCATAGACTTGGAAGTATTTAATCATGTTCAACATCTTCCTCCTTCTCCCCATCATAGGAGGGAGGCATGATCTTTCGGAATTCTCCCTGTAATTCCTTTTTCTGCTTATACTGATGCCTAATCGCATTATCTTCCTCAGACTCATCAGTATTCCTCTTTCCGGAACCTTCGACTTCTTGGTTGTTCTGCGAAGTTAGCTCTCTGATGAGATTTTTCTGCTCCTCACTGGCTAATGACAATCTGTCATTCTGGCTTCTCAGCTCAGCCATTTCTCGTTGCAAACTGTGCAACATAGCCATCACCGGAGCGTTGGGATCTGGTGTATTATCATCATCACGCAGATCAACATAAATTTCCTCACTTCCAGCCATTGGAATTGTTTGTTTCAGCACCACATTGTACACTAAACAACACAGATCAGAAATTAAAAAAAAAAAAAATTCAACAAGAAAATTTTATACAGTAAGTATACAACAACAGTGAGCACAACAACAACAACCCAGTTTTATGTAACGTGAGCTCTGATACCATTTGTCACGTCTCCTACTCGTTTTCTACTCTCCATATGAATTTTTTTTTTCCAAGTATTCTCAGTTTTAATAATGATTATGTCAAAGGACCTAGTATGATGACCTCTTGTATGGATCCATGTAATTACCATATTGTTTATCATCTTCCTATATATATATATATATATATCTCAACATATAAGAATTTCAATGTCCCTTCGTTTCCACTATAACTTTATTGACATACTATGGTTACATATGATAATCACTACTTTAATTCCACCCTTGACTTATGTTGGTAATAGAATTTATGGTAATGACCCACGTTTCCCTCTCGCTTTTTTATACGTTTTACTTCTTAGGCAATTTACTGTCCTACCCATCATGACATATATTAAGGTAGCTATAGTATCCTTCAAATTTGGATGTTCAAACCGTTTTCCCATATCATCAACCCATAGCCTTATCCACGACAATTGGATGAATTGTTTACGTTGAACCTTTCACATTGTGACTATACATTTGTACGTCAGTTTCCTCAGCATTGGAATCAAATTTTTTTTCTTTTTCGATTTAGATCGTGTGTAGATTTTATATCCACTGACATACGTGAAGTGATTATGGCTCATCGTTTTCATTTTGTACACATCCATTAATGTTAAGCTACGGAATTATTTCTCGAGCCCATAACCATTGTTGTTTATTGGATTAACTATCATTCGTTGCAATTGAAATCTCTGCAATAGTACATGTCGTTAATTGAGATTAGGGTTTTCCCTCCTTCACTTGATCTGAGTCTCGATCTCTGAGAGAGTCGACTGATGGTCGCCAAGTGTAGCACAGAATAGCAATTAGGTTTCTTCAACCGCTGTCTCTATTAAACGTATTTTTGTTTCCTTTTCATTCTTCTCTGAGGGTTTATTTATAGCTTAACCTTCTCTTTGCCTACCAAGATTTCCACAAGTCCATCCAGAGTGCACGCAATACTTTGCTACGGGGTTTCGACGCCTTGGACCTGATATCAGTAAGTTCGATTTGTTCATGTTATCCATTTAGTTTAACTCTGTTGTGAGTTGGAGTAAATCTCCACCCATTTTTGTTTGAAACGTTGGAATTCATGACGGCTACATTGAGCTTAACAATAGCATATTCGCCAGAGTTGCATAATGGTTTGTTTCCTCTGTTGGTTCATTTACCGACTTCACGGCTTCCTATTCGTGTTAAAATAGTTTCCATGTTAATACTGTGCACATCGCATAGCTCTATTTAGTTGTTTCGAATATGGGTTTATACCACTATAAGCCTCGTGCATTCGTTTTTGATTTCTCTCATTCATTTATGGCTTGTCGCTCCAGAGTTTTACTAATTTTCTTTTTGTGGTCTCTTATTAAGAATATTGTGTGGTATTTCTTGGTCGATGACGCGAGACAGAGTGGGATTTCAGCTCCCACTGTCATCATAGGTAAATTTTTGTTTTCCTAGAGTCGATTTAATCGACCTTCGTTTTTATATGTTTTTTGACATTAATGGATTTCTTACTTTTGCTGTGTTCACAGGTACGCTTCTCCATTCAACTCACAGTGTCTATCCCTTGTTACTTCTCTACTATTTCCTATTCACATATTAAACGAATCTATGGCCCCATTTACAGGTTGGTCTTGCTTCGCTTTCCATACTCGACGACTCTGAGGATCGTCCCGAACTTGTTAGATATTGAGTTCAATGTCTCAGTCTAGCATGCCCTGCTATTGCTCGTCTAGATGTAATTAGAACGTAGAAGTACTCTCATGAACATTCAAGATTTTTTTGTTTTGTTTGTTTGTATAATTTTTCCTTTCGAGACTCACTTCAATGGACTTACAACTCTATTAAAATTTGCGATGTATTTATATTTGTCTTTATGGTAACGATTGCTCATCAAATTTACCGAGATGGAGATTTTATATATATGTACTCCGCACTCAAATTTTCTTCTGTTATTCTTGGTTATGATCTGCTCTTTTGGAACATAGCAATCTGGGGCTAAATTTAATTAATTCACTGTTTCTTAGGTCTCGTAGTTTCCCATTTATCCATATGTGTATCGTGGCAGATTATATGTATATATATAACCGTATTTTGTTTTCTGCAACGTGTATGGAACTCTGGTTTATTCCACATCTCAGGTCATTGAATATTCTTTTTTCTTACTACAACCTTATTCCCGGTTCCGAGGTTGCCTATTTGCTATTGTACTATATATTGAGAATTCTTCCCACGTTACATACTGGTAACAACTGTACCCTAGGTAAATTAGCAGAAGAATGCTTATTCTTAATACCCAAGAATTTATTCATCATGTAGTAGATTACTGTTCTCGAAATTATTTGTTTTATTTGGTAAGGCTCTAGAATGAGTGTTATGATGATACAGTTTGAATTAATTTTTAACAATGGGTTCCCTCTATATACTTCTATAATTTCTTCCAGTTAACTAGTGTATACCCGTAAGATAGTTTCATGGATGCAGGACAGTGCATTATATTATACTCTGTTCTACTTCTATATACAGAAAATTTACACATAACCTTCTGAATTTGTACATGGCATTGCTCTTATTACCTTAAGCAGAAATTTTAACTGTTAGCTAAATCACAGAATTTCTTTTCTTGTATTAATGGAAATATTCTACCAAATGTTATCTTTGTCTAGAATAAATTTTCTGTGTGCATTATCAGCTACAGTTTAGCTTTTTCATGTAATTTTCTATTTGGCCGCCTTATATTATATAAGCGGTGGGTATATATATGATAGCAGTAGGACTTTGATTGTATTAATCCATACACAGCATACTCTCTTGGCTATTTGACTCACTAACTACTAGGTACTTCATTATTTTAGAGGCATAGACTAGTACATGCAGGAAGAATTTCCTCTGTTACTTCTACTTGTGTATAGATGACATAATTACCACAGTACGTCAGATGTTATCAATCATCCCAATACATCTCAGATTGCATTTATGTACTTACCATGTAGATACTGGTACAGGAATATCATGCTATTCCTATTATATAATAATCGAAATCATTCTATTAAATCAGAATCAGATTAAAGTTAATTCACTAATTTTATCTGTGGAGTAACATGTATCCTCAGATTTAAACCAACACTGGTTTAGAGACTCTGTTGGATTCTTCTCTATAGTTTTCTATTTCTACAATCTATAGAATTAAGAGGGTTAATTCCTTCTATATACTTCTGTTAAATGTAGAAACTAGCAATTCAAATATTCAAATCACACCATCCTGTATAACCATTTGATACAAACATAGGTACTCAATACATTCAAAATTTAGGGACATACCACTGTTGCAATTGACCAACCTCCCAACAGTAGAGCTCTTCTATCCTCAAGAACTCACCCCCGAGCTGAGATCATCTCCTAGAACAGACCAACCTCTAATCTGTTCAGGAATAGCTTATTTAAGCTATTGCTCCCCAAAGCCCGTTTCTAATTCTGTGTCCAGAATATTAGGATGCTTTTCGTCCTATTTGCCTAGGCTTCCCTATTTAGGGACTTTTAAAGCTGCTTTATGCTTTTCCCAGTTTTTTACCTCTTCCCAACTACTCTCCACATTATTGGGGAAACTAGATTTTCCTCAAAATCTAATTTCGAAATAAATTCTTTCAAGGATTTTTGAAAGATTTTTGGGGAAAGTAATTGCCTTTATCCATCCTCATGGATTTAGCAAGTGATCTCATAATTCTCATTTTGGTCAATCTGCACAGAATTATTTTATTCATTTTATCAAAATTAAATATTTAATTACATCCATAAAATACTTATCCATTTGGGGTCCACTCCCCTTAGGATTAAAGTTCAATTGTCTAGCTTTGAAAGAAACATAAACTAGGGGTGTTACAAATGTGTACACGTATAATTACATCAAGAAACTATTGAATCATTTCCCCAGGTTTCTTGGACTCTAATAACCGATTACCTAACACAAAATAACCCAAGGATTAGTTGCCTAACGTGTAATAAAATGAGCCATGGTTGTGTGACCTATAGATGGTTGTTGTTGTCCCCTACATAATGAGATAGGGGTTTTTCCTTTCTATATATCAAGGGAGCACAATTGTTGAGAAAAAGTACAGTGCAAGGGTGAGAAGAACTAAACCCGTCTACAGTGGGAATTTCGGCCATTGTAGTTGAGGGCGCAGTTGCTTTAAGATTGTAAATTGATCCTATTGTTGGCCCTTTGCAATGGTTCTGGAAAAAGAAAGGAGACCACGCACTGACTGGGCCTGTCTATAGTCCGATTGGTGCCACTGCCATGCATTTTGAACAGATGCTAGAAGAGAAGATAATAGTGTAACACCTCTCCTACCTTCAAATTATTTTTTTCTACTTTAATTCCATCTTGTATATCGATATTAATACTCATCGATTTTTTTTTTTCAAAAAATGCTTCGTTGCTTTGTTAACACATCTTCTAATTTATTTTTATTTTGGATAGTATGTTTATTCCACAACTTATAATTATGAATAACCATTACACCTATAATCACCCCATTGCACTTATGGTTAATTCCTGGATAACCCTTACCCTATACTCAAACATTTGATAAATGACATTGAAACATCATTTAATTACAATTATATTGGAGGGTTGCAATACCATTAAAATATATCTATCAAATGTTACAATCTTTTTAAACTATATATTAATGCTACGTTATAATGGATACGAATCTTAACAACCCTCAATCATCTCATATCATTAGTATATAGATGATATTCAATAGGGTGTTAAAATGATTGTAAAAACTATTAATGACTTGCTCGTATGCCAAGTAACCCCGCCTTGGTGTATACTTACCCTTCATGAAATTAGAGGAATGAACCATTAATGAAATTCAACATTCTGGTGTACTGGTGTACTATGACATTAAAACGTTTCTTTGAAATTTAACTCCGCATGGTGATTTCTTTGAGGGTGGTAGAACTTGATTATGGATCTTATCGAATCCCGCTATTTCGATTTGTTGTACTGCGCCATTTATCGTTTTAATATATGAACTTTGACAACCCAAAGGTTTACAACTGTGGTTTGGTTTTCACATTAAATTCTCAGTCCATTCCATACGCGTCGATCCCAATTTGATGAACATGATGAGGACAAGTGTAAGGCTCTGATAATTTAGGGTTTTGATGCCTGTTGTTTTTAAATGCAGAATTTTCGAGAACAGTATCATTTCTTTTCTTCCCTATTTTCCGATTCATGGTGGCTCCTTCTTTGCGATTTTCATGGCGCGGGAAGGCTTTTTGCATCGTTGAGATTTTTAAATCGTGAGAAACCTGACTCGAGCTTCCATGGCTCTCCACTATGAAGGTGTTTCGGAAATATATCTTGGTAAGAATTGGTTTATATATGTTTTTTTTATCAAGCCCTTCTTTCTACAGAATCGTATATTGGTTCTAATTAGAATATTGATTTCGATTGATAACTCTGTGGACTATTTTGTCTACCCACTCTACTGGCGAGTTGAATGGGAATTGCGACTTTGATATACATGTAAAAAAATGATTTCAATCACGACATCTATGATACAGAACGTATGGGCATTTTATCATATTTGTAGTGACCTTTCTTCCAGGTAATTGAAATTTATACAATTCTTCCTTCCGAATCGTTTTCAATGGCTATATGTATATAGCTCTTATTCTCTGATTTTTATTCGCACTTACATAGGTCTTTATCAAACCGATTTTTACCTACTGGGTTTAAATTCAACCCTTCGTCATTTATTTTAAAAAGTTTCCACCCTAGTTTCATTGAGGTCATATTTATAATAGAATCGATTTCTATTGACATCTCTGTGAATAATAATCTTTTATTCGTTGCTACAGGTAAGAATGCGTTCGATCATTAATTTTTTTTTTCTTTGGACGTAGTCGATTTTGCCCCCCCCCCAACACATATATCCTGACACTAATTTGGGCATGTTCTCCAGGTTGGTAATCATCAACAATTTCCGCACTAATGCCAGAGACTTGGGGAAATTTTTCGATGGCTATTAGCTATCTTTTTGTTTCTATGAAATTTGTGATAATTATTAATTTCCATTCTGGTTTAATTTGCCATGACTTGTATAATTAAACTCTTATATTCGGGATAGCCATCCCTAGTTTATTTTATGTTGGATCTTTTTTATTTTAGTAGTTGTAGCCATAAGACAGTACGATCTGGTCGCTCTTGTTGACTGTATAATTCTTGTCCAGATTCGTTAGTGACAATTTTTTTTTATCAGTACTATGTAATATTCCGCTCGAATCTCGTGGATTTCTATTATTTGTTCTTATACTCATTTCGTTTTGAATGATATTTCTATGGTATTCTTCTACCATAATTTGCAATAAGTTTCTGTTTCGATTTTAGGACCCAAATCATGAGTTTAAAGTTCTTTGCAATACTAATATGATTCAAAGTAAATAACGAATTGGTTTCGACATATTGGAAAACCAGGTTTCTATACCTTTGTTGGATCCATGTATATATATCATATAATTAATTCCCAAAAGTTTGGAATCATTCTGGCTTTTAGAATTATCAATGTATATTTGTTATATATATCTATGGGAAAAATACATGGGAAAATTTTTCTGAATGTGTTGAATGTAATTTTTTTTTTTTTCCTAATCATAGATGTTCCATACTGGTAATTATATACCTCTCTCTGGTTTGACCAGATTTATAGAAACATTATTTACAACAGTACTTCCCTTTTTTATCTCTAATCTGTACCCATAATAGCTAAAATGATGTTTCATTTCCCTTCGTGTATGTACTACTATTGAGTTGAAGTTTTGGTTGCAGGAAATTTCTGTATTATGTTTCTCGTTTACAATGTATAAAGAATACAATTTGTATAATTTTATAATATCACTTAGAATAAACATAAAATGTAATTCTATTAATAGACTTTTCTATGTCTAATTAATAGTACTCTTACCTCACTATGGTGAGCACAACATTTATTTATACTTTGCATTTATAAAATCAAACTACAGTGACCACAGTGAATAAAAATCTTATTTAAGTATTTACAAGGTCTATACCTCTGCAATTTATATTCAGCTTTTATTTGTTTTTAAGCATATGTATCATACCCTTTTGAGATTAATATTTCCTTTACCTTCTTCACATAGGTATTATAGCCACTTACTGCTAGAACAAGAAAATTTATTATTTAATTTTTTTTTTTTCAAGACAGTTATTCCTTATAGAAGTAGATTAAAGTTACATTTAAATTATTCGAGGGAATTGATTTTAAATATCTCCAGATTTAACCAGACTCTAGTTTAGAGATTCTGGCTGATAGTATTACCGAGAATCTACTCCTACTACTATACAGAAATTTGGAAGATTTATTTCTTCTATTCAATTATGTTAAAGGTACAGAATAACAATTTCAGAAACTTAATTAAAAATACCAGCTACAAAAGTTATCAACATTGTACAATAGCATATAATTTAATAATTCATAATATTTAGGTGCATACCACCTCTTCTGATGACCAGTGCTCCCAACCTTAGAGTTCTTCTGTCTCCAGAACTCAACCCCGAGCTGAGATCCTCTCCCAGAACAGACCAACCCCCAATCTGTTCTGGAGTAGTTTATTTAAGCTTATGCTCTCTCCAAAGCCTGTTTCTAATTCTGCGTCCAGAATTACAGGATGCTTTTATTCCTGTTTGCCTAGGCTTCCCTTATTTAGGGACTTTAAAGTTGCTTTCTACTTTTCCAGCTTTTTACCTCTTCCCAACTACTCTCCACATCATTGGGGAAATTTAGATTTGTCCTCAAAAATCTAAATTAGAATTAAATTCTTTCAAGGCTTTTTGAAAGATTTTTGGGGAAAGTCTTAGCCTCTTTCCATACCTCATGGATTAGGCAAGTGATCTCAAAAATATCATTTGGTCAATATGCACAGAAAATATTTTATTTATTTTTTAGAAATAATTAATTAATTACATCCACACAAGATTTATCCATTGGGGTCCACTCCCCTTTGGACTGAAGTTCAAATGTCTAAATTGAAAACATAAAATTAGGGGTATTACATATTCCCCCTCTGAAAATAAACAACGTCCTCGGTGTTAACAGCTAACTACTAGAGTTTATTTTGAAAATAGATATGGATATTTTTCCATCATCTCAGCTTCTCTTTCCCACGTAGCTTCTTCAGCAGTAAAGTGCTTCCACTGCACCTTTACTCTTGCTACTGTTTGGTTTCTCAATTCAATTTCTTCCCACTCCAATATTTGAAGTGGTTCTGGAATGAGCTCCCCTTCTGGTTCCACCTATATCACATTCCAATCAACAATATGAGAAGCATCGTGTACATATCTTTTTAATAACGAAACATGAAACACATCATGCACTTTAACATGAGGAGGTAAGGCAAGCTTATAAGCCACTGGTCCCACCCTTTCTAACACCTCAAAAGGCCCACAATATCTAGGAGCCAATTTTGCACAACTTCCAGCATAAAGTATGCTCTTTTTGGGTTTAATACGCAAATACACATGATCACCCACTTTGAACTCTCGATGCACCCTCTTCTTATCAGCATAGTTTTTCTGTTGATCTTGTGCTGTCTTGATGTTTCTTTGTATTTGTTTCACAACCTTTTCCATTTCTTGTAGAGTATCTATCCCCAATATTAGCTTATCTTCAAGTTGGCTCCAACTTAAAGGAGTACGACACTTTCTTCCATAGAGTGCTTCAAATGGACTCATTTTGATGGAGAATTGATAGCTGTTGTTGTAAGCAAATTCAACTAGGTGTAAATAGTCTTCCCATTTTGATGGCCTATCCATCACATACATTCTCAGCATATCCTCCAAGATCTAATTTATTCTTTCTGTTTGACCATCTGTCTGAGGGTGATAAGCAGTACTAAAATTCAATTTAGTGCCCATGCCTCCAAACAGAGCTTTCTAGAAGGTAGCTGTGAACTTAGCATCTCTATCTGAAATAATCATCTTTGGGACCCCGTATAGCCTTACTATTTCTTTTTGGAACACATCTGCTACTTGGGTTGTCCCAAAAGTAGATTTTACAGGTATGAAGTGTGCAGCCTTTGTTAAAGTATCTACCACTACCATCACTCAGTCATGCTGGTACTTTGTTCTGGTTAACCCAGTTATGAAATCTATAGAAACAGTGTCCCATTTCCATTCTGCAATTGGCAAGGGATTCAAAAGACCAGCTGGGTGTTGATGTTCAACTTTGACTAGTTGACATTCCATGCATCTCGCTAAATAATTTGCTACATCCTTTTTTATTCCTGGCCCAAACAATTTCTTTTTCAAGGCTGTAAGCATTTTCTGATATCTAGGATGTCCTGAATATGGATTTTTATGATATTCATCTAGAATTTATTTATTCAAATACTCCACATTGGGGATATACAATCTGTTTTTATAACAGATCAGCCCTTTCTGGTTTTGGGTGTACTCAACCATTTTTTTTCAGCATTTTCAATTGCAGATTTTCATAATTGGGATCTTGATATGCTACCTTTTTAACTAATTCTTCTAAGTCAAGACAAGCACTACTCCCAATGTTGCTTATGTTTTGGCAAGCATTTCTGCTTAGAGAATCAGTGATTTTGTTTTCTTTCCCTTTGATATGTTTTATGTCCATATCAAATTCACTCAGAAAAGACAGCCATCTGGCTTGTCGAGCATTCAAATCTGTTTGATAAAAGAAATACTTGAGACTAATATGATCTGTCATCAATGTAAATTTTTTTCCAAGAAGATAGTGTCGCCACATCTTCAAAGCATGAATTACAGCAGCCAATTCCAAATCATATACACTGTAGTTATGTTCATGTTTCTTAAGTTTCCTAGACTCATATGCAATAACATAATTTTCTTGCAACATAACTCCTCCCAATCCCTCTCTACATGCACCCGTACACACAACAAACTCTTTGTCAGGATCTGCAATTTTCAGTATAGGGGTTGTAGTAAGTTTTAATTTTAGTTGTTAAAAGCTGTTTTGGCATTTTTCAGTCCACTCAAATTTGGTGCCTTTTTTCTGTAGTGAAGTTATGGGATATGCTATTGCAGAAAATCTTTCCACAAACCTTCGATAATAACCTACAATCCCCATAAATGATCTTACTACTGAAACATCAGTCGGCACCGACCATTCTCTAATAGCCTTTATTTTCTCAGGGTCCATAGCCAATCCTTGTTCAGAAATAATATGCCCCAAATATTGAGTCTTGTCTTTATAAAATTCACATTTGCTGAATTTGGCATATTGCTGGTTTTCTTTCAAAGTCTGCAAAACTATCCTTAAGTGTTATTTGTGCTCTTCTACACTTTTTGAATAGACTAGAATATCGTCTATGAACACTAGTACAAATTTATCTAAGTACTTGTTCAAAATGTTGTTCATTAAGCACATAAAAGTGGCAGGGGCATTTGTCAAACCAAAAGGTAGGACTACAAATTTGTAGTGACCATACTTGGTTCAAAAAGCTATTTTACTGATGTCTTCCTCCTTAATTCTGAGTTGGTGATAACCAGTCCTCAGATCAATCTTAGAAAATACTGAAGCCCCTCTCACCTGATCAAAAAGGTCATCTATTATGGGAAATGGGTACCTATTTTTGATTGTCGACTTATTCAGTTGACGGTAGTCAATGCACATTCTGAAGGTTCCATCCCTCTTTTTCACAAATAGCACTGGTGCTCCCCAAGGGGATACACTCGGTCTGATGTAACCTTTATCCAGAAATTATTGTAATTGCATTTTTAACTCCATGAGTTCAGGAGGGCTCATCCGGTAAGGGGCCCTAGAAACAGGTGTTGCTCCTGGCACCAAATCGATTGAAAAATCAATCTCTCTTTTGGGGGGAAGATGAGGAATCTCATCTGGAAAAACTTCCTTAAATTATTTTACCACTGGTAAAGTTTCTAGTAGGTTTCCTTTGGGTTGCTATCATAATTCTTCAACATGTACAACATATACTTGATATCCTTTTCTAGTTGTTCTTTTTAATTGCAGAGCTGATATTTGTCTTATAGAGATTGGTTTTGGTTTTCCTATGAGTATAAAGGGTCTCCCTTCCTCATCTATGCAATGTAGAGTTTTATCCCAACAGTTCATCATAACCTTTCTCTTTTCTAACCAGTCCATTCCTATCTACAAGTCATATGAGCCTAAGGGCAGAATGTTTAAGTTTACTTTTATCTGAAAATCATTTAATTTAATTGCTATTTGAGGTAAATTATGAGTTACTTTTCATTTGGTGCCAGTAGCTAACTGGACCAACCAAGACTGTTGAAACTTTTTAGTTTTGAGATTGCATTTCTCTACAACTTGTGGACTAATATAACTCAAAGAAGCACCCGGATCAATTAAAACTGTAATAGATTGGTCAACAATCTTACGTTCCATCTCAACCATAGTAGCCTGGTGTTCTGCTTGTTAATTCTCCAAGCCTACACTGATAGTGGGTATGTTCCTTGCAATATCATTTACTGTGGTAGCTTCTCTATCTCTCATAATCATCTGAATATTTCTGTGTGGATAGTCCCTCAACAGATGAGGTTCTCGGCAACCTCAACATTTCAAAGGTTCCTGCATTTTGACTGTTCCTTCCTTCTTATTATCCCCATCTATTTGTTTTGACCCAACTTGGGATTGAACAGTTTGAATTTCCTTTGGTTTGTTAAATTTTTTCTGCTGATGATCCCTGCCAAAGTTCTTCAAGTAAGCTGGTTTCTGTTTCTTTCCTTTGAATTCACCCTTGTTTACCCAAATTTTTCCATGTTCACTCTTTCCTTTAAACTGTTGGTAGCATAATCTAGCTTTCCTCACCGCTTCATCCATATTTTTTTGGATTATCGAACTCTATTTTATCCTTGTATAAAGTAGGAAAACAATTCAAAAACCTTTGTACCTTTGCCTTCTCTTCACGAATATAAGGAACATACCTTAACAGATTTGTAAACTTGGTGAAAAACTCATCTATGGTGAGCTATCCCAATCTGAGTTCGTGGAACTCCTTTTCTTTATCATCATAATAAGGTTCGTTCAAATAGCGGTTTTTAAACTTGACTTGGAAATCTTCCCAAGTCACTATCTTTTCATCAATGGCATGAACCATTTTTGTCTCCTCCCACCACAAGGTAGCCTTACCCTGCAACTGGTAGATAGCTAGTCTGGCCTTCAGATTGCTTTCATATTCATAGACCTGAAAATACTTAATCATATTCAACAGCCATGCCTCAGCATCTTCCTCCTTCTCCCCATCATAGGAGGGAGGTTTAATTTTTCGGAATTCACCCTGTAATTCCTTCTTCTGTTTAGACTGATGTCTAGTAGTGTAATCTTCCTCAGAATCATCTAAGAACTTGCCTTTCCTCCTCTTTCTGGAACCTTCACCTTCTTGGCTGTTCCACGAGGTCAGTTCTCTTATCAGCTTTTCCTGCTCCTCACTGGCTAATGACAGCCTGTCATTCTGGCTTCTTAGCTCAGCCATTTCCCGTTGCAACCTGTGCAACATAGACATCAAAGGAGTGTTGGGATCTGGCATGTTATCTCCATCACTCAGATCAACATAAATTTCATCTCCTTCAGCCATTGAATTTTCAGTTCCAGTACCAGTGTACACTAAACAAAACAACATCAGTAACAATTTTTTTTTTTTCTCAAAAAATAATTTATACCGTGAGCACAACAACGACCCATTTTTTCTAACATGAGCTCTGATACCATTTGTAACACCTCTCCTACCTTAAATTTTTTTTTTCTACTTTAATTCCATGTTGTATATCGATATTAATACTCATCGATATCTTTTTCCAAAAAATGCTTCATTGCTTTGTTAACAAATCTTCTAATTTATTTTTATTTTGGATAATATGTTTATTCCACAACTTATAATTACTAATAATCATTATACCTATAATCGCCCCATTGCACTTATGGTTAATTCCTGGATAACCCTTACCCTATACTCAAACATTTGATAAATGACATTGAAACATCATTTAATTACCCTTATATTGGAGGGTTGCAATACCATTAAAATATCTCTATCAAATGTTACAATCTTTTTAAACTATATATTAATGCTACGTTATAATGGATACGAATCTTAACAACCCTAAATATTCTCATATCATTAGTATATAGATGATATTCGATAGGGTGTTAAAATGATTGTAAAAACTATTAATGACTTGCTCGTATGCCAAGTAACCCCGCCTTGGCGTATCAACTTACCCTTCATGAAATTCGAGGAATGAACCATTAATGAAATTCAACGTTCTGGTGTACTGGTGCACTATGACATTAAAACGTTGCTTTGAAATTTAACTTCGTATGGTGATTTATTTGAGGGTAGTAGAACTTGATTACAGATCTTATCGAATCCCACCATTTCGATTTGTTGTACTGCACTATTTATCGTTTTAATATACGAACTCTGACAACCCAAAGGTTTACAACTGTGGTTTGGTTTTCACATTAAATTCTCAGTCCATTCCATACACGTCGATCCCAATTTGATGAACACAATGAGGAAAAGTGTAAGGCTATGATCATTTAGGGTTTTGATGCCTGTTGTTTTTAAATGCAAAATTTTCCGGAACAGTATCATTTCTTTTCTTCCCTATTTTACGTTTCATGGTGGCTCCTTCTCTGCGATTTTCATGGCACGGGAAGGCTTTTTGCATCGTTGATATTTTTCAATCATGAGAAACCTGACTCGAGCTTCCATGTCTCTCCTCTATGAAGGTGTCTCAGCAATATATCTTGGTAAGTGTTGGTTTATATATGTTTTTGTTATCAAGCCCTTCTTTATACAGAATCGTATATTGGTTCTAATTAGAATATTGATTTCGATTGATAACTCTGTGGAATATTTTGTCTACCCACTCTACTGGCGAGTTGAATGGGAATTGTGACTCTGATATACATGTATAAAAATGATTTCAATCACGAATTCTATGATATAGAACGCAAGGGCATTTTATCGTATTCGTAGTGACCTTTCTTCCAGGTAATTGAAATTTATACAATTCTTCCTTCCGAATCATTTTCAATGGCTATATGTATCTAGCTCTTATTCTCTGATTTTTATTCGCACTTACATAGGTCTTTATCAAACCGGTTTTTACCTATTGGGTTTAAATTGAACCCTTCGTCATTTATTTTAAAAAGTTTCCACCCTAGTTTCACTGAGGTCATATTTATAATAGAATTGATTTCTATTGACATCTCTATGAATAATAATCTTTTATTCGTTGCTATAAGTAAGAATGCGTTCGATCATTATTTTTTTTTTCTTTGGACGCAGTCGATTTTGCCCCCCCCGCCCCCACATATATCCTGACACTAATTTGGGCGTGTTCTCCAGGTTGGTAATTGTCAACAATTTCCATGCTTATTCTAGAGACTTGGGGAAGTTTTTCCATGGCTATTAGCTATCTTTTCGTTTTTATGAAATTTGTGATAATTATTAATTTCCATTTTGGTTTAATTTGCCACGACTTGTATAATTAAACTCTTATATTCGGGATAGCCATCCCTAGTTTATTTTATGTTGGATTTTTTTATTTATTTTAGTAGTTGTAGCCATAAGACAGTACGATCTTGTCACTCTTGTTGACTGGATAATTCTCGTCCAGATTCATTAGTGACAATTTTTTTTATTATCAGTACTATGTAATATTCCGCTCGAATCTCCTGGATTTCTATTGTTTGTTCTTATACTCATTTCGTTTTGAATGATATTTCTATTGTATTCTTCTACCATAATTTGAAATAAGTTTATGTTTCGATTTTAGGACCCAAATCATGAGTTTAAAGTTCTTTGCAATACTAATATGATTCAAAGTAAATAACGAATTGGTTTCGACATATTAGCAGACCAGGTTTCTATACCTCTGTTGGATCCATGTATATATATCATATAATTAATTCCCAAATTTTTGGAATCATTCTGGCTTTTAGAATTATCAATGCATATTTGTTATATATATCTATGGGAAAAATACATGGGAAAATTTTTCTGAATGTCCCACATGTAATTTTTTTTTTTCCTGATCATAGATGTTCCATACTGGTAATTATATACCTCTCTCTGGTTTGACCAAATTTATAGAAACATTATTTACAATAGTAATTCCCCTTTTTATCTCTAATCTGTACCCATAATAGCTAAAATGATGTTTCATTTCCCTTCGTGTATGTACTACTACAAAGTTGAAGTTTTGGTTGCAGGAAATTTCTGTATTATGTTTCTCGTTTATAATGTATAAAGAATAAAATTTGTATAAGTTTATAATATCACTTAGAATAAATATAAAATTTAATTCTATTAATAGACTTTTCTGTGTCTAATTAATAGTACTCTTACCTCACTATGGTGAGCACAACATTTATTTATACTTTGCATATATAAAATCAAACTACAGTGACCACAGTGAATAAAAATCTTATTTAAGTATTTACAAGATCTATACCTCTGCAATTTATATTCAACTTTTTTTTGTTTTTAAGCATATGTATCATACCCTTTCGAGATTAATATTTCCTTTACCTTCTTCACATAGGTATTATAGCCACTTACTGCTAGAACAGGAAAATTTATTATTTAATTTTTTTTTTTTCAAGACAACTATTCCATATAGAAGCAAATTAAAGTTACATTTAAATTATTTGAGGGAATTCATTTTAAATATCTCCATATTTAAACCAGACTCTAGTTTATATATTCTGGCCGACAGTATTCCCGAGAATCTACTCCTACTACTATACAGAAATTTGGAAGATTTATTTCTTCTATTCAATTCTGTTAAAGGTACGGAATAAAAATTTCAGAAACTTAATTAAAAAGACCATCTACGGCAGTTATCAACATTGTACAATAGCATATAATTTAATCATTCATAATATTTAGGTGCATACCACTTCTTCTGATGACCAGTCCTCCCAACCTTAGAGTTCTTCTGTCTCCAGAACTCACCCCGGAGCTGAGATCCTCTCCTAGAACAGACCAACCCCCAATCTGTTCTGGAGTAGCTTATTTAAGCTTATGCTCTCCCCAAAGCCTATTTCTAATTCTGCATCCAGAATTACAGGATGCTTTTATTCCTGTTTGCCTAGGCTTCCCTTGTTTAGGGACTTTAAAGTTTCTTTCTGCTTTTCCAGCTTTTTACCTCTTCCGAACTACTCTCCACATCATTGGGGAAATTTAGATTTTTCCTCAAAAATCTAAATTAGAATTAAATTCTTTCAAGGCTTTCTGAAAGATTTTTGGGGAAAGTCTTAGCCTCTTTCCATACCTCATGGATTAGGCAAGTGATCTCAAAAATCTTATTTGGTCAATATGCACAGAAAATATTTTATTTATTTTTCATAAATAATTAACTAATTACATCCACACAAGATTTATCCATTGGGGTGCACTCCCCTTTGGACTAAAGTTCAAATGTTTAACTTGAAAACATAAAACTAGGGGTATTAAAAATAGAGCACACAATTTAACCAGAGGTTCATTTTGTGAAATCAGAAACAAATTTATCTAGGAGTAGAGGTAAGGAAACTATCCCAGACCCGCCATATGAAAAGAAGTGAAGGTTTTTCCATATACAATGCCTTAAATTAAACTGAATGGTGTTCACTTCGTTGGCTGATTACTCTTGAATCTTACATCCTGTCCAACCAGTAGTTAGATTATACCTTTATACAAAAAAAAAAAAAAATGTCATTAACTTGTGTTGTTGCTTTCACAACCAACCACAGTTTCCGGTACTACCATTTATTTTCTTTATAGTGACTGTGTCTTTAAAGATTCAGTGATGTTATGGTTCAATCAATCTAAAGTTCAAATGTTGGAAAAATTGGATAAAAGGACTACATATGAATATATATTAGTGAAATATTGATGAGCATAATGTGTTAAGAACATTAAGTGAATTGAGCCAACATTCATCCCACACTTGTTGAACTCTCCAAGACAAGATTACAAATATGCACAATTTTAAACGACCGCTATAAGAATGGAGAACTTAGTTATGATTTTCATTATTTTTATGTCCAGAGGTTGTGCAATACTTGTTCAAAAACAACGGATATCTGTGGTGCTCGAAGAAAATCGGAGTAGAGGAGAATGCACAAAAATCATGTTGTGAAGTGTAAGTTGAAATTGTATTTGTTGCTTGACTTTCTAATTTATTTTTGCTAAGGCTCATTTGGATTTTCTTTGATGGATTGATTGTGCCATCGTCTTAGAACATGTGAAGAACATGATGAATTTTTTTAAAGGCATAATGACTATTTTTTTACTACCAGACGAGGGACAAAAGCTTGGAATTTTTAGACTTTATTTTAATTTTTTTTGTTGACAGCTAATTTTGTATAAAATCAAGAAAAGGCATACTTATGAATTTTTCAGTTATGATTTGAGATTTATCTTTGGAGGAATATATCTGGGTGTTCTTGAGGTTTGTTGTGTAAATCCGCAATTGGAGAAGTTCTGAAACACAGTTAAATTAAAGGCAGTTGATATTGATCTGCGGGTTTCAATTGACCCGTTGAATGTGAAATAGAGACTTTCTATACTACTGAGACAATGTCATGGAAAGTAGCATAAGCTGCTGACTGGTTTTGGGGAATCAAGTAGCAATAGTTTCCAAGTGATGATCAGCACAAGCTCCGAGAATTATAGTTGTGAATTTTTTTTGTGGGTAATGAACTCCAGTGAAGTAGAAGGTTAATTTTATTGAATGCATTCATTAATTCATTGAGACCATTTCCCATACTAATAGGAGTCCCATCCTTTCCTTTTTGAAGCTTATCCCTTCTAATTGAAGTGATGAAAAATCGATTAAGGCATTTTAAAATTATTGGAATTTAAAAGTCGAGTCATGATTTAATGAAGTTTTATTTAAAAATAAAACTTTGGAGTTAGTTTATTTGTAGCATGAAAAGCTTGACATTATATTGTAAGAGCATTTTGTTAGAGGGATAATAAAATTGACATATTTAAAAGTGGGTTGGAGTATATAATTTGCAGTGCATATAAGTTTTGAAGTTTTCTATTACATGTTATGACTTGCATTGTTGATGGGTGCATGATCGTTTGAACCTGACACCCGGTTAATTCATTGAAAATTTTGTATTAGGTGCATTTTCGATGGTAATCGACACCCCTTCTTTTCGAGTTGATTACAAGTTTACTTTGATACTGCACCGGAGAAAATGGCCAATCTAAATGATTTAGTATATTTATTAAGGAATTTAATGCTATCTATTGTCCATAACGATGTCCAAATTAGCAAAGACATGCTCTATGAAATCAAATCATGTTTGCAAAATGCTAAAAGAAAAATTGAATTCTTGGAGTTAGAGTCGAAGTTACAGCGAGATGAACTTCAAAAGAAAACTTGTGATTCTGAACTGATGTTTTTTCAGAACAACAACTTGTTTGAGCTTGATCATCAGTCAAAGAATGATCATAGAAATGAAGTGCTTGTAGGTGAAAATTTGGATGCAGTTAGAAGTGCTAATGTGAAACCTGTTATAAGACCATGGGAAGAGATGACACGCAGTAAACACAGAACTTGTCTTGGCTATAACAATGAAGTATTTTTTCACATTCCAAATTTTGCTAAACCTTTAAAATTTCGAAGTGCGGGATTTATGGATGGTGTAGTTCCAAAAAAAGTTGATAGATGACAATAGTGTAACAGAGTTGGACATATGAAAGATCGATGTTTTGATCTTCACCCATGCACATTGTGGAAAGCGAAATCACGAGTCAAACAGATGTTCCAAAAAAGAAGAGCACTACAAGAGAGAAGCTAATATTTGGCTGGATTTCTTCTTGGGAATGGACGAAAGAAGCTAAGAAGATCTACAGATCATATCGAAGAATTTGTTCGAGACTGACGAGTCTTACAGTGATGACAAATATGTCTCACCTTGTATCCGACAACACACAAATCGGAAAAAAATCAACAATATATTAATGAATGTCTAAAAAAATGATGTACAATGTGTACACATATAAATACATCAAAAAACTATTTAATTAGCTCCCCAGGTTTCTTCGACTCTAATAACTGATTACCTAACACAAACTAACCCAAGGATTATTTTTCTAACATTCCCCCCTTAATCCGAAGGGATATACAAAAGTCTAAGAATGAGAGTTCAAAATGTAGAAATGAATCTCAACCAAGAGCTGAATGTCTCTCAGAAATTATTTTCAAGGATGACCACAAACCAAAAATTGGAGAACTCAATGTCTTAACCAACACTAATTCTGAAACCTACATAGCAGTTCTCAGAACAAAAAATGTGGTTTTAAGATGACCACAAACTCTGGAACTGTCACAATAGTTCCTCAAACAATTCTGAATCTGGAAGTGCTTGCTTAGAAACAACTCAATCAACTGAGGTTGTGGCTTAGGATGTGGATCACTGACTTAAGCTCGCTTGACATCTCGAACTTGAACTTGTAGCAGACCACCAAACAAAAAATCCCCCCTTGTCAGATACCAGGTGAGAAATATCCGTCATCACTACAAGACTCGTCACTCTCAAACAAATTCTTCGATATGATCTATATATCTTCTTGGTTGCCTTCTTCCATTCCCAAGAAGTAATCCATCCAAAAATTAGCTTCTATCTTGCAGTGATATTCTTTTTGGAACATCTTTTTGACTCGTGATTTCGCTTTCCACAATGTTCGCAAATGCGTCCAAATTTTCACCTAAAAACACTTCATTTCTCTAATCATTCTTTGACTGATGATCAGGCTCAAACAAATTGTTGTTCTGAACAAACACCAGTTCAGAATCACAAATTTTCTTTTGAAGTTCGTCTCGCTGTAACTTCGACTCTAACTCCAAGAATTCAATTTTGATTTTAGCATTTTTCAAAAAAGATTGGATGTCACAGAGCATGTCTTTGCTAACTTGGACATCGTTATGGATAGTAGATAGCATTATATTGCTTAATAAATGTACTAAATCATTTAGATTTGACATTTTATCTGGTGCAGTATCAAAGTAAAATTGCAATCAACTTGAAAAGAAGGGGTGTCAGTTACCACCGAAAATGCACCCAATACAAACTTTTCAATGAATTAACAGGGTGTCAAGTTCAACTGATCATGTGCCCATTAACAATGCAAGTCATAACATGTAACGGACAACTTCAAAACTTATATGCACTGCAAATTATATACTCCAACCCACTTGTAAATATGTCAATTTTCTTATCCCTCTAACAAAATGATCTGAAAATATAATGTCAAACTTTTTCATGCTACAAATAAACTAACTCCAAGGTTTTATTTTTAAATAAAACTTCATTAAATCATGAAAAGAATTTTAAATTACAATAATTTTAAAATGCCTTTATCTATTTTTTCAGCACTTGAATAAGAAGGGATAAACTTAAAAAAGGAAAGGATGGGACTCCTATTAGTATGGGAAATGGTCTTAATGAATTAATGAATGCATTCAATAAAATTAACCTTCTACTTCACTGGAGCTCAATGTCCACAAAAAAAAATCATAGCTACAATTCTCTGAGCTTCTGTTGATTATCACTTGGAAATTATTGCTACTTGATTCCCCAAAACCAGTCAGCAACTTATGCTACTATCCATGGCATTGTCTCAGTAGTATGGAAAGTCTCCATTTCACATTCAACAGGTCAATTACAACCCATGGATCAAAATCAATTGCCTCTGATTTAACTTTGTTTCAGAACTTCTCCAATTGCATATTTACACAACAAAAAACATATGAGAGTGGAGCAGTTGTCATGATGACCTCTACGTTTTCGAATATCAATTGGACAGTGTCTTCGATCCTTTAATTCTGATTAAAATATCAATTGGATTGTTTCTTCGATCCTTCAATTCTGATTAAAATTTGGCAAGACTTCAAATCTTTAACACAGTAAAGTGAACTGGTGAAAAACGTCTTTCAAATTTCTATTCAATTAAAACCACTTCATATACTAATTAAACATAATGTTACTTTTATATTTTGCTCATCTAGTAAAAGAACATTGTCTGTATGCCAACAAATCTCAAGAGCACCCAGAGATATTCCTCCAAAGATAAATCTCAAATCAAAACCGAAAACTTTAGAGTTATTCTTTTTCTTGATTTTATACAAAATCAGCCGTCAACAAAAAAAATTAAAATAAAGTCTAAAAATTCCAAGCTTCTGTCCCTCATCTGGTAGTAAAAAAAAATAATTATTCCTTTAAAAAAAATCATCATGTTCTTCACATGTTCTGAGATGATGGCACAACCAATCCATCAAATAGAATCCAAATGAGCCTTAGCAGAAATAAATTAGAAGTCAAACAGTGAATACGATTTCAACTAACACTTCATGGCATGATTTTTGTGCATTCTCCTCTGCTCTGATTTGATTTTGACACCACAGTTATCCATTGTTTTTGAGTATCGCATAACCTCCGGACATACAAATAATGAAAATCATAACTAAGTTCTCCATTCTTATAGTGGTCGTTTAAAATTTTGCATATTTGCAATAGAGTTTGACAAGTGCGAGATGAATGTTGGCTCAATTCACTTAATGTTCTTAACACATTATGCTCATCAATATTTCACTAATTTATATTCATATGTAGTCCTTTTATCCAATTTTTCCAACATTTAAACTTTAGATTGATCGAACCATAACATCACTTAATATTTAAAGGAGTAGTCACTGTAAAGAAAATAAATGGTAGTACCGAAAACTGTGGCTAGTTGTGAAAGCAGCAATGCAAGTTAATGGCAATCTTTTTTTTTTTTTTTTTTGTATAAAGGTATAATCTAACTGATGGTTGGACATGATGTTAGATTTAGGAGTAATCATCCAATGAAGTGAACGCCATTCAGTTTGATTTAAGGCATTGTATATGATTAAACTTTCACTTCTTTTCATATGGTGGGTCTGGGACAGTTTCCTTACCTCTACTCCTGGAGAAATTCGTTTATGAATTCCACGAACTGAACCTTTGGTTAAATTGTGTGCTCTGTTATCTTCTCTTCTAGCATATATTCAGAATTCCTGGTAGTCGCACCAATCGGACTATAGACAGGCCTAGTCAGCACGTGGTCTCCTTTGTTTTTCAAAAACCATTCCGAAGGGCCATCAATAGCACTGGCTTACAATATTAAAGAAATTGTGCCCTCAACTACAATGGCCAGAATTCCCACTAAATACGGGATTTATTTCTTTTCACCTTCGCACTGTGCTTGTTCTCCACAATCGTCCTCCCTTCATATATAGAAAGGAAAAACCCCTATCTCGTTATGTAGGGGACAATGACAACCGTCGATGCATCTGTATGCCACACAATCATGGCTCATTTTATGGCAATTAGCATATTAACCATGCTCTCATTCAACAGAGCATTTCACCTGCTCTGATACCATTGTTCATAACTAGCAACTTCTTCAAAACAAGTAGGTTCATAATCCACAGAAAAATTAAATTCACAATGATAATAGTTACCTGAGGAACTTCTGGCCTTAAACTCATCATATTTCTTTGGAAATGTTCGAATACGAGTTGACCTTCATAAAGGTTGTGTAGGAAGTTGTTCAGGAAGTTGCTCATTTTCTTCATCTGTCTCAGTTCTTTCCATTTATATCATTGTTTTTGTAGAAACACTTTCATCAACTAATTCCTCATCAGCAGCAACAGAATTATCATCATCAACTAATTTCTCATCATTGAGAGAAGGAAACTCCACAGACTGATCCAATATAGGAATCCCCCCTTCAGGATGGGGAAGTATATTTTTTGATTCGTAATAAAACTTTTGAGGCAGAAACTTTTCTATTTGATTATGTTGTCTATCAACAGCGAGGGAATCTTTATCAGTTTCAAGAAAAATTACGTCTCTTGAAAAAATAAAAGTTTTTTTTTCTTCATCATACAATCGGTATGCCTTAGAAGTCATGGAATACCCTAAAAATATACATTTTCTTCTTCGTTCACTCAGCTTATTCCTCTGATGTTTAGGAATCAAAACATAACATTGAGAACCAAAAATTCGGAAATGTTTAATAGCTCGAAAATGACTATACCACATTTCATACAGAGTTTTTTTGTTAATAAGAGAGGAAGGGCACCGATTTCTAAAGTATTCCGCACAAAGCATGGCTTCTCCCCAAAAAATTAATTTTACATTCTTAAAAAACATCATTGACCTTACCATATTAATCAATGTTTAGTTCATTCTTTCAACAACATCGTTTTGTTGCGGATTATACATATAAATACATCAAGAAACTATTGAATCAATTCCCCAATTTTCTTGGACTCTAATAACCGATTTCCTAACACAAACTAACCCAGGGATTAGTTTCCTAACAGGAGAAAGTAATAGCCCCTTATACTTGTAAAAAAGGTTTCCCAGTCACTGAACCTACCAGCAACCAAACCCTGTTTAGAACTGGAGGGTATCATAGAAACAAACTTTGCATGGATAAATTAAAGCAAGGAGAAAAATACAAGAGAACTATTGCACCGGTTGAGCGAGGAAAGTCTACTTGAGGAGAGAAATTTCATTGCAAAACTAATTTAACTCAGAAAATGTTTTAAAAAATGCAAATCCTAAAAATGCAAGACTCCATGCATCACTCATACCTAGTATCTATAGTAGCTCGACGAGGCCTTTGCAAATTTGGGGTAAACTTATAAAAGTAAGAACCTCCAAGGGTTACAGAAATAAGCTCTCGCAGAATATGTTAGCAAGAAATAGAGGCAAACGGCTTTTACCTGTAGAAAAAGGTTTCCCGGTTATTAAACCTACTAATAGGCACACCCTATTTTGATCCTGCCAATAACTAAACCGTGTTTAGAACCTGAGGGTATCATAGAAACAAATTGTGCATGGATAAATGAAAGCAAGAAGAAAAAAGAAGAGCCAACTGTTGCACCGGCTGCACGAAGAAATTCTACCTAAAGAGAGCAAGCGAGCAATGGTTCTGGTCGAGGTAGGTTCCTCTACATGTGAGCGAGGCCACAAGATTGTGCTGAGTAGCTCCAGCTTCTGGAAAATTACAAAATGGAAAGTGTTTCCAAAGCTCGAGAGACGATATGAGATTCTACTTATGCTTGCAATGACATAGACATTTCGCCTCCAATTACAAGTGAGAGGTCATATCTTATTTCATAGTAATATGGAAGAGATATTAGTAGGTTTGGTGAGTTAGTTAGGTAGTTAGCTAACAATATTCGATGGCCTAAAACATTTCAATCGTCTAACATTTAATCCAATGGCCCAAACGGAAACACATTGGTAGCTGGGTAATCGTTTTCAAATAGAGACGCCTTACGCGTAACTTTGAGATAAAGAGGATAATTCCATAAAGAATAGATGACATTTATCAAGTATATGAGGATATTTAAGTATTATATAAATATATGATAGATATATTTGTGTAATTGGTAATTAACAGTAATAACATTTATATATATATTGTGTGTATAGCATTATAGAACCATCGTAAAAATAATAATATGATTTATATAACTTGAGGCTTTATTTGTATATATATATATATATATATATATTATTGCAAAAAATATTATTATTAATTTTGAATCTTGATAAGAAAAATATCTCTATTCTAGAGTTTTTATTCTTTATAGCCAAGATATAACACAATTTTTCTTAAATTAAGTATATTTTAAAAAATCTCTTGGAAATTGATGAGCATTAGAACATCAAAGTTTTTAAATTTATTAAAAATCAATGCAAATGCCATTTAAACGAAGCATATGGTGAGCATATTCATTGAGAATTAGTTTAAGCCTTCAATTAAAAAAATATAAAAAATCAACAAATCCTCAACTACATTAAATTGAAATAAAAAATAATCAACTAAGTATATATTTAATATACATCACACATATATAATTTTTTAATTTTTTACATTTATATATATACTAATTTAATTGGTACTTCGTAATAATAATATTCATATATTATGTATATATAAATAAATATATATTTAATATATTAATAATATTTTTATAAAATATATAAAATATTATATAAAATATAAAATAATATATTAATAAAATATTAATTAAATATTTTAAATTATATAAATATTTTTAATAAAATTATTATTGATAATTGTAAAACTCATTTTATTCTATTAATGTATTTTTCAAATTATTTTTAAATATTATTAAATTCTATTTAAAATCTCTAGCTAATTTACCTATCCACCCATCACATTGTCATACATTGGAACTTATAGAAAGGTCTTCACTCCGTTGATTTCTCATTTCATTCCATTCCATTGACATCAACGATATTTATATGTATTTTTTTAAAAAATTAACCAATTATCATACTTTAATATAATAAAATTTCATATATTAACATCACATTCATAGGTTAATCATGCATTTGTTTGTTTTCATTCATTTTTTTTAATGGCTAGAGATAGTGAGAATTGTAAATTTTCATTATGCTATTTATGACTTGCATAATTATATTAATAATTATGGTTTATGTAGATTAAAGGTGTCAAAATTTATCTTATTTATATTTATAGGGTTGAAGAAGTGGGATTGAAACTATTAAAATGAATCATATAGAGCCAATCATCACCTTACTGGGCTTGCACTCGATAACCAGGACTTCCCAAGAGGTCACCCATCCCAGATCACCTCTGGCTCTTAAGTGTGGAGAGTTTTTTCCACAATCAAGCTTAGTTACCTTGATACCCCATTTGAAAAACCTTAGCCAGTATTGTGCTTCATGAACCATTCAAGTAGAGCCCCCTTCACTCTTTGAATTTAAGTATTGAGGGGGGTTTGTAATGCATTAAATCCACGTTGGTTTGAAAGATATAAAAAATTATTATGATCACAGAAGCATGAATTAAAATGTTAATAATTTCACATTAATATTAACATTAATATCCAAATTAATTGAATTTAGGATTTTGTGATCCATATCATAAAATGTAAGAAAAAACTTTCGGTAAACATCACATCATCATAAAAAGTAAGAAAAATTTTGATAAAAATCACATCATCATAAAAAGTAAGAAAATTTTTGGTAAAAATCACATCATCATAGTTTTGTGACGAGTTTCTAACCATCGAGTAGGACATCGAGTGTATTCACGTTTATAATATAATGGTTAGATTTGACTAAATAAATAATATTTTAATATAAGGAAATAATTGTTAGAAGATAATTATTAATATTGAATTAAGGAAAATAATTAATCATGAATTGAATATATAAAAATAAAAATAATATTTAAGTCAAACCTAAATAATAAAAACAATAAAATAATTTAGATAGATAAATATTTTTCAGATTAATCACATCATTAGGATTAGGTCGACATTTCGAACCAACTAATGTGGTTCATCCTTAGGACAAGGTGGATAAACTAATCGATCTTGAAAAATAAATGGTGGAGATGCATCATCTCCACTATTTGTTTTTCGAGATCGATTAGTTTCTCCACCTTGTCCTGAGGATTCATCTCCACTATTTATTTTTCGAGATCGATTAGTTTCTCCACCTTGTCCTGAGGATGAACCACATTAGTTGGTTCGAAATGTAAACCTAATCCTAATGATGTGATTAATCCGAAAGAAATTTATCTATCTACATTATGGATCACAAAAGTCTTGGATCTAAAAATAAAATAATTAATAAAATCAATATAATAATATAGTAAAATAAAAATAATATTTGGGTCAAACTTAAATAATCAAAACAATTAATTCTAAAAATTTAAGAATATATAAATCTTTAAACATAAATAAAAAAATATAGTTGAGTCAAACCTAAATAATAAAAACACTAAAATAAAAATATTATTTGGGCGAAAATTAAATACTAGAAACAATATATTCTAAAAACTTATAAATAAATAAAAATAATAAATTGTCAAACTTAATAGAATAAATAAATATTGATTGATTAATTAATTAATTAATTAACTAATTAAATTATATAAATAAATAAATTAATAATGAAGAAAGTTAATTAATTAGTTATTTATTACTAGTCAACCTAAAAATACAAATAAATAATAAAAATTAAAGAATCAAGAAATAATATATATATATATATATATATATATATATATATATATATATATATATATATATATATATATATATATATATATATATATATATAAAAGAAGAAACTACATGGATGCAAAAATTGTTAATTTTCCAATCATCGTCTCTATTGAGATTGGTTGCCTTTTTCTCCATGTTCTGCTTAATGTTGAGTAGCGGGTTCTTCCATGCTTAATGTCTGGGACATGTTACTGAATCCTCTTCCATACTTAATGTCTAGGACATGTTACTAAATCCTGTGATTTATTGAGCCACCAATTTCACCAACAAAAAGTGTATTGCATGAACAATAAAAATATTATAAACCTAAAATAATAAATTTTCTCAAATAATAAACAATAAACATTAATTTTCTCAATATTATTAATATTGTATTAATGTTGTTACGAATAATATAATATTGATATTGCATTAATGTTGTTATTAATAATATTAATTTTAATGTTATTATTACTTGGAAGATAATTCTTCCATGCTCAATTTAGAATTGGTTATAGATTTGTAGGTGAATGTTGAGACAATGTCTCAACCTCCCTATTCATATTTGGAATTGGTTGGGTCTCACAAGCACCATAAATATGTGATGTATCGGTGTCATTTTGAGTGTGTAATAGAATTATTCCTTTGTATGTGTATCTCTTATTTTTTCTACTTGGTATCAGAGCGAGTCTGAGCCTCACTCCCTCACAGGGGGGTTGAGAAAGAAAGAGATGTAATATTTGATGTTTTGTACATAACGTAGTTAGTGTGTGATAATATTTTCTGATTGTTGTTGTGTTGAATTTGATAATTCTTTTGGTTTGTTTTGTTGCACGTAAATTGTGAGTACAATCCAGTATGCTATGGTTGTTTTCATTAAATTTTTATAACAATGAATTTAAGCCATTATTGGTATTGGTCGATTTATTTTTCTTTTCAATCGTGCTCGATTGAGTTAGTGGCATTCATGTGTCGTCCTGGTCTGTGGTCTTCTAATGAAAGGGAAATGACTTATACTACAGAGGTGGAACTGCTCTTCAACGATGTAAGGAGATCACTTGCTTAGAAAATTTAACCAGCCAAGTTTGAAGTTGCCTATATCATGTGGACCTTGTAGCAGATCCTCTAGAAGAGAATATTTTCCCACTTTTTTGATTGCACACAACCCCAACGAGAGCATAAGGGCACAATTTATATTTTAATAGAGTCAATGGCATAACATGAAGGCTTGTCTCCTCCAAGCTCGCAACTAACTGGACAACGTATTTTTTGATGCTTTATTTCCCTCTCGAATTGTCACCATATTTATCAAAGATTGTGTTCATCTCTATTTTGACAATTGTGTCGTAGCATTTCGTGTCATTGTTGCAGCACTAAAGTGAACATCTAACTATTCTTATGGAAATAAATGAAGATACCATTACTTTCCCAAATATTAGAGGAAAATTTCTTAGAGGAAAAGGTCGTTGAAAGTTTCTCAGCGAATGATGAGTGACTTATGTATTAGTGTGATTCAATCGATTTTATTCGAAGATTTAATGTTTGGCTTCGCAAGGGGGAAGAGCTTGGATGGCAATGGATAGTTCATGCTTGTTGGTTTTGTAGTCATGAGATTTTTTGTTGATTTCTTGGTAAATAGTTTTTTGTTTCATTAGTTAGTTTGATTGTAAAAAGGTGCAGAACCAATTAATGATCAGTGTTGCATAATTCGAATTAGTTGTTCTTGGCGCTCGAAAACCCCTCAACAATGGCTAGAGGTTACATTATGAGATCCATGTGTGTGAAATAGATCAAGTTGTTAGACCATATTTTTAACACATTCAATATTCATACCATTTTCCTAACAATTGATTGATAGTCGAAAGCAAAATATCCGATAGATGGTGATTGGTCCATAAGATGGTTCATCACTTGACCGCTCTTTTCGTGGAAGCCCCGACAAGCCAAGTTTCCAATATTGTTGATCTTGCAAAGTTCATTATTGATGGTTAGAAGCGGGTGTACTTTAAATGAGTCAAAAGGTAAGCTCGAAGATGTGGAGAAAGAAATAGTGGATTCCAGAAGACTAAGAGTGGGTAGAGTTGTTGATGAAGACCAGTGAGACAAAAATCAATTTTATTGTTATAATATGTATTGTAATTGTGCTTTTAATGATTAAGGGAGAGACTTGGAAGATAATTCTTCCATACTGAGTTTAGAATTGGTTGCTGATTTGTAGGTGGATGTTGAGAGAATATCTCAACCTCCCTATTCATATTTGGAATTGGTTGGATCTCACAAGCACCATAAATATGTGATTTATTTGTGTGATTTAGAGTGTGTAATAGAATTGTTCTTTTTTATGTGCATCTTTCAGTTTTTCTACTGTATTATTATTAGTTGTAATATTAATGATATTATATAATAATAATGGTTTTTCAAGATAATTATTCTCATAAATAGCATTCCAGTATTTTTGGTCAATTTATTTCAAACCACTAAGTGTGTTTTATCACTAAGAATCAGTGATTCATCATCTAAGTCAGTGATTCATCATTTAAGCCTCAATGATAAACCACACTTAGTGGTTCAAAACTCCTCAAAAAAAGAAATAGAATATAATTTACTAAAAAAATTCTCTTAACAAATTATTATGAATCATAAAAATTTACACTCTGAAATAATAGTAATATTTATTATAACCATATTATTATTATAAATATTAGATTTATAAAAAAAAACTAATATTATAAAATATATATTTATAAATCTTAAAGCTTGTTATAACACACGATTATAAAAATATAAATTAAAACATATTTTTGTTAAAACCTAAATTTATAAACCCTAATGGAAAACCTCTCCCCTAATTTTTGAGGTTGTTTTTTACAAATGCTATAATAAAATCTAATAAATTTTAAGACATGGTAATTACGATTAAGCATGGAAAAAAAACCATAAGTATAATTGTACGTAATATATTCTTTACCAAAAAATATATATATGATGGGCATGATACCCAAAGCCGAGTGTGACGATTTGTTTCTCAATATCCACATGGATTTGAGAAGAGAAAGACTCAACACCTTGAATTTGTCACTCTTTCTAATTGAATCTCCCTCATCTTGCATAAATTTGGAATCAGACCAAATGAACCGGACCGACACCAAATGCCAAAGCTATTTTTTAATAAATTAAAGGGATGAGGATACGTAACTAAGTTTCTCATATTATCTATTGGATTATGTATTGACCAAGAATGTTCCCTTTGCATTGCAATCTCAATCATTCATTTTATTGAAAATATAACTTTCTCAAACCCAATTTCAATATAGACCACTTCTTTGACATAATTACACTAATAATCTATGTGATTTATTATTACATCGTAAATAATAAAATATTTACACTTCTAAAATAAATAATGATTAAACACTCGTATTTTCAACAAATTTCATTTTTTCAATATAATTCAAAAGAAATATTAAATTTAACTATTGATAATATAACCTAAAAAAATATTTATAATCAAATTTTAAATCAAATTTGTTTATATTAGGTTTATATCGTATTATATTTAGCTATTTATAATATAATTATAAAATATGAAATCGAGTTGGTTGATTTTAAGTTTAAATTAAAACTCCCCATTGGGGGTGAATGAATCGGTAGTTGGGTCGTATCAAGTTATTCATCCCCTCCCACGCAGTGGTAATGAATACTAGATAAGGTGCGTACATCAGGTCGAGTGGCCTACCGATGAAATTTTGTAGAATTTATACAAACATATGTATATCAATGGATTCAATCCAATCTAAAAATGTACTAAAGCTAGATATTGAATCGCTTCTACAAATCAATTGTGGAAAATAAATATGATCGCCAATCACAACAAGTAAAGAAAGAAGAAAATCAAACCACAACACCGATATTTTCTCGGTGAAAGCTTACTGCTCAAAACCCCTCTATCAGATATTATATATTCCACAAGGAATCATGAAATAATTACAATGCACTCTTCTCACAAGAGTCTTTTGCGCTCTCACAACTGTCTCACACTGATCTAGGAAAACTTGGGCCAAGACTTAGCCAATTCTTCACCTATCTTCAGCTTGCCTTGCTTACACAATTCCCGATGAATGCAATCCCTATTCTTTAGGAATTTTAGCCTTCCTCAACTCCTTGAGTATCATAAGCATCCTTTGGTGTTTTAACTGCATCTAGGCCCAACCTGCTAATATCACAACTGATAGTTAACTTCCCTTTAACCTTTGTCTCAACTGGGTTTCCATTGGAACTAACATGCATGCAGTTATTAATAGTAAATCATCAGTTTAATGGTAGATCATTGATTTTGAATTAAATATGATTGATTCACTTGAGCTCTCCTAGTGAAACAAACAGTTACAACTTGTTCAACTGACTCTAACACACTTAACTGAGTTAACTGATTTCTAATGCAATAAACTAATGCATTTAACTGCAATTCGAACTCTATTACAACTAGAATTAATCTGCGTGCCTCACCAACTATCCTCAACTCGAAATACATGAGCTAACTGAGTTTATCACACTCAGTTAACTGTTACAAGTGATCATGAGATAAGATTACATTTTATTGTCCAATTTAATTAAGGGAAAACTAAATTAGACACTGCACCAAATGTATCCCAGACCAATGTAGGTGGTGCTAGGACCTATTGGTCCTACACTAGTGTAGGTACTGCTAGGGCCCAATGGTCCCACACTAGTGTAGGTGATATCATGTTGTTTCTGGATGCCAATTTCACTCTTTCTTGTAGCAAACTTCAACACTCCCTCTCAACAAGAAAGGAATGTCCTTGCATGTGACATGCAACTCTTGCATGCAAAACTTCTCTAGTGTTCCTCGTACATGCAACACTTCCGAAACTAAATAGCCTCCAAACAACTAAATCAGTATAATGCATCTGTCATCATAGTATTTTGACTGCTGGTACCTACTGCACATGTGTACTAGATTCTTTGTGATCTTGACATCTACATCCATGCACTCTGCAATGCTTCCAACTCTAATTTGCACTCCAATATCTGACACCTGTCACTCTGCTTTATGTCCTCTTGCAATCTGATTACATCAATCTAACTGATCTTGCTACTATTGTATTGTGGGCTCCTCATAGCTAGGTTCGATCCATGATATGCACCATCTCTAAGACCCTTCCCAAATTTCTTCTTGGGATTATTCTTGCACATCGCCCCACCTCACACCTGGAGGTATAGCTACATGTACTCCCTCTGCCCATTTGGCTCGAAATTTCTCTGCTTTAGTGGTTTATTCCACTCCATGATCCTCCACATGTGGCTACTCCACATCTTGAGGTTCATTCTTTCGAACCAAGAGATCCTCATCTGTATGCAAATCAAGCTCCCTCTCAAGGGAAAATTGCATAGATTTCTCACACTTCCCCATGATACATCCCTTGCATGTGTCTATCTTCATAAGAGTACCCTTTAGAAGCTCCGTAGAAGTCTATTACATGACATCTACATCATGTTTATAAATATTCTTCACACAAATCCAAATCTTCTTGGCTTTTCATGTTGCTTTATGTCGAAGGAAAGCTTTTTCTTCACTGAAAACAACATCATAGCGTCTATCCTCCAACATTTCCACTGGAACTAAATTTTTCTTCAAGCCTAGTATATGCATTAAATATTTTAATAAAAACGGTGTCTCTGGAAAGTAACTATACCAATATCAGTGGCACTATACCTTCTGTCGTCACCCATTTCGATATGCATTTGGAGGTCCTTCTCCTCCAAGCTACTGAAAATTTTTGTGTCTCCTATCATGTGGAAAGATGCACCACTATCCAAGTACCACCATGATCCCATTGCACTTAACACCATGCATGCGATTAGCAAGAGTTAAACTCAAATTGCGAGGCCAAAAACTCACCAGCTATAGATTCTAAAGCATTCTTGTTCTTCTATTTTTGTGTACAATTAGTGGCATAATGTCCATGCTTGTGATAGTGAAAACACTTCACTCTAGACATGTCACGCTCCTTGCCTTCTTCGCCGGACTCAGATTTGGAATAGGATTTATTTCCCTTCCCCTTCTTCGCCTTACCATCCAAAGCATAATTTTTGTCATCATCTTCCTTAGATGAAGATCCATCCCTGGTATTCCGCCTGAATTCTTCTTGCACCAAATATGACCAAAGTCATTCCCAATCTGGCAACTTATACCTCCCATTGATAGAGTCCAGATAACTATGTAAACTCTTGGGAAGTCTTAGAAGAGCTAGGCTTACCAAGTCATCATCCGCTACAATAATTCCTACACTCCCAAGCTCATCCTGACATTGGAAAACTTGGTCATGTATACCGGAATAGTGTCGCCTTTCTCCATTTTGATTTTCCTGAGCTTCTCCTTCAGTGCCAATTTTCTATGATCATTGCTGCTCTGAAATAGATCTATAGAAGCCTTCCACATTGCATATGGAGTCACATTTACATGGATACTTGAGACAATGTGGTCTTGTACACTCTCCAGTAAGATCCTCCTCGCCCTTGCAACCTGCTTTTGCCAAGCATCAAGATTTGTAGCATCAATTATAGCGGGTTTGGGAACATCATTGTCAATGAATTATTTCAACCCATTTTCCTCCAGCATTGCCTCCATCCTGTATTTCCAAGAAATATAGTTAGAGCTACCATCGAGTGCATACTCCAATCTCAAGCCATTGAAAGCCATTTTGATCCTAAATTGTCTGTTGCAACAAGAATGTTTTCTGTAAATTCAAATTCTATTCAGTCACAAACTCAGCTTCTGCTCCACTATAGTGATTTAATGTGCTCTAATACCATTTATAAATTATACAAACATATGTATATCAATGGATTCAATCCAATCTAACAATGTACTAAAGCTATATACTTAATCGCTTCTACAAATAAATTGTAGAAAATAAACATGATCGCCAATCACAACAAGTAAAGAAAGAATCAAATCAAACCACAACACAGATATTTTCTCGGGGAAAGCTTACATCTCAAAACCCCTCTATCATATATTGTATATTCCGCAAGGAATCATGAAACAATTACAATGCACTCTTCTCACAACGGTCTCCTACACTCTCACAAATGTCTCACACTGATCTAGGAAAAGTTGGGCCAACACTTAGCCAATTCTCATCTTGTCTTCAGCCTTCCTTGATCACACAATTCCTAATGAATGCAATCCCTATTATTTAGGAATTTCATCCTTCCTCAACTGCGTTGGGTATCATGGGCATCTTGTGGTGTTTTAACTGCATTTGGGAAGCCTGCTAATATCACAACTGATAGTTAACTTCCCTTTAACCTTTGTCTCAACTGGGTCTCCACTAGAACTGACATGCATGCAACTATTAAGATTAAATCATCATTTGCATGGCAGGTCACTATTTGTGAATTAAATATGATTTAATTCAATTCATCTCTCACTAGTGCAATAAATAGTTACAACTAGTTCAACTGAATTTAACTCACTTAACTAAGTTAATTGATTTCACATGCATTAAACTAATGCACTTAATTACAATTCAAACTCTGTTACAATTAGAATTAATTTTCATGCCTCACCAAATACCCTCAACTCGAAATACATGAGCTAACTAATTTTATCACACTCATTTAACAGTTACAAGTGATCATGAGATAAGATTACATTTTATTGTCCAATTTAATTAAGAGAAAACTAAATTAGACATTGCACCAAATTTAGCCCACACCAGTGTAGGTGCTACTAGGACCTATTGGTCCCACACTAGTGTAGGTGTTGTCATGTTTTTTCTGGATGCCAATTTCACTATTTCTTGTTTCAAACTTGAACAAATTTTTGGAGGGTGTGGTAGTTTTAATCCCGCTGGTGTTGGAGGTGGTGTCCAGAATCGTCAGTTGGGAAATGAAAATTTTGATTTTAGGCGGAAGCTCATGCTCGATTCACCTGAAAGGATCCTCTCAAGAGCTAAGAAGGAGCCTTGACAATGATGAAATTTATCAAGCATGGGTTATCTTCGAAACAAGAGTAACTCAAGTGTATATCTAGGATCCACGGTCGACATTGAGTCAAGGATTGTTGATGTTTAATAGCCCTGATACCTTCACTGTCATAATTTCCCAGCATCCATTCTTGTAGTCCCAGCCCATCAACACTAAATTTTTTACAAAGGCAATCACGTTATCCCGAGATAAGTTTTGAGTTCTAATTTCTATTTTTATTGCATGTCATTAGCAGTTTACTATTGTGGCGACCTTGACGTTTTGGTCAATGAGTGGGTGGATCAGGTGTCTAAGTGGCCTCTACATTGTAATGCATAGACAATGTGGTGGGGATTTAATCCCTATAACTATAGTGGTCACTCCTTGAAGACTCATCTGGGTCTTTCCTTCATTTTGTTTCTATGGGTGTTTAGACAACAAGTGGGATACAACGACTCAAGGTGTTTTCTCCCCTTGGTTACGGTTTTCCTTGGTTGATGGTGTGAACACTTGGACAAACTATTTTTTCTTTTATTTCCTATTTTGGAACTTCGGGCTCACCTAACACCTTACTTCAAGTTTGGGTTGGTGTTAGTCCTGGGACTTCGAAATTTAAGTGTCTTCCCTCAAAGAGTACACAATGGGTGTGGAAATCTCCCATGATTGGTGTCTTAGTGTGCATTTCTTTAGGTCTAGGCAATAGGGATGATTCACCAACACGGTTGACCTTTCATGGGAGGTGGCCATCAAATGAAAGATGGATATTGAGATGAGAGGGTGGGGCTTATTAGTGATGAGGAGTAGGGTGGTATGGAAATGGAGGGAGAAATAGCACAGGGCCAGACCCTCTCATTGGGTCGCGTAATTTAGCAACCCACCCTTGGAAAAATTGTTAATCAATTGAGGGATATCCAAGCCAACCTGGACATCCTCTATGAGCACAAATATGAATATCAGAATGAGCTTTTGGCTTATATCAATGATGTCTATAATAGCTATAATGATATCTTGGAGCAACTGACCTCAGTGAGACGCATCCAACTCTAGACAAATGAGGTATTGGATGAAATTGAGGCACACCTAGCTCACATAGAATTCCATGTCCATGAAGGCCATGGCCCTTCAATAAATTTGGGTGATCAATATTTTCATCCTACTCCTTGATATGAAAATTATTAGTTGCTTTCTAGTTATGTATGTTTTTTATGAATGTATGGTCATTTTTTCCATGGAAAATAGAAATTGAATGGATGTTTATTTTATATTACTGTCTGAATCTCATTTATAAAAAGAAAATGAATGGATGTTTATTTTAACTCACTTAACTAAGTTAATTGATTTCACATGCATTAAACTAATGCACTTAACTACAATTCAAACTCTGTTACAATTAGAATTAATTTTCATGCCTCACCAAATACCCTCAACTCGAAATACACGAGCTAACTAATTTTATCACACTCATTTAACAGTTACAAGTGATCATGAGATAAGATTAAATTTTATTGTCCAATTTAATTAAGAGAAAACTAAATTAGATATTGCACCAAATTTAGCCCACACCAGTGTAGGTGCTGCTAGGACCTATTGGTCCCACACTAGTGTAGGTGTTGTCATGTTTTTTCTGGATGCCAATTTCACTATTTCTTGTTTCAAACTTGAACAAATTTTTGGAGGGTGTGGTAGTTTTAATCCCACTGGTGTTGGAGGTGGTGTCCAGAATCGTCAGTTGGGAAATGAAAATTTTGATTTTAGGCGGAAGCTCATGCTCGATTCACCTGAAAGGATCCTCTCGAGAGCTAAGAAGGAGCCTTGACAATGATGAAATTTATCAAGCATGGGTTACCTTCGAAACAAGAGTAACTCAAGTGTATATCTAGGATCCACGGTCGACATTGAGTCAAGGATTGTTGATGTTTAATAGCCCTGATACCTTCACTGTCATAATTTCCCAGCGTCCATTCTTGTAGTCCCAGCCCATCAACACTAAATTTTTTACAAAGGCAATCACGTTATCCCGAGATAAGTTTTGAGTTCTAATTTCTATTTTTATTGCATGTCATTAGAAGTTTACTATTGTGGCAACCTTGACGTTTTGGTCAATGAGTGGGTGGATCAGGTGTCTAAGTGGCCTCTACATTGTAATGCATAGACAATGTGGTGGGGATTTAATCCCTATAACTATAGTGGTCACTCCTTGAAGACTCATCTGGGTCTTTCCTTCATTTTGTTTCTATGGGTGTTTAGACAACAAGTGGGATACAACGACTCAAGGTGTTTTCTCCCCTTGGTTACGGTTTTCCTTGGTTGATGGTGTGAGCACTTGGACAAACTATTTTTTCTATTATTTCCTATTTTGGAACTTCGGGCTCACCTAACACCTTACTTCAAGTTTGGGTTGGTGTTAGTCCCGGGACTTCGAAATTTAAGTGTCTTCCCTCAAAGAGTGCACAATGGGTGTGGAAATCTCCCATGATTGGTGTCTTAGTGTGCATTGCTTCAGGTCTAGGCAATAGGGATGATTCACCAACACGGTTTACCTTTCATAGGAGGTGGCCATCAAATGAAAGATGGATATTGAGATGAGAGGGTGGGGCTTATTAGTGATGAGGAGTAGGGTGGTATGGAAATGGAGGGAGAAATAGCACAGGGCCAGACCCTCTCATTGGGTCGCGTAATTTAGCAACCCACCCTTGGAAAAATTGTTAATCAATTGAGGGATATCCAAGCCAACCTAGACATCCTCTATGAGCACAAATATGAAGATCAGAATGAGCTTTTGGCTTATATCAATGATGTCTAGAATAGCTATAATGATATCTTGGAGCAACTGACCTCAGTGAGACGCATCCAACTCTAGACAAATGAGGTATTGGATGAAATTGAGGCACACCTAGCTCACATAGAATTCCATGTCCATGAAGGCCATGGCCCTTCAATAAATTTGGGTGATCAATATTTTCGTCCTACTCCTTGATATGAAAATTATTAGTTTCTTTCTAGTTATGTATGTTTTTTATGAATGTATGGTCATTTTTTCCATGGAAAATAGAAAATGAATGGATGTTTATTTTATATTACTGTCTGAATCTCATTTATAATAAATATGGTTGGAGTGAAGAAGGAAGAGTCATAGACCATCACCATGTACTCTTCTTTTCTCTAATAATATAATGGAATTTCTTCTTACCGAAATATATATATATATATATATATATATATAATCAAATTGGTTCATATTAAGTTTATATATGTGTTCTTTTTCTTCATTGTGTGTTTTTCTTAAATTTTTCATCTATTAAAACATGGTGTGGCCATACTAGTCACTTGGCTCTTATGTCTTTGGCTATAGTCCTAGCGACAATGGATTTGTGCTTTGAAGCCAAGGAGAGACTAAAATTGGCTTTTCCATGGCTTGTAAGAGCAACATTATTTTCTTAAATAGAATACATGAGTGGGGTAAACAACGATTATAATTTTCATTGAATATTTTCTTGGACCGTAGTAGTTCATTTTCACATTGTGACAAGATTATGGGTTCCTCATTTTGTTAAGGTATTATTTGTGCACTAAATTTTGCAGTGACTGAAAGTGTTGAGGAATATTCTTTGAGCTCACAATCCCCCATTTCTTTGTGTTTTTTCCTAGCTTGTTTCAGGTCTTCTCACTATTCTTGGTTGAAATAAACATCAAAATCAATAGCATACTCCACTCATTCACCAGCTGGTTCAATCACCCTTTCTCACTATTATGTGCTACCTTTTTTTTGTGTGATTCTTCTATTTTATTAAACATAAATTATTGTGTGTTAGTTATAAAAATTTCCATCCTTGTCACTAGTGAGTAGGGGAGAATCTATATGGAAAAGGAAGCATGAAATAGCTATAGTGAACCCTCATTTTAGGTTACGTCAGTCGATTTTCTATTTGTGTATTATTATTCGACTGTGAAGGGGTTTTCTACGTATTATTATTTGACTATGAAGGGGTTTTTATTGGGCACAATGTATTATTATTTCATTTCTTGGAATTTGATGATCGGGAGAGGGATCAAACACTTAAACACTCTCATGACCATCAGATTCTGAAATATTCTCAAAATATACAATCACATAAAAATTCCCATGTTAACCAACAATTTACTTGGTTAAATTATTTACATGTTAGTATTTACAATCTTCTTGCATGAATTCCTTCCATAATGTTTGAAGTTATTCAACATTTCACTCCTCTAAACGAAGTTTTATAGCAAAATCTATTAACACTAGTTGCAAAGCTAGTTTCTTAATTCATTAAAACCAATGGTTCCCCACTTCACCTTTTTCTTTATGAAATATGATGGTTTCCCTATTTAAATTCTTCATGAAATATGATGCACTCTATCTTTTGGTTAGAATTTTTTTTATAATTTGTTTCATTTCCATTTTCTAGATATAAGATGGTTATTTTATATTATAGATTGGCTGATAATATAGAAAGATATGGGTGAAATGGAACATACAAGACCCATCTATGGAATGGAATGGAACCCTTTTGAGTAATTATGGTGAATGATAAATAATATTAATAGTTTCAATGAAGCATAGTCCATTCTTCTACCATTATCACTAATTAATTTATTAAATGTTGTATGGAGTTCAGAGGAAAATCCACACAATGAAAGAAAAAATCTCTCTGCAAAAAGCTCTCTCCACAATGAAATATCTCTACACAAATATCTCCCCACAATGAAATATCTCTACACAAATCTCTTTGCAGAGTGAAATTTTTCCGCACAAGCTTTAGTAGATAGTTTAATTGACACACATACTCCATATATATGAGTAAAACAACAACTAGAATATGTGAAATTGATCTAAAAAAGTAATTGTGCAAAAGTGCGGAGGAAAGTTCTTTCCTTGCGTGGTTTCTCTTACATATATCCCAAGCCCACACTAAGAAATAAACCTTAAAAACATTTACTAGACTTGTGTAGAGCTTTTCTTGTGTGGAGCTTTCACTTTACAGAAAGTTCTACACAAGAAAAATTCCACACATTGCTTTACATGCAAAGCTACACACACTATTTAAAAAAATTAAACACTGGGTGTTAATGAATATTTAATTTTACATGCCTTCATTTCAAAAAAAAAGAAAAGAATCAACACCATATGCTCCTAAATGATTATTTTTACATCCTTTGAAATCAATGATTAATTGGTGAAAATATGATTAATTTCATGAATTTCATAAAATGTTAAAGTTGATACAAGAATTGAACTCTTTCAAAATTGTGGATTTTACGTCTAGAGAATTTGTGCAGCGGCTCACGCTTCATCCTCTACCTACTGCTTTGATCCTAGCAGCATGGCCCCTCCGGAGACCATCCCGAAGGTGGTCACTCCTCTCGACCACGCCCCAATCTTTTCTGTGCTCATCAACTCTTTGAATCCACCTCGACCAAGGCTTGCGATTTCAAAGTTTGTCAAAAAATTGGATGGAATCCAGGAAGTTTCACTGTCCCCCTACGATTCCTCGAGTAGTTTCTCTTTCCCTCGCGGAGAAAGGACTCATTGGGAAATTTACGAGACTTTGGCCTTCGCCAAAAACAGTACATAAATGGGTAGATCGCAACTGGATGGAAAAAATAAAAGGGAAAATCTCTATTAGATTCTGTCATAGGGGCTTTTTCACCTTTCCCTTTGACACTAAGGAAGACAAATATCTGATATTCAGAAACAAGCCATATTTCGTGGATACCAGGGGGCTCTATTTAAACAAATGGACACCAGACTTTGATCCTGAACTCAACGTCCCTAATGTAGTCCCATTATTGGTTCGTCTTCCTCATCTTCCCCTTCACTGTTGGGCAGATGATTCTGTAAGAGTGATTGGGAATGTTGTTGGTAAGTTCATCGATAGAAGCAACCTAAAGGACAACATGCAAGCCTGCGCAAGAATTTGTGTGGAGGTAGACTTTGGGATAGGACTTTTGGAGGTGATCAAGTTGAAGGAGGATAACTGGACACATATTCAATAGCTGGACTATGAAAAACTTCCATTCAAGTGCAAGGTATGCCGAACACTGTCATTTTGTTAATAGATGCACTAAAACAATATAGGTCAAAAACACTGATCCTGAATCACAATGGGAAGTCATAAAAAAAAAAATTTGCCGCAAATGCCAAAAATGTTGGAACTTTAGCAGTCCATCCATCCTTGCACTCTACAAGCCCTAGCATCCCACCTCATCCTGATCCCCCTCAGGCCCCCTTCCACACTCTTGAACCCTCCCCCATCTCTTCCAACCCCTTCACCACTTTGGCCTCTTTGGAAGAGGAACCCCCCTAGCTCTCCCTCTCCACCTTTCCTTCTGAACCTCTTCCACAACCATCGCCTTCCAAATCCTTCCCTCCATCATCCTCAGCTGAACCATCTTCTGGTTGGATAGTCACTAGAAATGCCACAAAGGAGCTGGGACTAGTCTTGGAAACCATGAAAAAACCTAGGCCAGGAAGGAAATCTTCTAAACACCACATGTATGAAGAAACTCAGAAAGAAATTTCCCTAGGAACGCAACATCCAATATAGCCCTTTATTGGAGGGCTAAATAGCAAAGAAGTAAGTCAAAAAGCAACAGGAGAGAAGACAGGGCCTCAACCTGTATTCCTTAAATGCTAAAAGCACTTACATGGAACTGTAGGGGATTAGGGCACCCATCTAAAAATAATTCACTAAGAGACCTCATCAAATAGGAATAACTAGACATAATTCTACTTCAATAAACCAAGCATGGAGAAAAATATATGGAAAACACTATAAATAGAATCAGAAATTACACAGGCACAGTAATAGAGTCCACAGGTGCTTCGGGAGGAATAGCAACAATTTGGAACCAAAACTCATGGAAACAACTGCCAAAATTAAAGGCCCAAGATAGGATAAAATTAAATCTTCAAAGAATCCAATAGGATGTCACGATAACAGTCTATAACATATATGGACCAACTCACTACAGAGACAAACAAGCTTGCTGGCGAACTCTACAATCTGACATGGAAGGGGAGGATAGTAAAAAATTCATCATTAGAGGGGATCTGAACCTATTTATGCATGCAAAATAGAAAATAGGGGGAAATTTTACTCCTGACCCATCAAGATATCATTTGGAGAACATCATAAGGTATCATGACTTGGTGGACATCATCCCCCAAAATAGAAGTTTTACATGGAGCAACCACAGGCTTGGGCCAGGAAACATCATGGAAAGACTAGACTGCTTCATTGTTGTTTTATCCCTCATTCCCATCTTCTCTATGGTAACCTCTTCCATTTTTCCTTGCTCAACCTCGAACCACTACCTTGTCACCCTTGTCCTCGGTGAACAAACAAACCTTGGGCCACTTCCCTTTCGCTACAACCCTTTATGGAGAGACTCCCCTGAGGCAATAACCATGGTGGAAAGAATTTGGCACCATCATATTGAGGGATCCCTAATGCATATTGGGAGACTAAATTAAATCTTGTGCGCACAGCTCTCAAAGGCTGGGAAAAATATTATTATAGAGAACTAGAAATTTTCAAGTAGGACACGAAGAGAATGCTAGAAGAAGTGAAAAAATATATATATAACCAAGGAGTGACCAAAGAAAAGAAAGAGAATGAAAAGGAATTGTAATGGGCATTATACAACTCAAATAGAAAGGAAGAAGAAAAATGGAGAATTAAATCCAGGAACCTTTGGCTCTAGGCTGGGGATAAAAATGCCTCCTTCTTTCACAAGCAGGAAACTATCAGAATATCCAAAAATATCATCATAGCCATATTTTATGACGAACGCAACATGTACAGAGAACAAGATGAATAAAATCAGCAGCCCACCACCATTATAAAAGCGTCCTAACATAAACTATGGAGGCAGAGGAATATGTTGATCTCTTAGTCCACACTCCTAATATGATCATGGAAGAAATAAATGCCTCCCTAATCAGGGAAATTGATGAAGGTGAAATTATCCAACCAATTTGGACCCTCCACCCTGAAAAAGCACCTGGTCTGAATGGATTCTCCATTAGCTTCTATCAGACCTTCTAGGAGGTAATTAAAATTGACCTCATCAAAATGATCTGATGGACTCAAAGGAAAAAAAATATTGGAGGGTTCAAAAATTTGACATTTCTAGCCCTCATCCCAAAAGAGTCCTGACCTTCCACTTTCTCTAGATTTAGGCCATTATCCCTCTACAACTCCTCATACAAAATTATCACCAAAGCCCTAGCATCCCACATCAAAATTCTCCTTCCCAATATTATCTCTGAAAATCAAGGCGGGTTCATAGCAAATAGGAAAATCTCTAATTCATCTTGCTGGTCCAAGAAGCAATACATTCCAGCATGATCAGATTGGATAAGGGATTTTTTTTTTATATTAGATCTTGCCAATTCCTTTTATAGAGTTAGACACTCCTTCCTTTACTCTGTCCTAAGGAAAATGGGTTTCTGTGAAGACTTCATATCTCTCATCCAGTCCTGCATTTCCAATCCTTCACATCAAGGAAAAGACCCTCCAGCATAGTTTGTAAGCGAGGTTTTTAGTGTTATAAAATTGGCCAAAATTTTCAGAAACACATTTTCTACAACATCCGTTTACAGTTACGAAGGTTTTGGCGGAGCTTTTAACGGCATTTAAACATAACTAAAAAAATTGAGCGGTTGGAGGTTATTACGAATGTTTTTTTCATCAGTGTGCTACCAAGGTGTCAATGCACCGGTGCGTGTCATCTAGATGGTTCCCCGGGGTGGTTGAAGATTCATGCACCAGGTTGTCAAGGTATAAAATTTCACTGGGCACACTATTGGTAATACAACACACGAGCCCATTCTAATTGATCTTGGGATTTGTGTGGTGCCATAGGTCGTATCAATGCACCAGTGTGTAGTATTATATAAATGCACCGGTGCACAGTATTAGACAAATGTATCGATTATTCTAATTTGTATTGGTATTTGTGCGGTGCCCATAGGTCGTATAAAGGCACCAGTACGTAGCCTCACAAAAATGCACTGGTGCGCGGTATCGCACAAATGCACCGATGCACAGTATCGCACAAACACACAGAGATTTATAATTGGTATTGGTATTTATGCGGTGCCCATAGGTCGTAGAAACGCACCGGTGTGCATTATCATACAAACACACCGGTGTATAGTAACTGACACCCACCGGTGTTCATTTTGTATTTTTTAGAAACATCGACCTGTGACAGTGCAATTATTGTGATTTTTTAAAATTCATTATTCATCAAAAGTTGACACATCTTATAACAGTATTCATATTAATTAATTTTTTATTAATGCATTTGAATGTGATGTTTGGATTAATTTGTTATATCATATCATAATTATTGTCATTTTTTAAAATTCATTATTCATCAAAAGACGACATATATCTTATAACAATATTCATATCAATTAAATTTTTATTAGTGCATTTGAATGTTATGTTTGGATTAATTTTTTATATCATATCATCATATTTCACATCTCTTCATTATAATATTTAATCATCAATAAATTTAATCAGTGGTGTTACATTTCACAGTGATAATGGAGAACGCAATAGAATAAATTAAAACACACACACACACACACACACACACACATATGATAGTCTTTGTCATACAAAATGGGACAGTTATTGGTATCCCTTTGTCTTTCAATTGGGACACTATGTCCATTAGATTAAACAAAATTTCTGATTTCACAGACAAATATTACAAAAAATACAAGGCCTTGCTTTGATATCCAAACATAATGATCATCATTCTTTGCTTGAATTGTTGTCACTACTTGAGCTACTTCCATGACTTGGGTTATTTTTAGGAATGTTTTGTTCATGGTTGTTGGGCCTAGATAAATGTATGGTTCTCACCCTATAAATACTTCAAATTATATTGTAATTTCTAGAAAATCCCTCTTCACATTAACAATAAGGAATAAAAAATCATGAAAATGGGAACAATCAGGCTAATGATAAAAAGGATGGTTTATCATAAGAAATTGACTCTTTTTGTCTTTACTTGCAGGAAATTAGGAATGCCTGAACCAATAACGAATGGAAGCCAATTGACGAACGCAAGCACAATAATTCCTAAAGCAGTCCCAACGGCCGATAGAAGGCGAACAAGCAGATTTGAGTCCAAGAACTCAAATGACAGCCACGCGTAGCGGGCTGTCGTTTGAGATACATTATTGAAACTCCCAAAGATCGCCTTTAAAAGGGCAAAGAACAAAATAGGAGAGTAATCCTGTAATAGATAAATCCAGAACAGTCTGTCTAATTATATTCTGTAACATTCTTGGATGTAACAGAAGTTTTTAATAACCATCTTTTGAAGTTTTCTCAGTGCTGAGGCTTCCGTAGGTCTGGGCCCAACCTCTGGGAGCTCCACGCACATTTTCATGTTCTGAATAGTTACAGAATCGATACCTGTGAACTTGGTGCAGTTGTAACACATACTTCCATTTAATATACTTATAGATCTTTTTCTTTAACAAATCATTGGCAAATGCGTTCTTAGAGTAAGAAAAGTGCAATCCCATTTATGATAATGTTTTGTTAATTCTAGTTCTTCTGCTGTCATGACAATTGACTTCTAGGTTGTAGGAATACTGATTTCAGCGTTCTTCGTTTCCATGCATTGCATTCTCCTTCTAGCATAGTAAAGCAATTAACCAGTTGATGAGTGTTGCTTAATTAAGTCTTATAGAGAATTCCATTATAAGATTACTTAATTATAGTTGTATGAGTTATTTGACCCATTTCGGTTATATTGTTGTTCATTACTGCCGGCTTAGTTCTACTACTATTTCATTATTGCACAACTAGTCATATTGCTTAGTTCTACTATTGTTTAATTATTGCACAACTATTCATATTGCTCAGTTATACTGCTATTTCATTATTGCACAGCTAGTCATAATTCTAGTTATATTGCTAGCCATATAGCTGCTTCATTACTTCTTAGATCACTAGGTCGTTGATTCAATTCAGTTCCATTTCTGAAACAACTTAGTTAGACTACTGTTCTGCTTAATTTCATTACTATCATTTCAATTCTTGCTTGATTTATTTAGACTGTTGTTCAATTTAATTTAGCTGTTGTTTTGTTCCAGTAGAGAAACACCAAACCCCACTACTAAGCTTTAGGCTAAATATCCATCTAAGACACCTTCTCTAAGATCAATAAGCTCCAGGAGTTAGTAATTCCTTCTTTATATTGGCAAAGAGCATCTGTAGACCAGTTAACTTCCATATACTGTGCTGACACTCTTGAAATAAAAATACTTACCCTGGGTTGATAATTAAATGAAGGAACAATAGAGTTGTCATAAAAAGTCACCTCTATCTGACCTAACATTTTGGCGTCGTTTCCAGGGAGAGTGTTGATAGTTATGTCCTTTAATTCATTCTTTTTCCATTGCTGTGAGGAATTGGGTATTGAAAATGAAAGGTAACAACCTGCATGTTGGTAAGCAACATGCTTTCCCTTTAGCCCGCCCACTAACAATTTGTACAAGAACTGTAGGATAGGTGCTCTTGTTTTATGCCTAAGAAAAATATAGAAGCAACCCAAAATCATTTGCAACCACAGCCCAAAGGACCGGTGATCCTTGGGAGGACAACATACATAGACGAAATCATTAAGAAGGCTGAATGTCAGGCATCTATAGGTCTAAGAACTACTTCCATCCAAAATCCTAACATACTCCCTCGGGCGGTAGCCTCACCATCTGTAGCCTATGCCAAGATTCATAGCAAGACAGAGGGGTATGAGTGAAGCTTGTAGACTTCCATTCACCAAAACATTGACCTTTCAAAAGAGGGAGGCTCTTGCAACTTGCAAGAAGGCAAGGGAGAAACTAGTGGAGAAATTCACATAGAGATACCTAAGTCCCTGGAAGAAGTAATCGAAATAGAACTTCTTAGAATCCCAGATCAGGGAAGTGCTGTAAAACTCCCACCGCATTCACCTTCCAAGCCTATTAAAATCTCCCCTCCAGATCAAGAAATTCTTGAAGATTTCTGGCACCTCTTTGATCAAATGGCAAATAATCAAAATCAAAATCAGAGGCAGACATCCACATTGGAGTACCCCATTGTTGATCCTGCTGCCAATGCCCCTATGAAATCCATTCCCTTTCATAACATCCCCACATTTCATGGATTAACCACAGAAGATCCTGATGCATTCTTATTTGAATTTGATGTCTTATGCAGAGGATATGATTACACCACCGATCCCCAAAAACTAAAAATGTTTCCCTCCACCTTGAAAGGGATGGCTCTTTGCTAGTTCATGGGGTTAGGAGGGGGAACTATAAACAACTGCGACCAAATGAAGAATACCTTTCTTACCAAATACCAAGAATATTTTCGAACCTGAGACCTAAAAGACAAAATCTTTAACATGACTGCAAAAGACAATGAAACATTAGAGGAATACGTAGAAAGATTTCAATACAATTTACAAAGATCCCCATCTACTACGTTGTCCAAGTACATTTTGAAAACCACAATGCTTAAAGGGATGAAGGAGGAATGGGTTGAATTACTTAACATAATGGGAAAAGGAGATATTATCAGGAAGAATATGACGATATTATCTCCTTATGTATTAGATGCTCCTAGGGTAGCTCACACAATAGACCTATTGGGCGTGATCTTAAGTAGACCAATGGAAATCTAACTAGGGCAGAATTTGGAAGTCTTTTAGAAAATTTCAAAATCGACATCTTGGGCACTTTGACTACGCAACTTGATGTTTTGCAAGCCAAACAAAAACAAGCAATAACCAAACAAAATCTGGCCATCTTCTGCCCAAAATGTCGGAAGAAGCATAGCCAGAGGGAGTGCCCTTTAGACATGGTCCAGACATGTGCTATCTGCACTAAGGATCATGCTACGGACCAGTTTCCTTCACTCCCCGAGCTAAAAGCCATCTGCAAAGAAGTAGAAGAAGAAAAAGAACTAGTCTATTTAATTAATCAACATTGACAATGGCAGGCATGACCTGGCATACCGCAAGACCTAACTCAATACTTTCCATTGCCCTAGTACAACCAGAAAAACCATGCAAAAACTTGGCAGACTCAAAACCCCTTCCCAACTTGGCCAAACCAAACCTTTCCTATCCCACCCTGGCCTACACAAAATCCATTAGGAAGTAATTGGCAAAACTCCCCTAGTTCTCCCCCTTATTGGAAGAATATCCCTTATCAAAACCAATGGCCAAACCCTCCTACTCAAAACAAAAATTGGAACTAGAAATGACCTATGGGGATGGGAAATTTACTGACAGGAGCAGGAACCCAACAATTACTAGCTCCCTACCCTATTCAGCATAATCAACAACCTGCCATACGACCTCAATTAACAGCCCAACCTAATCCCACTCCCAATAATAGACCAGTTCAATTATTTCAGATCATAGAGGATCCAAAACCCAACAACAAACAAAAACAATGTAATGAATTGAGGTTAAGATCGGGACGTACCATATTGCCCATAGAGGCCACAACTCCACCTCAATCCAAAATTGAAACATCCATAGGGCCTAGCTCAACGAAGATAACAAAAATGGGTAAAGATGAGGAAAGAATTTAACAACAAAGACCTGAAGATCTTAAAATAGCTTCGCCACCATTTCTTGAGAGATTAAACCTACCCAGACGTATAACCAACTCAGCATTTGACATCCTGGGGGAATTAAGAAACCTTTATGTTAAAATTCCTCTTCTCTAGGCCATCCATGACATTCCCATCTATGCAAAAACAATCAAGGATTTATGTGGAAAAAAACAAGTTAGGAAAACAATGGCTACACCTACTGTTCATGTAGTAGGAACTCTGTCTGACTTACTGTTAGGTAGAGAACCACCTGTGAAATATGAAGGCCCAGGAAACCCCATTGTAACCATACAAATTTCTGGACATTCATTTCCAAACACATTGGTTGACCTTGGGGCAGCCATTAACATCCTAACTATAGGATCTTGTGAAAATCTAGGCATATCAGTCCTAGAACCTACAGCCACACTCCTGGAATTAGCTGACAGATCTGTTATTAGGCCAGAAGGTATAGTGCAAGACATTATGGTCTCAATGCACTCATGGGAATACCCTGCTGATTTTTTAGTTATTAATCCAAAAAACAGGATGGAAGGGCACCCATTGATTCTTGGGTGGCCTTGGCTGGCCACGACAGATGCTTACATAAGCTGCCGAATAGGCAACATGACTATCACTAGAGGAAATTATGTAAAAAATATTGTTATTTATTTGCCTACCAAACCAAGTCTGCCCATGATAAAAATTCACGAACTCCCAGATACATATTGGGAGCAAAATATTCGTCCACCTCTCACACTAGTAGAGGCTCTCGAATTAAAAGATCAAATTGAAGATGATTTTATTAGTAATGTTATGAATCAGCCTCCCAAACCTGAAAATTTGAAATGCCAAAGGATGAAAACAATCCTCGAGCATGAAAGGCAAGAAAATCTTGTGACGGACTTTGAGACCCAATATAATCCCACAACCACTGTTTGTAATAGTATACCTATTGAGATCGAACTAGGGAAAATTTTTAATATTAACGGTAGCTTGGATGACAACCAAAGGCAGAAACTTGTAAAAATCCTTAAGAAGCACCAGGGTGCATTTGCGTGGGATTACCAAGACATGAAGGGCTTGGACCCACAGCTGTGCACGCATCATATCCATAATGATAAAGAGACACGGCCTATTAGACAACCACAATGAAGACTGAATCCCCATTTAAAAGAAATTATAAAAGAAGAACTCCAAAAGCTCCTAGATGTAAATTTTATTTATCCTATCTCAGACAGCAAATGGGTCTCCGCTTTGGTGGTCATCCCTAAAAAGAATGGGAAGTGGAGGATCTGCATAGATTATAGAGAATTAAATAAAGAAACTAAGAAAGATCATTTCCCCCTTCCCTTTATTGACCAAGTCCTTGACACATTAGCTGGAAAAAGTTTTTTTTCCTTTCTTGACAGATTCAGTGGATACAATCAGATACAAATAGCCCCTAAAGATGAAGAGCCATACAAAATGTTACAGTTCGGATTATGTAATGCTCCATCAACATTTTAAAGAGACATAATTAGCATTTTTTCTGATTTAATAAATGAAGGACTTGAAATTTATATGGATGATTTTACACCCTACGGGGAAGATTTTGATCAAGCACTAGAAACATTAGACAAGGTATTAGAATGATGTATTGCTACTAGATTGTGTCTAAGCAACGAAAAATGCCACATGATGATGACTGAGGGGTTAATCCTAGGACACTACATTTCTACAGTAGGAATATAGGTAGACCTGGCTAAAATAAAGGTAATCCTTCTGTTGGCCACACCCTGTACACAAACAGAGGTATGCAGTTTCCTAGGGTATGTAGGATATTATCGCAGATTTATAAAAAAATTCTCACATATAGTTGCACCTCTGTATGCTTTAACTGGAAATGTTGAATTTCAGTGGACTGAAAAATGTGACACTGCTTTTACATAATTAAAGAAGTTGGTCTCCATAGCACCAATCATGCAAGGTCTTGACTGGAAACTACCCTTTCATATATCTTCCGATGCATCTGATACAGCAATAGGAGTAGTCCTCGGCCAAGAAGAAGATCGAAAACCATATGTTATTTATTATATTAGCAAAAATCTTACTCCCGCCGAACTAAACTACACAGTAACCAAGAAAGAGTTCCTGGCTGTAATTTATTCTATCAATAAATTCAGGCACTACATAATGGGATATCAAGTATTCCTGTACACTGACCACTCTGCTATCAGTTATTTAGCGAATGAACTGATCATGAATGGAAGAATAACTCGCTGGCTAATATTATTATAGGAATTCGATATAACAATCAGAGACCGTCCAGGGAAGGAAAATGTAGTCACAGACTTTCTGTCGAGAGTCCCCAAAACATACGACACATTAATAGTCAACGATCAATTTCCTAATGAACACCTATTTGTTGTAGCAGTCAAAACCCCATGGTACGCAGATGTGGCAAATTATTTGGTAGTTGGGAAGCTACCCAAACATTTGATGACAAAAGAATGGAAGTTGATTGTACCGCGCAGTTCATGATTCTCCTGGATTGAAGGATACCTATTTAATACGGGGGCTGATATGCATATACGCTGATGCATAAGGGAAGATGAAATCCATGACATCTTACACGCCTGTCATGATGAACCTTGTGGTGGTCACTTCGCAGACTCACAGACGAGGCATAAAGTGCTGCAATTAGGCTATTTTTGGCCTACGATTTTTAAAGATGCAAAGAAGTATGTTCAGGCCTGCGATAGTTGCCAAAGGATGGGTCGTCCAAGCCAAGCCGATGAAATGCTGTTGCAACCACAATTGGAGGTGGAACCATTTGAACGATTGGTGTTGGACTTCGTTGGACCATTTAATCCGCCATCAAACGAGAAAGCCCACATATTGGTTGCCACGGATTATGTTACCAAATGGGTGTAAGTAGTAGCTTTGCCAAGAGCCACGGAAGAATCAGTAATTAAGTTTCTCTTTGAACTATTTGTACGAAATGGCCTACCAAGGGAAGTAATAACCGACCGGGGGGGCACAATTCACAGGTAATAAGATCATATCTACCTTAAGATATCACCATGTCATTCACAGAGTTACATCTCCTTATCAAGTTCCTCTTTTTCATCCGCTACATCTCGATTGGTTTCATGTGTTTTCCATATTGGCATTCCTTTTTAATGATTATGATGCCGATCCAATTTACAACCAGACACAAGTAGATGGTTTTTCACATTCAACATATGACTAAGATGATTCTTTCATTCAAATCATTTGTGATTTTTTTCAAACCGATCTATCTTTGTTGTCTCCTAATCGAGAATATTATGCCTTAATCATCCCATATAATCATGGTTGTTGTTCTAACAATTGTCATTCATTTCATCATTTTCCCAATAATGTACCTAATGATGGTTGTTTTACATAAGTTGATCTTTATGGTTTATCATCTCAGTATTTAGACACTTATCAACTAGTTCAATAATTTCATCCTTCATTGATGGTTATGTCAGGTCGTCACAAGCTTTTTGAATATGATTAGATTTATTTTCCCTCGCAAGATTCTCATCTTGATTCCACATCGGTAATTGAAATTTATTTCTCTCAAGGGCTTTAGGATATTCAAGAGGATTTTTTTTAGTTTCATTATCGAATCCATCATTAGTTAGAATCATCTTACATAGCAAGTCAATTTGTTAAAATCAAGTTCTGATCTATCTTGATGTGTTCTAAGCAAGATAATATAGGTATAGGTACATTCACAAGGAGCCATCAAAGTTTATTTGATTATGTTTTACATCGAGAAGGTAAGGTGGAAGGTTGGCTAAATTTAGGTGATATGAAACATCTTTCTTCTTTTAAGAAAGACCTTCAGTGTTTTGTGCAATTTATTAAAGCTTATATATTTTCAGTTGCACATTACCATATATCGGTTTTGATTGATTGTATCATTGTGATTATAGGTGAGGAACAATGATGGCTTCATTGGAAATATCATTACACTTAGCCTTGGTCTTCTAGCTTGTTAGGTTAGAATTAAGTTTAGTTACATTTGGTTTCCCTTGCATTACATCCACCCTTTGTCATGCTCTCCATCTAGTCTTTGCATTTATTTGTTTTCTTATTGTATATTCTACACGTTGTTTTTACATCCCACCCCCATTTTTTTATTGTTTTGGTTTTTTTTTTTTTTTTTTTCCATGTGTTTATTTTTTCCTTTTGTTCAATAATACTTTGCATGACATGTTAATTTTGGCTCCAAAGGCAATGTGGCAAAACTTGAAAAGGGAAATTGTGATGGGGAACAACGCTTAGCTAATATGTTACCTTTTCTCTATCTTTGGTTTACATATATTTAAATTCAATGATATATAAATGGGAAATATTATGCATTTGAATGGAAAGCCTTTGGTAAAACTATAAACCCCGTATTTATTCTAGGATCCTCATTCCTGAGCTTATAATTGTGATAAATAGTTTTTTTTCTTACTAAACCAATCAAGTAGAGAAAGGTAGGGGAAAATCAATTAGCATTCAAACATATCATCAGAGTTAAAGTTATGCTTCTTTGAAGGAAATACCTCTCCTAATCTCAATAAGTCGAGATCCATATTCTACCCATAAAATAAATAAGTTGCTAAGAAAATTTATATAAATAAAAGAAATAAAGGGTGAAAGATGAAGAAGGTTTCCTATGCTAAGAGGTGAAACAATCAATTTCCTCGAGGTATTGGTCAGGCTTGCTAGTAGCAAAGAGATGCTTGTGTTGCTATAGTGACTCCATTGGGGTACTATCTAGGCCTACTGGTAGTAGAAAAATACTAGAGATGAAAAATCATACCCTTATTATCTTAAACTCAAAAATATATTACCATTTCCTATATCAAAAAAAAAATATTTGACAAGCCTTGATATTTGTTCAACTGAGTAAGGGAATGGAGGGGACTATATATCTAAATGGGTTAATTAGGGAAGATAAGGTAATCCACAATATGAATCAATACTCCTTGAAATATTGAGGCCTTGCAATTAGATAATTAAACCTAAACAGAAAAGCTCGAGTTACACTAGTGTGTCGCCAAGTTTTGTCGTTGCAACAAAAACCCTCCAAAAGTATTCCTGCACTTGAAGTTTGGAGCCAACTATAGATATTGTGATCATTCATTCCATAGTAACTTCATGGTTGAATGATGCTTTCTTAAGTGATTAAATATTCTTCTTATATTTTAAGTTTCAAAGTTAGATTCTCACACATGCTTAGTCTACAACGAGCTCATGAGTCCATTCCTTTGCACAATATTGAATAGGCATAACGTAGTCCATCAAGATAGTGTTTCTGCAATGCTCAACCAGAGAAAATTTTAGGGGCGAATTTTAGCCCAAAGGCGAAATTTAAGGGATTTTAGATTTTAGAGGGGTGAATTTCTTATATAAAACCTATTTTGTATAGTTTTACATAATTAGCCCCAAAATTATTTTAAAAATAATTAATTATTATACTTTAGCCAAACAAAATAAGGGCGCATAAAAATTGAAAAACTGGATTCGCCTCCGCATTTACTAGTCTGCACGGGTTTGGAGTATATTCTCCCCCGATTTACTATATTCGAGGGTTTTGGAACGACTTTCGCTACCAATATCCAGTATGGCTGCAAGTAAAACTTGCCCCCAATATCCAGTATGGCAGGGTAATGGTTTCCTGTGTTAGGTGGGCTGCACATGTCGACATAATGGTGGAGCACAAAGTCTGTGAGACAATGAGTTCTTGATATAATTACTATGACATTTACAGTGCATTGATTTCATCAAAACTGTGTTTGTATCATCGTTTTTTGCAGGGATGAATGTAGCTAGATACAATGTTTTTATTCTTGAATGTTTTTAACCATGCACTACTGAGTCAATTTCTCATGGGTTTTGGCAGTAGGTGCATATTTAATTACTAGGTCAAGATAAATAACTGGATAAATTCACCATTACTTGTGGAGCCAATATACTTAAGAAATGCTTTCTGATAATCAATTTCCCAAACTAAAATCTATATATTTATATTCACCATTTTCATATCAATCATTTTCCCACCCCAGACTGCAGGATGAACATCACAGGACCAGTCAACAGTGAAGTAATAGGAGGTCTCCGAGCCAGAGACATACTCCCTCAGTCCAGGGTTCCAGCCTCCATGCTGAGTATTTTTCTTGTTACTTTGCATTGGAGGCGTAAGAGCAAGGGAATCAAAAAGTTTGCTGCTTGCTCTTCTTGTTACGATTCATAAAATGAGATGTAATTTGTTAAATTGTATGTTAATCACCTCTAGAGGAACTGATTTGGTTTTGTTGAAGTGTTGAAAACTGCAAATGTAGTGCCCCGAGTTGATTTAATTTCTGAGAATGGCTTCCTTTACAACACAAGACTTCCTATAGATCCTCTCAAATGCTAGTATTGGATTTCTTTATTCATCCGTGGCTTCCTATACACCCTCTCTGACACAACACTTCTGTTACTAAGATCTCCGTTTATCATGTGCTATGTTCAATTGCTGGGTAGAAAAAGATTTTTTGTGCAAGTTTATGTTGGATCAGTCCTCATAGATTTCAGATCCATCTGCTCTGTTCCTATATTGTAGTTGGAATGGTAAGAAATATGTTTATATGTTAAGCTTGCATCACTTAGAAACAGAGTATTAATTAAGATAGGTCATTGAACTTCAGAGGTTATGGATTTACCAATATAAGCATCCTTATCACATTGCAGAGGATGGAAAAAACATTTTTCTTTTTTCTAAAAGTTGTTCCCATTTGTAGTTCAAGTTTAAAAAAAATATCCGATTCTATTGGCTTTTTTTTTTAGGTGTCGGATATGCCAGGGGAACAACAAAGTAACATCAAATATGAATAAGTGAATAATAGAACACTGTCATAATAATTTTAAATAAGGAAGCTCAAAAATTTCTGGACTGATGTTATTTGAAGTAAATCCTTATGCAGGAGTTTATTAAAAGTTCACGAGGAGTGAAGCTCTTTACTTGCAAATGGGTACTGGCAAATAGGCAAGAAAAAGCACTTATATGTCTCTACCATGGTCAGCATCAAATAGCTTTCCTATTTATTTTACAGATTCGACATTATAACAGAACCTTAATCATGATTTTGTATATTATTAGAGAGGGGTTTGACTGTTTTGTCTCCAAAGATATGCATACACTGTCCTTTTGGATTGGGACTTGTGATTTAGGATTTCAGGTCTATAATGTGTAATTTGTTTCTTCTCATGATTGTAGGCTATGGAATAGAGTGCAGCATTTTCATGGAAGGTATTTGGAATGTGACTATTAGTGGTTAACTTGGGTCCATGGACTATAACTGAATATGAAAAAGATGTTAGCTAAACAAGAATATTTGGTAGAGCTTATGAATTTTCTTATTTTCAAAAATAATTAACCCACTTGAAACTGCTCACAGATACAGGAATGAGGCTTGCAAAGGCTGGGTATGCAGTATTTGGCATAGACTATGAAGGACATGGCAAATTTGCAGGAACACGATGCTACATAAAAAGCTTCGATGACCTTGTAGCCGAGTGTGCAACATTTTTCAGGAGCGTCACTGGTATGTGTAATTGGGATCCTTTTATGCATGCACTATATAAAAATGTTATGGTGATTTATGTTCACTTCGAGTTTTATGACATCCATAGTGGTGGATAGTGAGAAGACGGTATGTGAATTAGACTTAGAGAATTGTATGAGATATGCAGTTGTGCATAGTAACAAGCCAGTATGGAAATTACATTACAGATCGCATTGAGTATAGGGAGAAAGCGAGGTTCGTTTATGGTGAATCAATGGGGGGAGCCGTTGCACTTCTCATTCATCGAAAGCAACATAACTATTGGAGTGGTGTTGTGCTTGTTTCCCCTATGTGCAAGGTAAAATTTGTAAATAATTCACATAAATCTAGTTGCAGAGATATGCTTTCTACAGTTTACCCTTCAATGGTAAATTATGTTTCCCATCAAAAATTTTGGAGTGGTGTTGTTCTTGTTGCTCTTATGTTTATGTGTAAGGTATAAATCATAAATAATTCACATATCGCAGTTGCAGAAATTAAAATATGCTTTATACAGTTCATATGGGCAGATGGTAAAGTCTATTTCCTATGTAGTTCAAAATTTGTTGAGTGTGATTTTTAATGAGCTGTGTTGGTCACATTTCTGAATATATGTCAATTATAAATTTTGAGAACACTTTGGAATTTGAAAATTTTAAAGAGGAGTCAATTGTTTGTTTGACCCTTATCTTGATTGTCATTTTTGAATTTATGTTGATAGCAGCTTTAGAAAATATCTTGAAACTAGATTAGACATGAGCGCAGGTGAGGTCCGAAGATTTTTTCTTCAACAGTCTCACCTGACTCAGGAGCATGTTGTGCAGAAGACTTTGGACCAAGTCGAGTATATATATATTACATTCGTGTCTTTGTAAGATGTATAAAGATCCAGACCTGATAACCTCGTATAGCTTGTCCTCCAGTGAGTGCTAAAGAGTGAGTGAACTTTTTAATGGGCACAAAATTTCAAACTTCTGAAGTATTTTTCTTGTTACTTTGCATTTGCAATAGAAAAAGGATGTGACCAGCTTCAATTTTTTGGTGATTCTATGTTAGTCATCAACTAGGTAAAATAGGTGCAACAATGTCAGAATATCATTCTTGCTAATCTATTGGAACATTTATTGAGGATAAGGCACACTTTTAACTTTCTATTGCCTTCAAACTTCACATATACAGGGAAAGAAATGGCGCCACACATCGGTTATCTAAAGCGGGTTGTGCTTTGAATAGGGGGCTCTGGTTGATCACTGAGTACAGTGATGCTGAGCACTTCAGTTTTTGCCTCCGACCATATATAGATAATCAACAACTTGTTGCAGCAATCTAATGTCTCCTTTTTGTTATTTCTGGTTCTAACTTTTTGTGTTGGAAAAAACATTGTCTCATAACTGGAGAGTCCTTTAATTTGTATTATTTAGCTCTTAAAGTTTGGGAACTCCATTTTTGTATGCAACTGCTAAAATGTAAAATTAGGCCTAAGAGGGAAAACTGCGAACACTTTCAACCAAATGAATACACATTGATAGATGTGTACATGTAAAATGAAAAAAAAAAACCAACAGGAGCACAAAGTCTGTGAGACAATGAGTTCTCGATATAATTACTATGACATTTATAGTGCATTGATTTCATCAAAACTGTGTTTGTATCATCGTTTTTTATTGGGATTAATGTAGCTAGATGAAATGTTTTTATTCCTGAATGTTTTTAACCATGCACTACTGAGTCAATTGCTCATGGGTTTTGGCAGTAGGTGCACATTTAATTACTAGGTCAAGATAAATAACTGTACAGAAATAACCATTACTTGTGGAGCTAATCTACTTAAGAAATGCTTCCTGATAATCAATTTCCCAAACTAAAATTTATATACTTATATTCACCATTTTCATATCAATCATTTTCCCGCCCCAAACTACAAGATGGAAATCACAGGACCAGTCAACAGTGAAGTACTAGGAGGTCTCCGAGCCAGACATATTCCCTCAGTCCAGGGTGCCAGCCTCCATGCTGAGTATTTTTCTTGTTACTTTGCATTGGAGGCATAAGAGCAAGGGCATCAAAAAGTTTGCTGCTTGCTCTTCTTGTTAAGATTCATAAAATGAGATGTAATTTGTTAAATTGTATGTTAACCACATCTGGAGGAACTAATTTGGCTTTGTGGAAGTGTTGAAAACTGCAAATGCAGTGCCCTGAGTTGATTCAAGTTCTGAGAATGGCTTCCTTTACAACACAAGACTTCCTAGAGATCCTCTCAAACGCCAATATTGGATTTCTTTCTTCATCTGCGGCTTCCTATACACCCTCTCCGACACAACACTTATGTTACTGAGATATCCATTTATCATGTGCTATGTTCAATTGCTGGGTAGCAAAAGATTTTTTGTGCAAGTTTCTGTTGGATCGGTCCTCATAGATTTCAGATCCATCTGCTCTGTTCCTATACTGTAGTTGGAATGGTAAGAAATATGTTTATATGTTAAGCTTGCATCACTTAGAAACAGAGTATTAATTGAGATAGGTCACTAAACTTCAGAGGTAATGGATTTACCAATATAATCATCCTTATCACATTGCAGAGGACGGGAAAAGTTTTTTTCTGTTTTCCAAAAGCTGTTCCCATTTCTAGTTCAAGTTAAAAAAAAATATCCGATTCTACTGGCTTTTCTTTTTAGGCACTGGATATTCCAGGGGAACAACACAGTAACGTCAAATATGAAGAGGTGAATAACAAAACACTGTCATAATAATTTTAAATAAGGAAGCTCAAAAATTTCTGGATTGATGTTATTTGAAGTAAATCCTTATGCAGGAGTTTATTAAAAGTTCACGAGGAGTGAAGCTCTTTACTTGCAAATGGGTACCGGAAAATAGGCAAGCCAAAGCCCTTATATGTCTCTGCCATGGTCAGCATCAAATAGCTTTCCTATTTATTTTACAGATTCAACGTCATAACAGAACCTTAATCATGATTTCGTATATTCTTAGAGAGGGGTTTGACTATTTTGTCTCCAGAGATATGCATACACTGTCCTTTTGGATTGGGACCTGTGATTTAGGATTTCAGGTCTATAATGTGTATTTTGTTTCTTCTCATGATTGCAGGCTATGGAATAGAGTGCAGCATTTTCATGGAAGGTATTTGGAATGTGACTATCCATGGTTAACTTGGGTCCATGGACTATAACTGAATATGAAAAAGATGTTAGCTAAACAAGCATATTTGGTAAAGCTTATGAATTTTCTTATTTTCAAAACTAATTAACCCACTTGAAACTGCTCACAGATATAGGAATTAGGCTTACAAAGGCCGGGTATGCAGTATCTGGTATAGACTATGAAGGACATGGCAAATCTGCAGGAACATGATGCTACATAAAAAGCTTCGATGACCTTGTAGCCGAGTGTGCAACATTTTTCAAGAACGTCGCTGGTATGTGTAATTGGGATCCTTTTATGCATGCACTATATAAAAATGTTATGGTGATTTATGTTCACTTGGAGTTTTATGACATCCATAGTTGTGGATAGTGAGAAGACGGTATGTGAATTAGACTTAGAGAATTGTATGAGATATGTTGTTGTGCATAGTAACAAGCCAGTATGGAAATTACATTACAGATCGCGTTGAGTATAGGGAGAAATCAAGGTTCGTTTATGGTGAATCAATGGGGGAAGCCGTTGCACTTCTCATCCATCGAAAGCAACCTAACTATTGGAGTGGTGCTATGCTTGTTTCCCCTATGTGCAAGGTACAATTTGTAAATAATTCACATAAATCTAGTTGCAGATATATGCTTTCTATAGTTTACTCTGTGATGGTAAATTTTGTTTCCCATCAAACATTTTGGAGTGGTGCTGTGCTTTTTGCTCTTATGTTTATGTGTAAGGTATAAATCATAAATAATTCACATATCGCAGTTGCAGAAATTAAAATATTCTTTATACAGTTCATATGGGTAGATGGTAAAGTCTGTTTCCTATGTAGTTCAAAATTTGTTGAGTGTGATTTTTAATGAGCTGTGTTGGTCACATTTCTGAATTTATGTTAATTATAAATTTTGAGAACATTTTGGAATTTGAAAATTTGAAAGAGGAGCCAATTTTTTTTTTGACCCTTATCTTGATTGTCATCTTTGAATTTATGTTGATAGCAACTTTAGAAAATATCTTGAAATTAGATTAGACATGAGCACAGGTGAGGTCCGAAGATTTTTTCTTCAACAGTCTCACCTGACTCAGGAGCATATTGTGCAGAAGACTTTGGACGAAGTCGAGTATATATATATTACATTTGTGTGTCTCTAAGATGTATAAAGATCCATACCTGTTAACCTCATATAGCTTGTCCTCCAATGATTGCTAAAGAGCGAGTGATCTTTTTAATGGACACAAAATTTCAAACTTCTGAAGAATTTTTCTTGTTACTTTGCATTGGAGGCATAAGAGCAAGGGCATCAAAAAATTTTCTGCTTTCTCTTCTTGTTATGATTCATAAAAGCTTGCTTATGCTCATTATCAATAGGTCTCCTATAAGTGAAATTGAGCTCTATGTTTTGAAGCAACCTTGTCTTTCATGCTATATGATGTAAGTTTAGAATGTCAACAATACTTCTGATAGTATAAGCATGACAGTATAAGACAAATGCATCCGAATGGCCTGTCCCTGACTAAGACATGTTTAGCTGCATTATGTCACTAGTAATATCATGTCTGCAATAGAATTTGACATTGATGCTTTTATTAAGTCTTTTTATATTTCAATCCACTAGACTTGGATTTGTAGGCAAACAGACTGATAAAAAATATGGCTGAATCAACTGTTCTTTTTAGTATACTAACGACCTCCAAATTACATTCCATCAGGTCAATATATGTCTCCACACAATCCTGATCAGGGGCCATCTCTAACTGGTTGGAGGGTGCAGCGGTGGGAAAGTTTATGTCAGCAGGTTGCACTACATCCCTTTTTGAAAATTCTAATACAAATTTTGGTGGACAAGCACCAATGACAAAAATCTGGACCACCAAAGTAAATAATATCATATCTCTAATAAAAGACTTCAAAGGTTCTCGACCCCTTGCTACACCTGGAAATTTTTCAGCATTCCATACATCAGTAGATTCAAATGGTGGAAATAGTGACAAATTCAACTCTGACCTAGCTAATCAACAGAGCGACGTAAGGATGCTAGCAAAAATTATCTTTTCAAGTCATGGAGGGGAGGTTGCTTTTGCTTTTCGGTATGGCGATGTTCATTTATTCTCTGGCAGTAGCTTTAATCTCATAGATTACTACTGTGCCACAGTTGGGGTTTTTGTTGCCCTACTAGCTTTCTCTTCTACTAGCTGTTGTCTAGCCTCTATTTGGCATGATAACAGCAAGGATTGCACTGTACTGAAGATTCTACGTATTCTACCTCTTGCTAGTCAAAGTAGTAAAGGGAAAGGTAATGCAGCTACCTGGGAACAAGCTATAGCAAACAGGTATGAAGTTGATTTTTCTTGTCATCTTGTTGCATCTCTGTATTTATATTGCGGTTTATTTCACTGGCCTACAGTTTGATTATTCTTATCCATTACCAGATTTTGGTGGGGCCTCTCAGTTGGAGTTGATTGGTGGGATGTTGTTGGTTGTGCACAAAGTGTAGCTGAAGATGACATAGGTATAATTAATGTACATTATCAAAAGGAAATAAGTTATGTGTTGGTGAAAGATAATTTAAGTGATGATGGGAAGCCTCTTATGTTAACAAACCTTTGTGACTCATTTGTATTCATTCAAACTGCAAAATGGGAGGAATACTCAGAGACTACTATATTATAAATCCAAGTAGAATTTTTGATGCAAATGTTGTTTCTGCAATTGGAATATGTGTTCAAAGGTCCCCATCTGTGGTTTGACCCTGTTTGATAACAAGTTTAAAATGAGTTTTTGGCATTTCTTGATTCCAAGGATGTAGGTGGCAATTTGGTTGAATGTATTACATCACAGTGTTCCTCTTTTCATGGTCAGTTCATATAGATGTTTTGTATATTATGTTGGTAACACATGGTACAATTGTTCTTGTTCTAGTATTGAAATGTTGTGAAGCATATAAGTTCATGAGATAGTTCAACTAGATTCTATTTTCTCAAATGATGAGTTGAACATGATGATGGAATTTTCTTTAGAAATTGAATACTTTGAGAAAACTAGGTTGTTTTAACCCCATCTTCATAATCGACCTTGGAGATCAAGTCAAACGACTAACACTCCCAAAGTTTATCACCCTTATTAAAAAGGTGCTTGTTTATGCCAACACGACTTCAAAAGGGTGAAGTAGGACATGTTACACAATCACACAGGCCTGAGTATGATAAAAAAATTCATTAAAAAAACTATTTTGTTTGTTCAAAATTTCTAGTTTCTGTCAAATTTCTTGCCTGTCATTTTTTTTGGATAGCACAGCATGAACACAAAAGTTTTTGTGTGCCTGTAAAGTTCTAATTTTCAAAAAAAACTTAGTGTGGTTGGAGCCAAGGTGGGGATGAAACCTTGTACCATCTCACCCACATCCAAATCTTCTTTGTATGCCTTCTCTATCTTAACATCCTCGTCTATGGCCCCTCTATGGCCCTGATTTAGTGCTGAATGTGGGGGAAGAGTAACCTGTTGAAAGGCCATAGCCACTGCGGCAACATCTCCATTTTTTCCAAAACTTGTCCAAAATCACCTCTTAGGTATACATGTCAATTTACCTTGTTGGAGTATCAATTGAGCTATGCTTATAGAACCAACTGCAACAAGTATAATGAACAAGGAATTTACAGATCGATTGCAAATTGGCCAAGGTAACCCCCTTCGTCTCTCAGCTCATTCCATGCAACTTATTTGAGATTCCCCTGGCAAGTCCCAGGCCCAAAGTTGGGGGTTTTAGAAAAGAAAATGTCTGAATAGTAAAGCACACAAACTAGAAGTGTAATTGGAAAACGTCAATGGATTTGGATACGATTCAGGAAGTGATCATCTACAGGCTGCTCCTATGTAACACCCCTAGTTTTATGTTCAGTCAAAGTTAGACACTTGAACATTAATCCAAAGGGGAGTGGACCCCAATGGATAAGTATTGTGTGGATGTAATTAAATAATTTATTCATGAAAAATAAATAAAATAATTCTGTGCAGATTGACCAAATGAGAATTATGAGATCACTTGCTAAATCCATGAGGATGGAAAGAGGAAAATATTTTCCCCAAAAATATTTCAAAAATCCTTGAAAGAATTTATTTCTAAATTAGATTTTGAGGAAAATCTAGTTTCCCCAATGAGGTGGATAGTAGTTGGGAAGAGGTAAAAAGCTGTGAAAAGAAAAAAGAAACTTTAAAAATCCCTAAATAAGGGAAGCCTAGGAAAATAGGAAGAAAAGCATCCTGATATTCTGGACGCAGAATTAGAAACAGGCTTTGGGGAGAAAAAGCTTAAATAAGCTATTCCTGAATAGATTAGAGGTTGGTCTATTCTAGGAGATGATCTCAACTCGGGGGTGAGTTCTGGGAGACAGAAGAACTCTAAGGTCGAGAGGTTGGTCAATTGCAACAATGGTATGTCTTTAAGTTGAATGATTGTAGCTCAAAATTCTGTGGTTATATATCTATAGTTATTGCTTAATATATAGGATTTATTAGTTCCTACATTTAACAAGATTTCAAGAAGAAATGAACCTCTTTAATTCTGTAGAGTTGTAGAGCTAGAAAGTTGTGGAGGAGAATCCAGTAGAGTCTCTAAACCCATGTGGGTTTAAATTTGAGGATACATGTTACTCCACAGAAAAATTAGTGAATTAACTTTAATATGCTTCTGGTTAAATATAGGACTTTGTTATGCATACATAGGAGAAAGCAGCATGAGATTTCATGTAAAACTATCAAAATAGAATTATACAAACTGTCATTTGAGCTGTGCAGGAAATGACTGATAACATTTGATGTCCTATGGTAAATATACCATCTATACACAAACAGAAGTAACAGAGAAATTTCTTCCTGTCTATACTAGTCTATTTTTATAAAATATTGCAGTACATAGCAGTTAGTGAAGCAAATAGCCAAGAGAGTAGGCTGTCTATGGAGTAATACAGTCAAATTCTATTGAAAATATACATGTACACACAACCTATTTAACATAAGGCTGCTAACTAGGATTTAGTATGAAAAGATAAACTTTTATATGAAGTTGAGACTACAATTTTAAAGAAAGATGAGTGAAAATGGCCTTTACATGAGTTGGGGTTGATTAGTAATTAATTTAATTTCATATAAATAATTGTTAGAAATTATTGAAGGATGAGAACAAAAGGAAACATCTCAAAAGTGTATAGCAGGGATAATACTAAACTGATCCAAAATTTCAATTACCCTGTAAATTACATTGAAATAAATAAGCATTTAATTCTATATGATTTAAATAAAGTATAATATGCAAATCATTAGTTGTATTACCCTCTGAAGTGACAGACTATTGAGGAAATTAAAAATATAGTATTTGTGTAACTAAAATAAATCAGAGAAAAACCTACAGGCAAGGTTAATAACATGGAGACTGGAATATAAACTAGCTACTGCAACAGAAATGAAAAAAAATTGAAATCAGTATGTAAGAAAATTGTATATTTAACATTCTACAAGTACTGGTATAACTAATTCCTAATATTGGAATTAAATTGAAAATTTCCGATAAAAACGTATGGCGTTCACTTAACGAATAACCTTCCATCTGAAACAATACCTATTGAGTTATATGAACCATAATATAAAGTTTAGATATGGGGAACAAACCCAGTATCATTATTTCACTCTGTTATAAAATAATTCAATTAACAAGTATATAAGTCCATAAAGTTAATGGACTGTCGAAAGTTGAAATAGCAAGAAAATAAAATTTTTCCCTTGTAGGGTTTCTCTGTTCGAACAACAGAAAGGAATCACATTCATCCTTGCGACCCAATAAATGGGACGAAAAGATTGAAAGAGTAATTCAACACATAGAACGTAGCCACCGACTTGGAAAAGAACGAGACTGAATTAGATCTCTGCAAGTAATGAAAAACATCAACCAATCGAGAACATGAGTTTGCGCCAAAGGAAGAAACGTCATACCTACAATTGAAAAAAAAAAAAAGCCAAGAAATTAGTTACAAATAGAATCATCGATTCAACTGAAGAAAGACATGTTATGCGTGATATAAACGAAAAAAAATAAAAAATTATGAAGTAAGGATTTCTACCTTTAAAATGCGTAGACCTTAAATCTCAAGGTTGCGTTAAATAAGGCGGCCAAAGAAATCTAGGTAAGAACTCTTGGCGTAGAAACGCGTCCTGGAAATTTTTAAGAGAATAACGAGAATACAAAATATGTCAGAATGAAATTTAACAGAGGTAAATTGAAAACCGAAGCTGGAAAGAAAGATTGATAAGGATATTTGTAAAGCGGGGTCGCACAATCGTACCAAAATAGTTATTCGCTAGATAACCCAAGAGACTTTACTTCCAAGTATGAAAAATTGTAATATCGATGGGAAATTACATGAATCAGAAGTCCAATAGATTTCGGTCAGTATGCTAATAAGGAGTAATGAAAATATATTTCAGAGGTAACAAAACAAAATTTCATAAAATATACTTCCGTTCTGAAATTAATATGTAGAATAAGATCTGCAAATAAGAATAACAAGTTTGAACCATACGGATCAACTTGAAATGAAAAGGAATAGCATACCTGACGAAAAAAAGAATCTTTAATCCCGTGGGATACGTTGAACAACAACCTTTGTAGAAACTGGAATGCCTGAGCAAAGGAGCTTCAGGGTTCGGTAAAACCATTACGAAGAAATGAACTTCAATGCTATTGAATCTCTTTGTTTTAAACCACAGGACGAAAGGAAACCCTAATGCAGATCTACCATACAGATGGCACAATCTGAGCCAGGTCATGAATGGCTAGGGTTACAAAACACCTCGCCCGAGAACCATAAAAATCAACTGACACAAAGTACTCTGAATGTTAATGACATTGATGGAGTATATCGTATAAGTACCAGAAGATTTCAAGGCAAAGGAAAAACTCTTTAAAACATGGCGTAGAGAAATCTATGATCATTATTACCCAGCTGAAAAAAAACGTACGGAGGAGGAGAGGATTAATAAAATAATGGAAGCTGGGATTCGTAATAAAAACAAGTCAGTGTCATATGTCCGATTTTCGAGAATTGGTTATGATTCGATCGTAACTAAATCAAAGAAACCAAATCGTACTCAAGCTCAACAAGAGTAAGTAATCCCCATGTATATCTCTGACTGTTATAAGAATGAGATTCTAGCATTAATAATTTAAATTCAACCATTGTTCGTAAAGTCGAATAGCAATCAACACAGTTGATATTAAGACGGATATATATATATATATACACAAAGCCTACGACTTATAAATCGGATTAATAACAGTATACGTACACCATGGGAAAATCGAAAAAGACATGTATAGGAGTGAGCAACCAAACCTAAGAGTAAAATATAACTACATGTGATATGTTAAGAATTGGGTTAAAATATTATGTGGAAATATAGTCAACCAAGTTGAAATCCAAAGGTATATAAATTTAAATGTATATATCTTATATAGGTTGAGGTGTTAAAAGAAAAGTTATAAAGAGAGGAATATATCCGTATATATGTATATCTTATGAAGGGAAATATATGAAGGGATAAGACAAACATGTGGTATAAATCAGTATTGATAAGAAATCAAAAACCTGAAGAGTTTAATAAATATTTTATCAATTATTAATCTTTTCTTTTCTTCTCTATAGGGAATAATCTGAACGTGAGATTCAGAATAATGTCCTCAGGAAAGTTAAATAGGGTGATTGGAAAAGAAAACAAAAAATTTATGAGGGAAGGAGGAACATTACAAATGGTATCAGAGCTCATGTTACATAAAACTGGGCTGTTGTTTTTGTGCTCACTGTTGTTGTGTGCTCACTGTATAAATTATTTATTGTTAAAAAAAATAAAAAATTACTACTGATCTGTGTTGTTTAGTGTACAGTGTGGTGCTGAAACAAACAATTTCAATGGCTGGAAGTGATGAAATTTATGTTGATCTGCGTGATGACGATAATACACCAAATCCCAATGCTCCAGTGATGGCTATGTTGCACAGTTTGCAACGAGAGATGGCTGAGCTAAGAAGCCAGAATGATAGATTGTCATTAGCCAGTGAGGAGCAGGAAAATCTCATCAGAGAACTAACTTCGCGGAACAGCCAAGAAGGTGAAGGTTCCAGAAAGAGGAAGAATGATGAGTCTGAGGAAGATGATGCTATTAGGAATCAATATAAGCAGAAAAAGGAATTACAGGGGGAATTCTGAAAGATCAAACCTCCCTCCTATGATGGGGAGAAGTAGGAAGATGCTGAAGCCTGGTTGTTGAACATGATTAAATATTTCCAAGTCTATGAATATGAAAGCAATCTGAAAGCCAGATTAGCTATCTACCAACTACAAGATAAGGCTACCTTGTGGTGGGAGGAGACGAAAATGGTTCATGCCATTGATGAAAAGACAGTTACTTGGGATGATTTCTAGGTTAAGTTTAAAAACCGTTATTTAAATGAACATTATTATGATGATAAAGCAAAGGAATTCCATGAAATCAGACTGGGACAACTCACTATCGATGAGTTTGTCACCAAATTTACAAATCTGCTGAGATATGTCCCTTACATTCGTGAAGAGAAGGCAAAGGTGCAAATATTTCTGAACTGTTTGCCTGCTATGTACAAGGAGAAAATAGAGTTTGATAATCCAAAAACCATGGATGAAGTGGTGAGAAAAGCTAGATTATGTTACCAACAGTTCAAAGGAAAAGGTGAGCATGGGAAAATTTGGGTGAACAAGGGGGAGTTCAAAGGAAAGAAACAAAAACCAGTTTATTTGAAGAACTTTGGTAGGGATCATCAGCGGAAGAAATTTAACAAACCAAAGGAAAGCTAAACTGCTCAGTCTCAAGTTGGTTCCAAACAACTAGATGGAGAAAATAAGAAGGAAGGCACAGTTAAAATGACGGAGCCTTTAAAATGCTGGGGATGTGGAGAACCTCATCTCTTGAGTGATTGTCCCCACCAAAATATTCAGATGATTATGAGAGATCGAGAAGCTACCACAGTGAATGACATAGCAAGAAATATACCCACTATCAGTGCAGCCTTGGAGAATCGACAAGCAGAACACCAAGCTACCATGGTTGAAATAGAAGGTAAGATTGCTGACCAATCTGTTACAATTTTAATTGATCCGGGTGCTTCTTTGAGTTACATTAGTCCACAAGTGGTAGAGAAATGTAATCTTAAAACTGAAAAATTTCAGCAGTCTTGGTTGGTCCAGTTAGCCACTAGCACTAAGAGGAAAGTAACTCATAAGTTGCCTCAAACAACAATCAAATTAAATGATTTTCAAATAGAAGTGAATTTAAACATTCTGCCATTAGGGTCATATGACTTGCTGATAGGAATGGACTGGCTGGAAAAGAAAAAGTCCATGATGAACTGTTGGGATAAGACCCTGCATTGTATAGATGAAGAGGGGAAACCTTTTATTCTCCAGGGGAAAAAAAACCTATCTCTGTAAGACAAATATCAACATTGCAACTAAAACGAACAGCTAGGAAAGGATACCAAGTATATGCAGTACATGTTGAAGAACTAGAACAACAACCTGAATCAAACCTGATGGATACTCTGCCAGTGGTGAGGGAGTTTAAGGAAGTTTTTCCAGACGAGATCCCTCATCTTCCCCCCAAAAGAGAGATTGACTTCTCAATCGATTTGGTGCCTGGAACAACACCTGTTTCGAGAGCCCCTTATCAAATGAGTCCCCCTGAACTCATGGAACTTAAAATGCAATTGCAAGAATTGCTGGATAAAGGTTATATCAGACCGAGTGTGTCTCCTTGGGGAGCACCGGTGCTGTTCGTGAAAAATAAGGATGGAACCTTTAGAATGTGCATTGACTATCGTCAGCTGAATAAGTTGACAATCAAAAACAGATACCCTTTACCTTGAATTGATGATCTTTTTGATCAGGTAAGAGGAGCTTCAGTATTTTCTAAGATTGATCTAAGGACTGGTTATCACCAGCTCAGAATTAAGGAGGAAGACATTAGTAAGACAACTTTTCGAACTTGGTATGTTCACTACGAATTTGTAGTCCTACCTTTCGGTTTGACAAATGCCCCTCCCACCTTTATGTGCTTAATGAACAATGTTTTAAATAAGTACTTGGATAAATTTGTACTAGTGTTCATAGATGATATTTTAGTTTATTCAAAAAGTGAGGAGGAGCACAAAGAGCACTTGAGAATAGTGTTGCAAACTTTGAAAGAAAACCAGTTATATGCCAAGTTCAGTAAATGTAAATTCTATAAGGACAAGATACAATACTTGGGTCATATTATTTCTGAACAAGGGTTGGCTGTTGACCCTGACAAGATAAAGGCTATCATAGAATGGCTGGTGCCAAATGATGTTTCAGCAGTAAGATCATTTATGGGGATTGCAGGTTATTATCACAGATTTGTGGAAGGATTTTCGGCCATAGCATATCCCATAACCTCACTACAAAGAAAGGGTGTAAAATTTGAGTGGACTAAAAAATGCCAAAACAGTTTTGAACAATTAAAATTAAAACTCACTACGGCCCCTATACTGAAAATTGCAGATCCTGAAAAGGAATTTTTTGTATGTACAGATGCCTGTAGAGAGGGGTTGGGAGTCCTTTTGCAGGAAAATTCAGTTATTGCATATGAGTCTAGGAAACTTAAGACACGTGAACAGAACTATAGTGCATATGATTTAGAGTTGGCTGCTATAATTCATGCCTTGAAGATGTGGCGACACTATCTTCTTGGAAAGAAATTTACATTGATGACAGATCATATTAGTCTTAAATATTTCTTTTCCCAAACTGATTTGAATGCTCGACAAGCCAGATGGCTATATTTTCTGAGTGAATTTGATATGGACTTAAAACATATCAAAGGGAAATAAAACAAAATTGCTGATGCCCTAAGCAGAAATGCTTGCCAACACATAAACAACATGGGAAGTAGTGTAAATTTGGAGTTAGAAGATCTAGTGAAACATGTAGCAGACCAAGATCCAAATTATGAGAACCTACAGGTGAAAATACTAAAGAAGGAGATGGTTGAAAATACTCAAAACCAGAAAAGATTGATCTGCTACAAAAAAAGATTATATGTTCCCAATGTAGAGTCTTTGAAAAGAGAGATCCTAGATGAATATCACAAACAGTCGTATGCAGGGCATCCTGGATATCAAAAAATGTTAATAGCTTTGAAAAAGAAGTTTTTTTGGCCAGGAATGAAAAGAGATGTAGCAAAATATTTAGCTAGATGCATGGAGTGTCAACTAGTTAAAGTTGAACATCAGCATCCTGCTGGTCTTCTAAATCCTTTTCCGATTGTAGAATGGAAATGGGATACCTTTTCTATGGATTTCATAACAAGATTACCCAGAACCAAGTACCAGCATGACTCAGTTATGGTATTAGTAGACACTTTAACAAAAGCTGCACACTTTATGCCTGTAAAGTCTACTTTTGGGACAGCCCAAGTAGTAGATGTGTTCCTAAAAGAGATAGTAAGGTTACATGGGGTCCCAAAGATGATTGTTTCAGACAGAGATGCTAAGTTCACAGAAGCCTTTTGGAAAGGTATATTAAGAGGTATGGGTACTAAGTTGAATTTTAGCATTGCATATCACCCTCAAACAAATGTTCAAACAGAGAGAACTAATCAGATTTTGGAAGATATGCTGAGAATGTATGTGATGGATAGGCTATCAAAATAGGAAGACTACTTGCATTTAGCTGAATTTTCCTATAATAACAGCTATCAATCCTCCATCAAAATGAGTCCGTTTGAAGCACTCTATGGAAGGAAATTTTGTACTCCTTTGAGCTGGAGCCAACCTGAGGATAAACTAATGTTGGGACCAGATGCCTTACAAGAAATGGAAAGAATTGTTAAACAAATACAAAGAAACATCAAGACAGCACAACATCACCATAAAAACTATGCTGATAAGAAGAGGGTACATAGAGAATTTACAGTGGGGGAACATGTGTATTTGCGCATTAAACCCAAAAAGAGCACACTTTATTCTGGAAGTTGTGCAAAACTGATGCCTAGATATTGTGGGCCTTTTGAAGTGTTGGAAAGGGTGGGACCAGTGGCTTATAAGCTGGCTTTACCACTCCATGTTAAAGTTCATAATGTGTTTCATGTTTCATTACTAAAAAGATATATACATGATGCTTCTCATATTGTGGATTGGAATGTGATACAGGTGGAACCAGAAGGGGAGTTTCTGCCAGAACTGCTTCAAATATTGGAGCGGGAAGAAATTGAATTGAGGAATCAAACAGTAGCAAGAGTAAAGGTGCAGTGGAAGCACTTTACTGTTGAAGAAGCTACCTGGGAAAGAGAAGTTGAAATGATGGAACAATATCCATTTTTGTTTGGAAAATGAACTCTAGTAGTTAGATATCAACACCGAGGATGGTGTTTGCTTTCGGAGGGGGAATATGTAACACCCCTAGTTTTAAGTTCAGTCAAAGTTAGACATTTGAACTTTAATCCAAAGGGGAGTGGACCCCAATGGATAAGTATTGTGTGGATGTAATTAAATAATTTATTCATGAAAAAAAAAAATTTCTGTGTAGATTGACCAAACGAGAATTATGAGATCACTTGCTAAATCCATGAGGATGGAAAGAGGCAAATATTTTCCCCAAATTTTTTTAAAAAATCCTTGAAAGAATTTATTTCTAAATTAGATTTTGAGGAAAATCTAGTTTCCCCAATGAGGTGGATAGTAGTTGGGAAGAGGTAAAAAGCTGTGAAAAGCAGAAAGCAGCTTTAAAAATCCCTAAATAAGGGAAGCCTAGGCAAACAGGAAGAAAAGCATCATGATATTCTGGACACGGAATTAGAAACAGGCTTTGGGGAGCAAAAGCTTAAATAAGCTATTCATGAACAGATTAGAGGTTGGTCTGTTCTAGGAGATGATCTCAGCTCGGGGGTGAGTTCTGGGAGACAGAAGAACTCTAAGGTCGGGAGGTTGTTCAATTGCAACAGTGGTATGTATTTAAGTTGAATGATTGTAGCTCAAAATTATGTGGTTATATATCTATAGTTATTGCTTAAGATATAGGATTTATTAGTTCCTACATTTAACAGGATTTCAAGAAGAAAATGAACCTCTTTAATTCTGTAGAGTTGTAGAACTAGAAAGTTGTGGAGGAGAATCCAGTAGAGTCTCTAAACCCATGTGGGTTTAAATCTGAGGATACATGTTACTCCACAGAAAAATTAGTGAATTAACTTTAATCTGCTTCTGGTTAAATATAGGACTTTATTATGCATACATAGGAGAAAACAGCATGAGATTTCATGTACAACTATCAAAATAGAATTAGACAAACTGTCATTTGAGCTGTGCAGGAAATGATTGATAACATCTGATGTCCTGTGGTAAATACACCATCTATACACAAACAGAAGTAACAGAGAAATTTCTTCCTGCATATACTAGTCTATTTCTATAAAATATTGCAATACATAGCAGTTAGTGAAGCAAATAGCCAAGAGAGTAGGCTGTTTATGGAGTAATACAGTCAAAGTCTATTGAAAATATACATGTACACACAACCTATTTAACATAAGGCTGCTAACTAGGATTTAGTATGAAAAGATAAACTTTTATATGAAGTTGAGACTACAATTTTAAAGAAAGATGAGTGACAATGGCCTTTACATGAGTTGGGGTTGATTAGTAATTAATTTAATTTCATATAAATAATTTTTAGAAATTATTGAAGGATGAGAACAAAAGGAAACATCTCAAAAGTGTATAGCAGGGATAATACTAAACTGATCCAAAATTTCAATTACCCTGTAAATTACATTGAAATAAATAAGCATTTAATTATGTATGATTTAAATAAAGTACAATATGCAAACCATTAGTTGTATTACCCTCTGAAGTGACAGACTATTGAGGAAATTAAAAATATAGTATTTGTGTAACTGAAATAAATAAGAGAAAAACCTACAGGCAAGGTTAATAACATGGAGACTAGAATATAAACTAGCTACTGCAATAGAAATGAAAAAAAATTGAAATCAGTATGTTAGAAAATTGTATATTTAACATTCTACAAGTACTGGTATAACTAATTCCTAATATTGGAATTAAATTGAAAATTTCTGATAAAAACGTATGACGTTCACTTAATGAATAACCTTCCATCTGAAGCAATACCTATTGAGTTATATGAACCATAATATAAAGTTTAGATATGGGGAACAAACCCAGTATCATTATTTCAATCTGTTATAAAATAATTCAATCAACAAGTATATAAGTTCATAAAGTTAATGGACTGTTGAAAGTTGAAATAGCAAGAAAATAAAAATTTTCCCTTGTAGGGTTTCTCTGTTCGAACAACAGAAAGGAATCACATTCATCCTTCTGACCCAATAAATGGGACGAAAAGATTGAAAGAGTAATTCAACACATAGAACGTAGCCACTGACCTGGAAAAGCACGAGACTGAATTATATCTCTGCAAGTAATGAACAACATCAACCAATCGAGAACATGAGTTTGTGCCAAAGGAAGAAACGTCATACCTACAATTGAAAAAAAAAAAAACCAAGAAATTAGTTACAAATAGAATCATCGTTTCAACCGAAGAAAGACATGCTATGCATGATATAAACGAAAAAAAAACAAATTTATGAAGTAAGGATTTCTACCTTTAAAATGCGTAGACCTTAAATCTCAAGGCTGCGTTAAATAAGGCGGTCAAAGAAATCTAGGTAAGAACTCTCGGTGTAGAAACGTGTCCTGGAAATTTTTAATAGAATAACGAGAATACAAAATATGTTAGAATGAAATTTAACAGAGGTAAATTGAAAACCGAAGTTGGAAAGAAAGGTTGATAAGGATATTTGTAAAGTGGGGTCGCACAATCGTACCAAAACAGTTATTCGCTGGATAACCCAAGAAACTTTACTTCCAGGTATGAAAAATTGTAATATCGATGGGAAATTACATGAATCGGAAGTCCAATAGATTTTGGTCAGTACGCTAATAAGGAGTAATGAAAATCTATTTCAGAGGTAACAAAACAAAATTTCATAACATATACTTCCGTTCTGAAATCAATATGTAGAATAAGATCTGCAAATAAGAATAACAAGTTTGAACCATACGTATCAACATGAAATGAAAAAGAATAGCATACCTGATGAAAAAAAGAATCTTCAATCTCGTGGGATACGTTGAACAACAACCTTCGTAGAAACTGGAACGCCTAAGCGAAGGAGCTTCAGGGTTCGGTAAAACCATTACGAAGAAATGAACTTCAATGCTATTGAATCTCTCTGTTTTAAACCACAGGACAAAAGGAAACCCTAATGCAGATCTACCATATGGATGGCACGATCTGAGCCGGGTCATGAATGGCTAGGGTTACAAAACAGCTCACTCGAGAACCATAAAAATCAACTGACACAAAGTACTCTAAATGTTAATGACATTGATGGAGTATATCGTATAAGTACTAGAATGTTTCGAGGCAAAGGCAAAACTCTTTAAAACATGGCGTAGAGAAATCTATGATCATTATTACCCAACTGGAAAAAAATGTACGAAGGAGGAGAGGATTGATAAAATAATGGAAGCTGGGATTCGTAATAAAAACAAGTCAGTGTCATATGTTCGATTTTCGAGAATTGGTTATGATTCGATCGTAACTAAATCAAAGAAACCAAATCGTACTCAAGCTCAATAAGAGTAAGTAATCCCCACGTATATCTATGACTATTATAAGAATGAGATTCTAGCATTAGTAATTTAAATTCAACCATTGTTCGTAAAGTCGAATAGAAATCATCACAGTTGATATTAAGACGGATATATATATATATATATATATATATATATATATATATATACACAAAGCCTACGACTTATAAATCGGATTAATAACACTATACGTACACCATGGGAAAATTGAAAAAGACATGTATAGGAGTGAGCAACCAAACCTAAGAGTAAAATATAACTACATGTGATATGTTTAGAATTGGGTTAAAATATTATGTGGCAATATAGTCAACCGAGTTGAAATCCAAAGGTATATAAATTTAAATGTATATATCTTATATAGGTTGAGGTGTTAAAAGAAAAGTTATAAAGAGAGGAATATATCCGTATATATGTATATCTTATGAAGGGAAATATATGAAGGGATAATACAAACATGTGGTATAAATCAGTATTGATGAGAAATCAAAAACCTAAAGAGTTTAATAAATATTTTATCAATTATTAATCTTTTCTTTTCTTCTCTATAGGGAATAATCTGAATGTGAGATTCAGAGTAATGTCCTCAGGAAAGTTAAATAGGGTGATTGGAAAAAAAAAAAAAAAAATTGAGGGAAGGAGGAACATTACATCCTACTAGTGAATACTTTCAAGTTTCAACGCAAACACATGCCTATTTCTTCCATTACGCAAGGAAATTCATCCGTGATATATATCTCCAAAGCCCATAGCCTAGTTTCCTTACACTTACCCCTGCAATGGATTACTTTGAAATCTGCAGCAATCTCTACAAAAGTTTACAGTTGCATGAAAGAGAACACTTTCGTAAGAGACCGCAGTCACAGACCTGCTTTCCCTTCCTTAAAATTTCCTAGGTTAATACATTTTTTGGTCAAAATTGCACTTAATAATTGTAAGGGACCTTGGTACAAAGTGGATGGTTTCTCTAGCTTTATGTGATTCACAACTAAAATTATATTGATCTACACATTATTCTAGTATAGACTAGTGTCAAACAATTGATACGATACAATTCTACTTCTTTCCTTTGCAAGTTAGGGTGCTCGTATATTTTTGGGCAGATGTTCATTTCTTGTGACTCCATAAGGGTATCAAAATAATATGGCATCTGTGATAGAAAGGTATTACTTGCTTGAGTTTTGCGTGCGAAGTTAAAGGATAACCCTCTATTGATCAGCTATTGCTCTGCTGGAGCACGTTGGTAGCACAACTTAATCTGATCAATAATGGAAGTAAGGAATGTTGCACCTGACTTCCACTTATATGATTGGAACAAACCACAAGCCATGTTGGGTGGTAACATCTGAATTTCCCTCCCTACGAAGGAACGTGGCTCTTGATGAATCAAGGCCCAGCAGGATCTTCCTTCGTAGTGCATGCTCAGGTCCCACAACTTCATTTCCTTTCTCTCAAGCCCATTCTTCAAACATTTCCCTCTTTTGTCACTGAGGGGAGACTTGGTTGGTGAGCTGGGGGGTGTTGTTATTCACCCACCAATGTTCAAATCCTAACAGAGACATTCTACCCCCCTGCTCTTTGTCTATGAAAGGTGCTACTTGCAACTTGAAAACATTCTCTTCTTTTAGTTGCTGAGCTAATGTATCGTTCATTTTTTTTCAGTTGCACAGCTTGAAGTCAAATAACTTGTAAATAATCTTACTTCTTTTGTCCTTCCTTTCAATTGTTTTTTAAAAAGAGTGGAGTCTAAACACTTACCCAAATCAATGTGTGTAGTTTTGCAATTTGGAAACAATGAATAAGCGTGGGTGATGATCATTAATTAGTTGAAGTTCTCCTAGCGACCACTGACAACTAACTTGCATGGAGAACTATAGAGTAGATAAAATGTGGTTTCCTTCACCTTCACCAACTATTCCAAATTCTCATGTTCAATTTGTTAAACATGATCATTGAAAATATTTGCATTCACCTTCTCATTAGTGAAGGAATTGAGATGTCATAAATATGTGTCTACTGAAGTACTATATTACTTGGCTTACCATATCTGTAAATCCCTTCTCCATCTATGGGAAAATTTTGTATAAGGGATTCTGGAGAATCACAGATTCTTCATTGATTTCACCATCGTCCTTAGGATTATAAATTACCTACAGTCTCCTTTTATGAGTATTGATGGTTGTAGGGGTAGAAAAAAACATTTCAAGAAGGTTTTCAAATGGGGTAGTAGTTTATGAAGTGGAGTTTATATATATATATATATATATTTAAATACAGATTCCTTTAACTATTAAAGGAATGATATACATATGGCTTTAATATAAGAAAAAAGGGCTGCAAATGTAGCTTCCACAAACAAATCCAAGAGTCAAACAGAGATCACCAACTCATGTAATGTTTACATGTCTTGTCCATGAAAGAGACTACAGAAAACTACCCAAGTAAATAAATATTAAGAATTGACCACACTAGTTACACTAGGAGGCTAGTCATGGTAATTCTCTAGGGTAGGGTTCTAAGCCAAGATATGGGGATTGACACTAGGAAGCTAGAGTGGGGAAGCTTGAGACCATATGGCCAAGGGATAACATCATTACCTACTTGTTGCTTGGTGGACTATGTTGGAATTTGGGTAGCTCAAAGGAATTTTTGAGAGGTGAAAACCCACCAAAAGGAGTTGGTTGGGAAAGTTACCCAAGTAGTTGGAGTTTTGACCCAAAGATGTGGGTTTGGACCCAAGACAATTAATTATTTATTCTAATTTAAAAACTGTCATGATCATAAAAACTGTCTTCAAGGGGTATCTGAAGTATTTTTCCATGATGGCATCAAATTTATTAGCATCTTAACTTCCCTTTAGAGCAAACCTAAGATGGTTAGTGGTTTACTTTCAGTTTAGGAGGAGAAAGATGCATGTGCAACATGCTTGCCTTGAAAATAGTGTTGGAAGATCTTTGGTGAAGAAAAAGTATGGAGTGTGATGTGAAGTTTGGTATTAGTCTGTTGTGATCCTTTGTGGACCCATGAAGACACTTTCAGTATCTAGTGCAAGGCATTTTCTCCTTATTGTTGACATATTTAGGAAAATGTACATATTTTCTCCTTTTTTTCTTAATAATAAAGTTTGTTGCATTTGTTGAGTTCAAGAACTTAAGAGAGGAATGGAGAATGAATTAGGGAAGAGAATTAAAGTCCTTCAATCAGATAAGGAAAGGGAGTTTGCATCAAATGAATTTGCCAATTGTTACACAAGTGAAGGGATTTAAAGGCAAAGACAATTCTACACTTTATTTACTTGAATAGAATGGGCTGGTTGAATGAGGAAATAGGATAGTGATGGATATTTCCAGATGTATATTTTTTGAAGGCAAGGGATTTCCAAGTAAGTATTTACTATCTTATTGATTATTGTCATCATCACTCTCAGTGGTGCCTCTAACGTCTCTGTTCAAACAAACTTAAAGTCTCTGGTCAAGTTATATCAGCTAGTATCATACATTGATCAAATGCATCTGAAGCAACCTGCCTACTATTCTCTATTTTGCATGTGTCAATGAGAAATATACCTTAAGTGTGATGATGCCTTTTTGTTCTGAAGCTTCTTGCTATCAACAGTATACCACAAGGTTTAGGCTTGTTGATGCCTTTTAGGATCCCTTCAAGTTGTTGGCCTTGTTCTGCAAACCACTCATTCAAGACAGTGTTAATGACTATTATATCATGCCAGCAAACTCTAGAAGATCTTTGTGCTTAGCGAAATTGTACGATCTTCAGAACTTACTCACCGCAGGTATACTTCAGTTAGGCCCACAGGAGGACTATCATGAACACTTTAGGATTATTTTCATATAAAATGTTATTGTCACAAGGGTGTTGTATCAAAACACTGCAATGATAGTCATAAGCAACTGCTGCAGGGAAATGATGAACCTTGAGGCTTACTACTGCAATAAGATAAAGCTATTGTATACAGTGAGACTGCTTGACAACACAACTACTGTGGAAATGATGAGATCTTAATTCTGATGCCCTTTCACTTCTTCAACTTAAATGGTGTTGTAATGTAAATTATGTTTCCATAGTTGAAGATCTGAAGTATTTTGCAATATTGTTATTGTACCATGGCACCTAGATCGGATCCATTGTTTATCAACACTTTTTTAATAGCATGTTTTATTTTCTTCCTGTTGTTGTTCATTGGAAATTCTGAACCACTTTCTCAACTGTCAGATTAGATGGAATATTCATGCATATTCAGCTCTATTAGTAGAAAAGAATGTAACCATTTCAGGAATTAGCAGTTGGTGATATATGGTTGAAGTTGTAATTGTGGGATGTCAGAGCTATTAGCAGTCACAAGGGTGATTGATGGAAAACGTTTTGAATGCCTCGAAGAAATTTCCTCACTTCACTTGCAAGATTTATCACCCCTTGGTCTGGATGGCCTATGACATTATAACAATAAATCAAGTTATAAATTTCACTCCAACTGCAGAGAAACACAGTATTCAAAGCATGGATGTATGAAAGGGCCAGTATGTTAGAAGAAAAACTCACCAATGCTATCCATGGCTTGCTCCAACTTGAAAAGATAGTCACGGTTATTCCCACATGGAACAGCAGCTTTTGCAATTTGCTTGCATACAAGATGATGCCATCTGTAAGTGAAATTATGTTGAAACGTTTTATACTTAAAACAAATCTCATATTTCAAACATTTGGGTCAAATATACTGTTGTAAGTTACATACCTTGCCATTTCTTGCAGTGGAGCTGGGCCCAAATAGTACTTGTTTATGTTCTTGTTTGGAGTTGATATGAACCTGCAAGAATTATAAAACCAATGATTATGATGAATCTACTAGTGATTATGATGAATCTGTCTAAAAATCAGGAGCAAAATGTATTGCCATATAAAACAAAGCCAACAAAAAATGAGACAAGCCCAGAGAAATTAAGGCTATGAGATCAAATCTGCTTGAACTCACACTAGGACTCCAGTCAGAAATGGGGTTGCAAATTCTCTTCCTCCTACAATAACAAATCCACCATTGAAGATCAGACATCATATGAAAATTTCAAACACATGAATAGCTTCTATATATTTCCAAGAAATTGTTAGGAAGTTGCCATATATATGGAGCAATGCAGAGCATCTTACTGTGTAGAAATATACAGAGGCCTTAAGATCATATTCACATTCCCTCCTTTCCAGATATTGATTATCACATTTATTAGTAAAAACCCATCAGCGTTTTTCCCATTAATAGGCAAAGAAAAACATGCTAAACAAAACAGTGAGCCTCCCCTTTCATCTCACCTCCATAGCCAATCTTTCCTTCTCTGGTTCTCCTCTCACATAGTAAGCTCTACCCCACTAAGAATATCAACCAAAAATCAGTGTCAGTCCATACAGAAAAAAACAATGGAGATGCAGAAAAATACCCTTCACAAGACAAATAAAAACCGATAGAGTTTAAACAACCTTTACATGGATTGCTTATTGCAAAATATCTAGTATTCCCAGCAATGTACATAGCTCAAAAATTATATAGGAATATAGACAGAAGATAAATGTAAGATAAGAATATTCTATGTTCTTACACAAATAGCTCCCTCCTACGCTTCCAATGTACATGTCTGAGCTGGAGACTATGGAGTCCCACGGTGGTCAGTACAAGCTACAAAAAGCACAAGGAGGAAGTCCCTTTAAACAACCTTTCCAGCGGTAACACCATTTTTCATTATTGAATGATGTGAATAACTCATCAATATGAAAGAAATTTAAACCTAAATTAAAAAGTCTTTGGTAGCCTTTGATATATCCAACAAATTCTTCATCAACATCAACATCCACAAGCCTATACAACCCATTCTATTTTAGCACCAATGCAATCACCTAACAATTGGTCCATTACCTTTCTCTTTCACAAAATGATTTTCAACACTAAATGAGGCCTCCAAATATGGACTCTATATTGTTATCTCACTAATTGAGAGAAGATTTTTATCCATATCTGATCAATGGTATGTAATGCACATTCTCAAAAGTACACTTCTTAACATCTAACAATTTCATTTGAACATCCCCACAATTTTCCACAAAATGCACCCAACCAAAACCAAAGACTATAGTTTCTATTTTGGATTTGGCTTCAACGAAGGTAATAAACCAATCCTTCTTGATGGTCATGTGATTTAAAGCACCAAAATCAAGGAACCAATTATGTAAAGGCCTACCTCCCACCTAAGAAGAAATTCAAATATATATATATATATATAGATACTATATATGTTCTAGGGATCTTGCTGCCTGGCTGTCATAGGTTTCCAGCTGTGCAGGTGTTTATTACTATTGTGAATTGTGTGTGGCACTAAACTGGGATTGAGTTTAATACACAGTTCAATGCTTAGATTTTTTTATAATCCAGAGCCAATTCGTCCCTTTGTCTTGTCCATTCTCGCCGCATTTCATGATTGAAAGTAAGATTAGGTCAAGGTTCATCAAGGGTGAAAATTGTTTCAGTCATAATTGACTTCATCACATCCACGGACAAGTTGCCAGTAATTGATATCTGGCCAGATTTGTCATGCCTATAGAACAATATGGTTCTTTGGGTTATATTTTATTTGGACTTATAAGTTATAACTACCAGATTTGAAAAGATGCATATACTGAAAACGTATCTCTCCTTGTACAAATTTAAAACAAGACAACATTTGTACAACAATACTAGGAGAGCATTGGCAAGTTCTAGAGTGAGCCTCCTCTCCAATCAATGGAGCTATCAGGTAAATACAGGGTGCCACTACTACTACTTGTGGGATTCTGCTACAAACAGATTCATGGCATGGCATGGGAATGACGTGGGGAATGGAGTTTTTCTAATGGTTCTCTTCATGTTGATGGTTATAATTTTAACAGATTCAGCAGGGTGGCTACAACTGGCACATATTCCTTTCAATATCCAGATTTTGAAGGCATGAGAAGGAATAATATTTTGAAGAAGTGAAAAGCAGTTCACCTTATTATAGTTACCATGCTAGGTCTTCCTTTAAGAGCTTCACAACATCAAATAATTTCCATAAATATGGTTGTGTAAGAGTCGTGATGGTGTTGTAATGTAAATTATGTTTCCATAGTTGAACATCTGAAGTATTTTGCGATATTGTTATTGTACCATGGCACCTGGATCGGATCCAATGTTTATCAACACTTTTTTAATAACATGTTTTCTTTTCTTCCTGTTGCTATTCATTTCTCCTCAAACTCCTCTCCAACCTCAATATCAGTGCTAGTAGTAGCATGAGCAACAACACTACGCTTAGCAGAACTAGAAGAACGCGTTTTCCAAACTGCATGAGAACTAATTCCCTCACGAGTCACCATGTACCATGCTTGGTCTCGATGGTTCTCTTCCTTCTACTCCTAGTTCAACTACCATATCTTCATTGGAACCAACACCCCAAAATTATCTGAATAGCATTCACCATTTTGTAGTGATTCACCATTTGTCTTTGGTGATTATGATTTTACAAATAATATAATCTAGTGAAGGTCCCTTTAAAGATATATATACATATTATATTATTAATAAAATCGCCTTCCATTTTTTCTGTGTATCATGGGGATTTTCCCATTTTATATTATTGTATATATAAATTTAGGGGAGCTCTTAAAATTTTCCCTGTTGGGCATTCTCTCGCAAGTGCCCTGTTTCCCCATGATTATAATATGACTGCTTCCCCACGTTACTCATCCTGCCTTCCTCCCCGACCTCCTGCCTCGGGGGCGGTGATCCTCAAAGGGTGCGCGAAGAAATTCTTGGTGAAACAAGGTCCAGTTTTGCCTATATATGGATGCAGTCCATCTCATTCTATAAGTCATAAGTACGATAGTTGTCATCATGTCCTTGGTAGGCAGAATGGCTTCATCATTTCTTTGAACCTGCCGCCCGACCTGCTGTTTGAAGGCAATGGTTCGTGTCTCTTGATCTTATGCCAAAAATAATCACACCGGGCGCGGTCGCTTGAACTTGGTCGTAATAGGACGGGTTCCCTGTAGCCACAGGCGTGTCGGACTAGGTCCTCTTGTACATAATCTAGTGACAAAACCTTGATCCTTGTGTGGCCGGACCCCGGCCCGTCATATGCACCGAAGATGCACAAATGTCTTCCTCCTCTTGCTTGATTCTTGTGTCTCCTTGTGCATGGCCCAGAGGTGTTCTTCGTTTATTTTTATAGCACGGCGTGTCTCTCGGGGGGTATCCTCTAGTTTCATAATGACTTCCTGACCTTCTCTTGTGACTCATTGGCATGCACGGAGGTAAGTTAGCAACATAGCGGTGAGAAAGACATTTCGTGTCGCACCGTCTATCATGTAACAAAGAATCCTCCTTTTGATTGCTGTGATTCATAGCTCGGTCTCCCATGCGACTCAAACACACCTTGTTTAAAGTCTTCCTTCTCTACCGTTGAGAATAAGATTTGACTTCCTGAGCGGTGCTTTAAAAGCGTCCTTGATATCTTGAATAGATACTCCCCCATTCTAGGCCGTATCATATGTGGGTCAAGGCCCTACCCTCGAAAAGGTTATTATTGGGTTCACCCTTTTCTGTCCTCATATACATTGTGTAGTCCATATAGAGTACGCATTGAACCAAAGTTGGGCTCCATAGCCTCATCCCACCCCTTGAAGGTGGTGGTTTCCAATCATGCTGACATATCCACCTTTGTCTGGGGAGGGTGGCGGTATAGGCAAGTGCCTTTGCGCGGCCTGAGTGGCGATGTGAGTGAGAATGTTGCTGGTGGTTCTTGGCGGTGTGGTAGGATCTCCCTCCTTCAAGTTTGGTCCGTGTGTACACTGTGTGTATACATCTATAGGTCATTGATGGGTATGACTACACATAATACTCTTTCACCCAGTATATGATCGAGAAACGGTAACGATCCTCCGTGCAGACCCTTTGAAGAATCATCGTTTGGCCTCACGATGTGCCATTGGCTGATCAATAGAAAATTCTATCACGTCACCTCCAGCCCACACTATCCCCAGGTGAGTCCACCAAACGCTGTCGATAGCAATATCGATTGTTCCAGGCTGCCTCGCGTAAAACAACTGCGGGGTCCATGAGTGACTGTCATCCTTCTAACACTTAAGTTTTCTAGCTTCAACCAGCACTCCTCGAGTTCGCTCGATGTAGTTACCAAAATATTTTGTAGCTTTCGGTGAAATAATACCTATTTTCACCTTTTCGCCATTAAATTTTCATTGCGGTTTTATTTTCTTGTGAAATCTTGGATGTTCTTTCAAACAGATCTTGATCTCTTTTCTTCTGGGTTCTCTGGTATTCTCTTTATTCTTGGAATTCCTCTCTGTACTTCTTCCCGATCGACAATGGTTCGTTTGTTGGCTTGAGGATCTGACCTAGGTTTGGTAAGCAAGTTTTGCCAACAAACCCCTATACTGCGGCCCTTTTCGATAATAACACAGTTCCATAGTCAAAGTCTCACCTAAAGTAGTATTAATTGAGTCTTCCTTAACTAGTTTCTTTTGATAAAGATGGTACGCCATCGAGAGAAAATGCAGTCTACGTAATCCTTGATTATATTCTCATAGCAAGTTAATATGTACGTATTACATCATGTGCACTAGATCTATGTTTTATTAGCATTTATAACATCAAAATAGAAATACATAAACGAACATAACGGATCTAGATCTAATAACCACCCGATTATCTGATCTTTTAGCAACAGAATGACTTATAATACAACATTCATGGTGTTCATAAAATTACTCCCATGATTCATCTCTCTAACAACCTTTCACATTCATTCATTCATCAGTTATTCCTTAAAATTCTGTTCCTTCTGCTTGCACCACATTTAAGCAGGTCCCCAATTTTGGACTTGGATCTATTGTACCTGCATTGGTAGAGTCTGTTCACAAACTGACAGAATAAACAAATGCAATTGCATCAATAGCTCATCATATCCTATCTTTTACAATACAAATGCATCTCTATTTGCATAAAAATCATTTCTGACTTTCCTGTGGTCATTCTGACCCGCGGTTTATGGACCCCTGAATTCTCTCTGATATTGTTGTGTTCGGCTTTAACCACCCCAAAAACCCCTCTCTGCTAGGCTAAATGTAATCAAAAATATTCAAGATGGACCAATTTTGTAGTTTATTTGTTAAAGACAGTTCAACAAAAAATAAGCTTTCAATGCTTTAAGATAATATCAGGTTCAGCTCTAGTCCTTGCATTAGGTTGGAGACATCCTTTGAGATTCCAAGCGTTGCTAGTGATTACACCATGTTGGGTATGATTGTTTTTAGGCTTGCCAAGTAAAGCTATTTACCATTCTTAAACATTTAATGGTGTTGTGATAAATTATCCTACATATTACAAAGAACTATGCATTGGTACAAAGTTTCAACAAGTGGAAACACTGCTTGATGAGTAAAAAGAGATGATTGTATCTTAGATCACAACCATTATTACTTGTAGTTGTAAACAAAATTGTATAATCAAGACATTTGGGTGATTAATATTTCTTCACTCAGTTCAAATTGAGTTATAAGGCACAAAGAGATTGTGCTAACATCAGTGTAATATGATTTCAGTTCAATCATTCAGTGTCTAATTTACTCAAAATAATTCTATTTATTTACCTGCAAAGTTCAGTAGAATATCTCACATCTTGTTGAATTTTTACAAAAGATATATATGCTACCATAGCTTGAGTGAAAGGGAATGTTGAAGAAAAACATTATCACACATAAAATTGTTGTTTCATTTGGAAAGTTGTGTGTACAGGAGAAGCTAAGTGTCATGAGAGAAGCTCATTCCATCTCTTATTATTGGAAACTTTGCTTTAATCAAAGAAGTGGCGCATCTACATAGGTATTGCTATTAGCCTCGCATGATAGATAATGTGTCGCATTTATAAGAGAGGTTGTTCTATGTATTACAAACAAGTAAGCCTAGTAATGGGCTTGGGTTGTACAAGCTTTCTGGGTACCATCAAGAATGCATGGAGAATGCCTCTCCCTTGAGACTTTGTTAGAAGATCTAACCAGAAAATCACTTGATTATATTGCCACATGTTTGTGGAATGATTAATTTGCAATGTGTATACTTATGCCATGTAAGAAAACCATTCTTGCTAAACAAACTGCGAACTTTATTTCAACAAGTTTACTGGGTTCATTTTGATTCTTAACTTCTATTGTTAGTGATAGGGATTCTAGGTTCCTTCGGGAATTTTTAATTAGGTTGAAAAAGTATTGTTTTTCATCCACAAATAGATGGAAAAATCGGTGGTGAAGCAGGCAGATTTGTGCATCTATTGAGAGGATATTTTTAACAAAACATCCCTAAAGGTTGTGAATGACAAGCGCATTACATTCAACACGCTTACAACAGGCCAAGCACCTCGCTAGCTCAAGCATCACTGGTAATAGCGGGTATTTCCCAAAATATAGCCATTGACTTCATATTTGGGAAGGATGTTGCAATTGATGGCCATGGTGACATTGACAATGCCATGATTTCATTAGGAAAATTCAGATTACACATCAGCAAGTTCAGAAACGACGAGAAAGATCAAAGCAAATACAAAGAGAGGCATGACAAAGATGAAAGGAGTTAGTCCTGCTGTGGGGAGATGAGGTATGGTTCTACATTAACGAAGAAAAGGAGAAGTAGGGGAAGGTAAAAACTCAAACCATTTTATGGTCCATTCAATATCATAAAGAAAGTTGGAAATAATACATTCAACTTGACTTAACATACGATAATAGCACAAATGTATTGTTCATTAATAACAAAAGCGCTACTTTTATGAGCCACATTTGATCAATGATCAAGGAAGTGATGTTAATTTGCCTTAGTAAATATTTCTCACGAATTTTAGATGGCTCAAAAGAATGCAATTCTTGAGAGGAAGACAAGAACGTCAAGAGGAAATTATTGAATACACAACAGTCAAAATAAAATAAACCGGCAAGGCAAGATGGATGGAGGTTTGAAGGTGAGGGAGTTGCCCATCTACTGAGCAGAGTAATCATTCTTTTGGGGTCCAAAAGCTTCCCAATGGGGAGGAGTGATGGGGAGTTCATAATTTTTCCTTAAAGTTCAGAGATGGGAGTTTGATTTGAAACTAGGATGGTTGCGTATATCTCATCTTCTCGTCTTAGCATCATGAATGGTTTGAAAAAATCGTGATGTCATATGAGGGAGATATCGTTGATCAAAATCTGAAACGGGTAAAATTTGCGACAAGTTGCACGCGGATGCCTAGTCGGCGAGGTGGATTGCATAGTCGGTAAAAGGAATATTACGAGAATGTTAACATAGAACTCAAATAATTGAATATGACAAGTCATACCACTTTTATTCATGATGATTATGGTGTTATGTAAGAAATTGATCGGTGACATGGCAGGTCAGGCCTAGCACGATGTCACACCTAGCTGTATTCTGGAAGTGCAGGAGGTCACATGAGACTGGCCGGCTACGGCAAAGCACGCACCTACCACCACCGGCCTAGGTTTTCTTAACATACGCTGTTGGGTTCACGGTTTATTCCACTACGCTTTGTTAAAATTCCATTTGGGAGTTGGAGACGTGGCGATTATTGCCTTGACAGTCCGTGATTGTGGTCACATATAACAATGCAACCATAACATAAATCAAAAACTCTGAAATTTAATCATAACCTCCAATCGCAATCGTTTCTGCAGTTTTATGTTAAGCAGCATTACATGGCTATGTTCTGCTAACTATGTATGCAGTTCAGCTTCATAAATCAGAACTTCAACTCCAGTTTTAAACATATCAACCTGCATGATTACCACCTATAATTCTACAATTTTATGTAGAAAAACATGATGTGGGTCATGTACCCAACCAAAACACATATAATGTAAATGTATGATTGGTGGAAATTTAGAACACTGCCCTACTGTTGTGCGGAGTTGGCTATTTGACTCAGGTTTCAGTGGGTCACTCCACATTTAGTGGAGTTTTCTGAAGTGTATTTGGGGGAAAATGAGTAGGAGACTTAATTTTTTATTCTGAAAGGTGAATAGTGTCATTATTGACTAATTGGAACATTTTGGATCCATTGGTGCAAATAAAAAAATAAGCCCAAGGCACGTAACTACATCTATTTTTAAAAATTTGAGCATAATGAAAGATGTACATGTCATTGGGAGTTTGGACCGACAAATGTAGGCCGGGAGGGTGAGCGATTCATCATGCCTAATATGTAACTATTATGTAGTGACTTATTTCTCTACTTTATTGTTATTCAGTGTTATTTATTATGACCCCTACTTGCTTGGGCTACTAAAATCATCTAAAATTCATGGTTAAAATCCTCAATCCTTAAGAAACTAATGAGGCAAGTATACATGTTTATAAGGCTGAAAAGTACTTAGCACAAAAAAACTAATACAGTCCTTTCAGATCATTCCATGACACAAGTATGCATTTTGTCCTTAGAAATGTTCCGACGACAAAATTCAAAGTAAATCATCTGGTGGGCCTTGAATGACCAAAAGTAAAATCATGTTCAAAAAAAAATTAAATCGTATTGGGTGGGCCCTTTAATGAAAAAAATGTGCACTCTCATTTGACAGCAAATTCAATCGCGGGGGGGAATCCCTTCAATGACCCAAATTTGAAATCTCGTTCAAAGAAAATTCAACCATGGGGGTGGATTATTCCACGACAAAAATGTTCAATCCTCATCCTCAAATGGTTTAGCAACAAATTTAATCATGCGGGGTGGGCCTTAACAGCCCGGATGTTCAATCCTCATCATCAAATGGTTCAACATAAATTCTATCATTTAGGGTGGGCCCTTCCACGACGAAATGTGCGATCTCGGTCAAGTTGACTTAGTGAAGAAGTATCCAAGGTGTTAGGGTCCTACAATAATGGGACTCATAATTTTGAATTGACTATGATTAGTCTTACCAATATTGGACATACTTTTCTTTCTGTAAATTGTTTTCCCATATTAAAAAATGTAAAGAGGGTAAAAAAGTCCTAAAGAAAAGATAAAAAAATAAAATAAAATATGAACCCCACAAAAAAGAGATAAAATAGATCATGAAAGTGATGCAATTCAAATTCCACTACTTTTTACTTTACTTTGCAAAATAATATTGTGTACGGCTTGTCAAAGATGCCATAATCCATGATAGTCAAACAACTTAATCTTGATTATTCATGCTTTAAATTTCATGTTGATAGTTTGAGAATAAATATCTAGCCAAACTATTTAATCTGGCGATACGGTGGTGGGTAGAGAATAATAAGGAGCTCCAATATTTAATCTTGTGTAGGTCATATGCGTAGAATTAGATAGTCTTGCTTATCAAAAAAAAAAAAAAATAAATAAAAAGGGCCTGTGACTTAAATGCCTCCAAATAAATAGAAAAATATTGGGTTAGATGATGGTGTTAGAAATATTTTCATTGATGGCAAAGGAAAAAGGGAAAGCAGAGCGACACTGAACTATCTAAGGAGCAGCAACAAGGCAAAGGAGTAGATCGGGGGTATGCGATAAGAGAAAGACAAAAGGCACAAAGGAACAACAACAAATAGAGGCGGAAAATAAAGTAGGTAGCGAGAGCGACAAAAGACGACATAGATAGGGAAAGAAGGAGAGCAACAAGGCGACAAAGGTAGCAAAGGCAACAAGGCGGACTAAACGAGCGTGGAGACAAGCGGGGGAATGGTGAACAAACGCGGAGGGTAGCGCAATGGAGATGCGATGCAATTCGAATGCGATGCGATCATAATGCAATCGGGAAAGAAGCGGTGGAGGTTATGGCGGAGATGCGATCGTGCGATGATATAAGTACATGGGTCCTACGGGCTGAAATATTATAATGTTCCAAAGGTTGGGTACAAAAAATTTCATTTAAGAAATGTATTGCGGAAACGATTACAAAGCTTTAACGCCATATCTAATATTCGGTCAAATAAACAAAGGAAAGTAGAGTGGGGCTGTGAAAGTAGTGTTGAAAACCTAATACCGGTGGGTTCATGTGACTCGTCAAGTGTTAAAATTTTTTTCACTTTTCGAACGCGATATAAGATTGTTGGAAGACACGTGTAAATGAGTGGTATTCAAAACCACTTACATCTCGTAATTTTTTAGCATTAAGTTCTATACATTTAAAATGCGCGATATCCGTCGGATCAAGATCAATAGAAGATCTAACGGTGGGTGCATCACGAAATGGGGAGTTTAATGTTAAGGCCCAAAGCGGAAGTGTTGAAGATCAACGGCGGAGATTGTATCGGAGATAGAAGATCAACGGTGGAGATCTAATCACGTCGGCGATTTCTAATCGCCAGGCGAATGGAAGAACAAAGTAGCGACAATTTTGAAAGGTGCGATTGCGATTGAGTTATTTAATAGCAACTCTACGGTCCCAATAACGATATTTATTCGATTCATAGTGAGTGATCGCATCGGCAAAGAAAAAAGTGCAAGTGAACAAGTGGTTGAATGTTGCGATTGTGATAGTGCGATCCAATCCCTGAGTTGGATAACGGTAGATAGAAACCATTGGATCATAAAGTAAGTTGGAATGGAGTCCACGGTGACCCATCGAATCGGTGGAGAATCAAATATGAAAATATAAGATTTTCTACGTGTTAAAGAATGCTTTGACGGATAAAAGAAATATAACGTATGACTTTGAAATGCCAAAATATTGCATGGTAGGACCTTCGCCAATCGCATCGGTGTAAATCGGATGACCAATGGTACAAGAGGACCTGCGAATGTTGCGATTGCAATTGGAAAGCTAAATGAAATGGAGTGTCTTTGTAGTGTGGGCTCCATGTAAAGAAAAAGGTTTATGTAGGTACAGAGATTTTAAATAATTTGAAGAATGAATAAAGGTAAAGTTATTAAGTATACATGAATCAATATATATATATATATATATATATATATATATATATATATATATATATATATATATATATATATATATATATATATATATATATATATATATGCGGTGTGGGGCCATCACATCGGTGTGAAGGCGGAGTTGCGAACATGCCATTGAAGTTTGTGATTGCGATTAATCACATTGGAACCATCGCAAAGGGTGTAATCACAATCGAGAAGTGTCGGAGGAGGCTCATCACCATCGGGGAATAGAAAGAGTCGGCAAGTGGGACCGAAAGACTATTTACTATGCTAAAAAGTTTTTTTTATATTGCCGAGAATTATTTGGTTCTTATAGGAAGAAGCAGTGTATATGTGTTGAGTGGTTTTGAACCATATGAAGAACTTCTGCAATATAAAATACTGTGAATTTTGATAAAGCTGCCAGATTTGGAACAAAATTTGGGAAATGCATTCTACATGCATGGAAAACTGGAGGGTATTGAGAAACTAGAAAAGACAGAGACAACAGTAGAAAAGACGAACGCACAGCGAGCCAAGAACTGAATGGGTTGAATTGAAATTCTTATTGTAAATGAAACTGTAAATGTTTTAATTGATTTTATATTGTTTGTGATGCAAAGACAAGTCTCCGGAGGCAAAGAAATATCCCACTATAATGTTGAAATGTATACATATTGTAATATTTTTCTGAATATGCTGGATAAAGAAATGAGAAGGCAGAAGGCAAAGAGTCATGACTGTCCACTTCGAATTCCCTGTGGAATGCAAACAGTGATGAGGTGAACTCTATAAATGATATCACATTGATATGCAAAGAGAGTTTTTTTTTTAATGGAGAAATGAGGCAGAGAGTGTAAGAAGAAGCAGGAGAAGATAGAAATGCTGTGAAGATGCAGAGATGATATATGGCAGATATGAAGACTGATGGACAGCAGAAAAGAAGGAACAAAACAAAGCTGATATCCAGGTAAATCAAAAAGTGGTTTTTTTTTGAAAGAGTAAGGAAGTTGGTGCTTCCATATCAAGTTGTAGCTTGATATAAGTCAGTTGTAGCTGGCTGAGGTTGGAGCCTCTTGTAGGTTGGAGACTGCAGAAAATAGTTGGGAGTTGGAGCTTCCTTGCAAGTTGTAGCTTGCAGAATTGAGGTAGGAGCCTCCTGTAGGTTGGAGCTTGCCTTTGCATCACAACAATAATAAGATGTGGTTTTCTCCCTTTATGGGTTTCCACTTATATCTGTTGTCTATATGCATGATGATTATGTGTTGATACTCTGTATTTATTCTGCTTAATACTTGTTGCTCACTTATTAAGATTGCAGTTCCATTGTATAGTAAGTTGATCATAAAATGATGATGTGAATGAGTATAAAAGAAAGTTTAAAAAGGAACATAACTGCATTACACTGATTCACCCTCCCTCTCTCAGTTTAACCTAGGGTTCAACAATTGGTATCAAAGCCAAGTTGCTTCTCTTTCAGTCTAACAACTGGAAGGAGATCCTTGGTCCCCAGGATGGCTAGTCTAGAAGGATGCTCAACAAATAAAGCCCCTTTGTTCACTGGTGCAAATTATGCCTTTTGGAAAATAAGAATGAGGACGTACATAATGTCTCTAGGAATAGAAGTTTGGGCTGCTGTGGAATTGGGATATGCCCCAAAGGCGACGGACTTAGAGAAAGATTGTAAACAAGACTTTGTAGCTAATGCAAAAGCCATGAATGCACTCTTAAATGGACTGTGTGAGGCAGAATTTATCAAAGTAATGCACAAAGAGACTGCCAAAGAAATATGGGATACTCTAGAAATCATCCATGAGGGAGACAAAAAGGTGAAGATAGCCAAACTTCAAGTTTATAGAGCTCAGTTTGAAAATATAAAAATGAATGATGATGAAGACATTGCCAGCTTCTTTTTAATGGTTGCAGAAATTGTGAATGACATGAAAGCTCTAGGAGAAACCATAAAAGAATGTGTAATTGCTCAAAAGATTCTAAGATCTTTACCATCCAGCTTTAGCCCTAAGGTTTCTGCCATAGAAGAAACAGCTGATTGGGAAACTTTGACCATGAACCAATTGCTTGGAAACCTAACAGCTTATGAGATGAGACTGCCACAGAGGAAGTCAAATGTGAAGGAGGCAGCCTTTAAGATAGAGAAGAACAAAGAAGAAAAAGAAAATACATGCTCCTGCTCCGATGAAGAAGAGGCCAAATTTGTCAGAAGATTGAAAAGAGGCTTAGGCAAGTATAAAGGCAAACTTCCATTTAAATGCTTTAACTGTGGAAGAGTTGGACACTACGCATCTAAGTGTCCTTATAAGAAGACAAAGAATCAGACTCAAGAGTCGGAGAAAACCATATCAAAGAACTGGCAGAAAGGGAATAGACACAATAGAAAATCATTGTATGCTCAACAAGACAGCAGTGCATCTGAAAGCTCAGATGAATCCTCCAATGAAGAGGGAACCTCTGAATTTGTATTGATGTCCAATGAAGAACTTGAAGGATTCCTTCTAGAAGATTAGGAAGAAGGTGAAGTTGATCTTGAGGGGGAGCTAAGAAGTGCCTTGGAGGAAATAGACAGACTTAAACTAAAGTGCAGAAAACAGAAGGACATTCTCCTAAAATATGTAAGAGAAGAACAACAGCAAAGAACTTCCCGTGCTGGAGTTCCTGTTGCTGAGAAGCTAAGAAGGTAGAAGACACTCTACTTAAGCAGGAAATTAGGATGAAGTGTCAGAAGTAGGAAAATTGAGAGAAAATGGTGTGAGAAAAAGAAAATTGGAAAAAGCTAAAAGGTAATATTAATGAATATCTCAAGAATGAAGAGTTGTGAGACAGTTGGGACCAAGGACAAGGACTAAGTACTCAAAGATCTCCTCACGATAAAAGGCTGGGATAGGCCTCATGGAAGGAAACAAGTAAATCCAAAGGTGGAAGATTATGAGACATCATTTTGTAAGAAAGTTGCTTGAGATAATGAAGCAGCGCAGAAGATTCCTACAGAAGTAGAAGCTAGCAAGAACATGATTTACAAAGAAACAAACAGAAACAAGCAGCACCATGAAAGGACAGAGAAGGAGAGGATGAAACAATCAACTACTAAAGGCTCATATGCTCCTAAGGATGAATTGAATAAATTTGGAAGCTGTCAAAGAAGGTTCTTTTCTCCTATGAGAAGGATCACTTGTTTTTCTTGCCACAAACTTGGACATATTGCAGCATTTTGTAAGACAAAGCAAATCCAGTGCAACCAGCAAAGGATGCAGAAAATGAGAAGAGCCCCTCAAGCAAGCAAATGGAGAAGACAACCCTTCATCAGGTATGCTCATTGTTTTTATGGGTATTGCTTTTACTGTAAGGAGTTCGGCCATAAAGCCAAGGAGTGCAGAGCATATGGACAAAGATTGATGTTCAAAACCCCAAGGAGATTTATGAATTATGGAGAGATCACTTGTACTCATAATCCTGTTAAAAATATGATCAAATGTTGTGTATGCCATAAAATCGGACATATGTCTTCCTAATGTCCTCTCAAAGAATGTGGTCCATCTTCCCAGAAAAGGTGCCAAACAAATAGCTGCGTGCAATGGAAAAAGAAGTTGAATATGTGTGACCTGGCTCTAATAGCCCAAGATCAGAAAAGCCAATGGTATTTGGACAGTGGATGCTCAAAGCATATGACTGGATATAGAAGCAAGTTTATAACCTTTGATGAAAAGAAATCTGGAAATGTAACTTTCGGCAATGATAAGGCAGGGAAAATCAAAGGAAAAGGCTCAGTCAGTCTAGATAATGGAAGAGGAAAGGCCCAAGATGTACTATTTGTGGATGGGTTGAAAGAAAATTTGCTAAGTGTTAGTCAAATGTGTGATAAAGGCTATGAAGTTCTTTTTAGAGCACAAGACTGTGAAGTAAGATCAAGCACCACAGGAAAGACCTTGATCAAAGGTGTTCGAACATAAAGTAATGTCTACATAGTGAAAGAAGAGAATGAAGCATGCCACCTTAGCAAACTTGAGGAATCATGGTTATGGCATAGAAGATTGGGACACCTAAACTTTGCCCACATCATAAGTCTAAGCAAGAAGAATGCAGTCAGAGATATGCCAGTCATAAAGAAGCTTTCAAATACCATATGTAAATCCTGCCAACTAGGCAAGCAGACCCGCACATCTTTCAAGACCAAAGACCAACTATCTACAAGTAGACCTCTTCAGCTTGTTCACATGGACCTGTGTGGACCTTCAAGAACTAAAGCACCTAGTGGAGAATCCTATTTCATGCTGATAATAGATGATTTTTCTAGAATGACTTGGGTAGCATTCCTCAAATATAAATCGGAAGCACTTGAGAAATTCAAGATATTCAAGGCATTGGCAGAAAATCAAATAGGATGCAAGCTTAAAGTGCATTAGATCAGACAGAGGAGGTGACTTCACAGACTATGATTTTGCAGACCTATGCAATGAGCATGGGATAAAACAACAGTTTACAATTGCAGGTACACCTCAACAGAATGGAGTGGCAGAGAGACAAAACAGGTCAGTACAAAAGATTGCTAGAGGAATGATGCAAGAAAGTAACATTCCCTAAACCTTCTGGGCAGAATCTGTACACACAGCTGTTCACATTCTTAACAAAGCTCATTTAAGACCAAACTATGACAAGACTCCTTATGAACTATGGCATGGTAAACCAGCATCAATCAAACACTTTAGAGTCTTTGGAAGCAAGTGTTTCATAAAAAATAATGATGAAAATCTGGGAAAGTTTGATGCAAGAGCAGCTGAAGGAATATTTTTAGGATATGCATCCAAGAGTAAGGGTTACAGGTGCTACAAAAAAAGACTGCATAAGATTATGGAAAGCATTGATGTAATATTCGACGAAGAACTACCAAATAAAACAAGAAGCACAAGATGCGAAAATTCTCCAGATGATCATGAAGATGAGGACCAAGATAATGATGAACTGAGCAAGACAACAGAAGATACTGAACTAAACTCAAGAGGTCCCTCAAGACACACTCAAAAGAATCATCCAGAAGACCAAATCATTGGGGACAAGAGTGTTGGAGTCCAGACTAGAAGATAGTTAGCTGAACAGACAAAAGAATTATACCTAGCTATGTTATCTCAAATAGAGCCAAAGAAGTTCGAAGAAGCCAGCAAAGACAAAAACTGGGTAAAAGCTATGAATGAGGAACTGGACCAAATTGAGAAGAACAATACCTAGGAATTAGTTCCACGAGCCATTGGGAAAAATGTCATTGTCACAAAATGGATATTCAAGAATAAGATGAATGAACAAGGGCAAGTAATCAGAAATAAAGCCAGACTTGTATGCAAGGGATATTCACAAATTGAAGGCCTTGATTATGATGAAACCTTTGCCCCTGTAGCTAGAATGGAAGCAATCAGAATGTTTCCGGCCTTTGCTTGTTATCATGATTTCAAGGTATACCAAATGGATGTGAAGTCTGCCTTCTTGAATGGAGATCTAGAGGAAGAAGTCTACATGGAACAACCTGAAGGATTCTCATTAACAGATAAACATGACTATGTGTGCAGATTAAAGAAAGCCTTATATGGTCTGAAACAAGCTCCTCGTGCATGGTATTCAAGGCTGGACAAATACTTGCAAAAACAAGGTTTTAAGAAAGGAGGAGTAGACAACAATCTGTACATAAAAGCTAATGAAAATGATCTCCTAATTGTAGTAGTGTATGTAGATGACATCATGTTTGGAAGCAACAAGGATGAGTTAGCGAAAGGATTTGCTGAAGAAATGAAATCAAAATTTGAGATGTGCATGAATGGAGAGCTCATCTTCTATTTAGGACTTCAAATCCAACAAAAGAACACATGAACATTCATCTCACAAGAAAAATACTTAAGAGAGATGTTGAAAAGGTTCCAAATGGAATATTGCAATCTTGTGTCAACTTCCATGATCATTGGATGCAAACTATGTGCTAATGATGGATCAACAGATGTAGATCAAAAACTTTAGAGATCCATGATAGGAAGTCTGCTATACCTAACAACTTCTATACCAGATATTATGTTGGCAGTAGGACTTGTGGCAAGATATCAAGCAGCACCAAAACAAAATCACTTACTAGCAATCAAGAGAATATTCAAATATCTACAAGGAACTGCACATTATGGGCTATGGTATCCAAAAGGCAAGAGCTTCACTTTGACAGCATATACAGATGGAGATTGGGCCAGCTGTGTGGATGACGGGGAAAGCACAAGTGGAGGTGCATTCTATTTGGGAAAAAGCCTGGTGGCATGGCTAAGCAAGAAGCAAACTTCTATCTCTCTATCTACAGCAGAAGCAGAATACATAGCAGGAGCATCATGTTGCACACAAGTAATGTGGATGAAACAAACTCTCCAAGACATGAAGGTAAGCATTAATGAACCTATTTCTATCAAATGTGACAATACAAGTGCTATAAGTATATCTAAAAATCCTGTACTTAATTCAAAAACCAAGCACATCCCAATTAAGTATCATTTCCTCAGAGAGCAAGTTGCATAGAAAGTAGTGAAGTTGGAATATGTACCAACAAAGGAACAAACAACAGACATATTCACAAAACCTCTTGCTAAAGAACCATTCGAATATCTAAGAGACAAACTAGGGGTATTGTCTGCAGATGTTACTCTCTGACATGAAAAGAAAGCATCATTCCAGGGGGAGAACATAAAAGAAAACATCATTCCAGGGGGAGATCAGTCAACAAAGATTGTCACAAAAGAAACATAACAAGTGAGTAGTGCATGGAACAGGTCCTCAAGATCAGAGTATTATGGAAAAGATTTGGAAACCACACTAGGATATGTGCAACCCTTTGCCATTGATGTCAAGGGGGGAGGAGGCGAGCAAAAGAAGAGTATTAAAGCATTGCCATCAATGCAAAAGGGGGAGACTATTGGAAAAATTGTCATTGATGGCAAAGGAGAAGACAGGAGTTGCACTTGAACTATAACAGAGGCAACAAGCAAGGCAGCAGATCAGGCAATTATGCAGCAAGAAAGTTAAAGGAGCACAAAGGAACAGAGGCAGCAAGCAAGGCAGAGGCAGCAGAGATAGCAAAAGAGAGATAGAAAGAAACAACATTAGACAGGAAACAGAGGCAGCAAGGCAGATAGCAAACAAAGGCAACAGATAAAGTAGAAGTAGTAGATGATGCAGAGGCAGCAGAGTCCAATGCGATGCGATGCGATGTAATGAAAATGCGATGTGATGCGATAGGTTTGCGATTCGACGCGATCGCATACCGCAATCGGCGAAACACAAAAGGAATAGGCAGAGCAGATGCGATGCGATGCGATTCAGTACATTATAGTGTAATTCGATGTATTGCTGAAACTTTTACAAAGGAGTTAACACTATGGACCAGTTAAACAATCAAAGGAAATTAGAGTGGGGCTCGCAAGGAAAGCGGCTTTGAAAACCCAATACTATTGGGTTCGCGAGACTTGTCAAGTGGTAAGTAGTTTTCGCTTTTCGAACGCGATATTGGTCTTCGTGTGACGCGTGGCAAAGAGTGGTTTTTAAAACCCATTTATATCGCATAAATTTTGAGAGTTAAACCTTGTGCATCCAAATTGCGCAATATTGCACTATATCCGTCGGATGTGCGCCCAAGGTATAGTTGGAGCGCGAGAGCAGCTAGACCGTTGGATGTGAATGGTTCGTTAAAAGAATAGTGGGACCCAATATTAAAGGTGGATCATGCAATGGTTTATGTTTTAAACCAAGGTCAGTGTTTCATATAAAATTCAATGGAACATGAACATAACCCAATGTGTTAATAAAAGGCGGAACCATGAATAGAAGTGGAACTGTGCAATGAACAGTAGAAGCGGAAGTGTTGAAGATCAATGGTCGAGATCTTATCGGAGATAGAAAATCAACAGTGGAGATCTAATTGCATCGGTGATCTCACATCGCATCGGCGGAAGGGAAGAAAAAAGGAACGACAGTGAAAGTTGCGATTGCGATTGAGCGATTTAATCTCAACCGTCTGATCCTGATTAATTGCAACCATTGGATCTACAGGGAGTTATCGCATCGGCGCAGCGGAAGTGCAAGGGAACAAGTTGTTGAAAGTTGCGATTGCGATGGTGCGATCCAATCGCAACTGTTAAATCATGGTCGATAGCAACCGTTGGATCATAAAGTAAGTCGGAGTGGGGTCTATTGGATTTCAAACCCGAAAATACAAGGATTTCCTTTGTTAAAGCACATCAACGGGTAAAGAAAGAAATATAACAAATAACATTGAAAAGCTGAGGTACTGCCTGGTGGGACGCTTGCTCATCGCATCGGCGGAAATCAGATGACCAAAGGCATAGCGGACCTATGAAGTTTGCGATTGCGATTCATCGCATCGGAACCATCGCAAACGATGTGATCGCAATCAGAAGTCATCAGAGGAGGCTCATTGCATCGGGGAATAGAAAAAGTCGGCAAGTGGGACCAAAAGACTATTTACTATGCTAAAAAGGTTTTTTGTTATATTGCCGAGAATTATTTGGTTCTTATAAGAAGAAGCAGTGTATATGTGTTGAATGGTTTTGAACCATATGAAGAACTTTTGCAATATAAAATACTATGAATTTTGATAAAGTTGCCAGATTTGGAACATAATTTGGGAATGCATTCTACATGCATGGAAAACTGGAGGGTATTGAGAAATTGGAAAAGACAGAGACAACAACAGAAAAGACAAACGCACAGCGAGCCAAGAATTGAATGGGTTGAATTGAAATTCTTATTGTAAATGAAACTGTACATGTTTTAATTGATTTTATATTGTTTGTGATGCAAAGGCAAGTCTCCAGAGGCAAAGAAATATCCCACTATAATGTTGAAATGTATACATATTGTAATATTTTTCTGAATATGCTGGATAAAGAAATGAGAAGGCAGAAGGCAAAGAGTCATGACTGTTCACTTCGAATTCCCTGTGGAATGCAAACAGTCATGGGGTGAACTCTATAAATGATATCACATTGATATGCATAGTGAGTTTTTTTTTGAATGGAGAAATGAGGCAGAGAGTGTAAGAAGAAGCAGGAAAAGATAGAAATGCTGTGAAGATGCAGAGATGATATATGGCAGATATGAAGACTGATGGACAGCAGAAAAGAAAGAATAGAACAGAGTTGATATCCAGTTAAATCAACAAGTGGTTTTTTTTGAAAGAGTAAGGAAGTTGGTGATACCATATCAAGTTGTAACTTGATAGAAGTCAGTTGTAGCTGGCTGAGGTTGGAGCCTCTTGTAGGTTGGAGCCCGCAGAAAATAGTTGGGAGTTGGAGCTTCCTTGCAAGTTGTAGCTTGCAGAATTGAGGTAGGAGCCTCCTGTAGGTTGAAGCCTACAGAAAATCAGTGGTGAGAGGGAGTTGGAGCTTGCCTTTGTATCACAACAATAATAAGATGTGATTTTCTCCCTTTATGGGTTTCCACTTATATCTGTTGTCTATATGCATGATGATTATGTGTTGATACTCTGTATTTATTCTGCTTAATACCTGCTGCTCACTTATTAAGATTGCAGTTCCATTGTATAGTAAGTTGATCATAAAATGATGATGTGAATGAGTATAAAAGAAAGTTTAAAAAGGAACATAACTGCATTAAACTGATTCACCCCCCCCTCTCAGTTTAACCTAGGGTTCAACAATGTACTCTAGTCCCTCCACAAATTTTGGGAGCTAGTGCACATCCGAAGCTACCCCAACACCACAAAATCTAAACACTCCCTCTTAGCGAGGAAGTGCTCTAGCACACACTACTTCACCCCGAAGCTCTGCACTGATCTCTAGTGTGGGTCTCTGTGTTGATGCTTGGCTTGCTACCCTTCATCACTGCGTTGTTGCTGCTCTCCCGTACTGCTGCCAATGATGCTGCCACCGCCACTGCCACATCTGTACTACAACTCCCTCTCAGTCTACTGCATCGTACTGCCAACTACTGCACTGCAACTCAGTTGCTGAGAGAAACAATTGAAAACTCCTGCCCAATCTTTGACAGACAAGTCAATTGGGCTGCATCCTCATCACTGAACCTCCATAGGCTGCTTCTCTGCGCTCTCCTCTCAAAGTCATTGCGTTGCTTTAGTTCTGCTCTGCGTAAGCCAGCCTGCACTGCATTGCTGAAGTCACATCAGCCCCTCTACGTTGCGCTGCCACGCTACTGCTGCATCTGCATTGAGTTGCTCTCTCTCAGCATCCAACTCTGCCTCTGCTCCATCTGTAACACTCTGCACCCACTGCTCCATTTGTCCCGCTATTATCTTAAGGCTCTCGTAGCTCGTATGTGATTCAAGAGCTGGGCTACTCAAGGATCTTTCCACCACTCTGTAGCTGCTCTACAGATCCATGTCGCCCCACTTTCGTGGTGTATGAGCGCTCATGGTTACACCATCTTCAGAGCCATCGTCCGCCATAACAGCATTAGAGGTAGAAGCTTCCTTGTCCTTCTTGTAAGGACAATTGTTGGTGAAATGTCCTAGTTTGCTGCACTGTAAACACTTGATCTTTGATAGATCACACTTCTTCCTCCCTTATTGCCTCTTTGATGCGAAGGCTGCATCTTTCCCTCTTCCTTCTTCAATTTACTTGAAGGTCTGCTTTGCTCAAGCTACTTTGGACAAAAGTTTCGCAGTTCTTTGTGAGCGCATTGAGTGCAGTCCTCACCATCACATCATCCTCCACTTTCACTCCCAAGGCAATTAATTGAATTTTGAACCTTGATCATCTATAATTTGAAAAGGAAGGGTTCGATTTCTTCTCCCTTGGCCATCATGAATAACCTCATCTGATTCTCCAGAAGCATTCTCCTTTCGACGAATCTTCCTTCATATAAGGCGGTTAAGGCTTTCCACATCTCATCAGTCGTCTTCTTATCAGCTATATGTGGTACAACATGATCCTTAATCCCGTCCATTATGAAGCACTTGGCATGTCCGCTGCTTCTTCATGCTTCCTCAGGAGATCTGCATCGGTCGGCGTTGCCAGGACTTTCTCTGCATGCTCCCTCAAACCGTATGCCTCAATGACTACCAAGATTCTGGCCTTCCAGACTGCAAAGTTGGATAGGCCGTCCAACCTATCTTGATCACGTAGTCCATGAGGTGCCATCTGCTCAGCAAATCTGTCAGAACTAATCCTTCTCTCTATGTTAGAGACTCAGATCTAGGGTCCTTGGCGAGAAAGGCACCCTCTGCTCCCTCTGACAACTGACTTCCTCTCTTGGAAGTCTACCAAATCACAACCAATCAGCTCTCTTTGATCCTCTGATCAAACAACAGATTTCTTTAGCAGGAAATCCTCTGAGAAGCTGTTCTCCTCCCGCTCTTTGTCAACTAGTGCTTAGGCTAATTTTTGCACCTTTAGAAATTTAACCCCACCGACAACTATTGAAGCTCTGTAGCTCTGCTTTCGGCACTTTGAATCAGCCACAGCTTCAAGACTGCATCACACTGGCTGGCCTTTGCGTGAGCAAACAGTCCCAGCTCTGCCTTTGCGCAGTAATTACGTGGGCCTATGTGGTGACTGTGTCACTTCGGCCTCTGCGTGGCTTTGCTCCCTTCTGCTACTACGCTGTCCTCTCTGGTTCAACTTTCTGCTGTTGCTGCCGCTTTCTTTACTGCTTTCTACAGCAAGGATTCTTTAGTGTTCTTGCTGGTGATCCAGCTAGATCTGCAATCGCTCCGATACCATGTGAATATTTCTGAATATTACTTATGCAGAAACCCTACTGTTAAATCTGGTTATACTTCTCCTACTTAATCAAGTTATTAATTTGAAATTTCAGCATTAACATCGAAGTAAACACATTAACAGTTCTTCACAGATACAGATCTAAACTGAATACATGCACATAGACAAAGTGACAAACAAGATTTTCTGGACAACTGTCCCCAGAAAACCCAATGCAGGAAATCCGGTCTTCTAGCTACTAGAGGGTTTTTATTATTAAGTAGATTCTAAGTACAACAAATCTGGGCACCTTACTGGTTCACCCGACAGAGAAAACAAAAATCTGCAACAATACCTTAGTTCCGGAGACGGAAAACTGGATTGATTCACACCCTCAAACTGGATTTACAGAACTCGGCCTCTTTCAGTCTTCAGAAACCCCAACGATGCTCTGAAGCCCTCTGCATCAGCTTTTCTAGCTTGTTGGTGCCCTTGCACTGCTCAAGAGAGGGTTGTGTAACCCCAGACTGGGTTATGATGTCTTTGCGATGCCCTAGCTGGGCCTGCGTAAGCCCTGACTGCCTCCTGCTGCCTCTGCGTTGCCCTTTATGGGACTGCGTAACACCTAAAGCGTCTGCGCTGCGTAACTGCTGCGTAGACGCTGCTTCCTCTGCGCTGCTTTGACTGTTGCTTCTCTCCCTCTTGCTGACTCTTGGCTCTAGGATCAGAGCATTCCCTTAGCCAATACTACCCCTCGCTACAGCTGAAACACATCTGGAAATTCTTAGCAAACCACACCCTAGAATTCTAGCTTAGTCTCAGTGCTCTGCTTCCATGTGTGTGTTCTCCAACTGACCCCAAGCCTTTCCTTTATACTTTCTCGTTGGGAAACCAATGACCGTGATCTAATCTTGATTCGATGGCTAGGATTAAAAGAAAGCTTGATCCATGTGACTTAAGTCATTTCCATCACATGTTTAAATTAATTATCTTTAATATTTTAATTTTCCTAAGTTAGACTTAGGGTCCTTAATTAAAAATATTAATTAATTAATTTTCTCTCAAACCGGATGGAATTTCTCAAACCAGATGGAATTTCTCGAATCCCTTTCTAGGTCTTGGAAATCTCATGTACTCCAGTCCATCCACAAAGTTTGGGAGCTAGAGCACATCTGAAGCTACCCCAACACCACAAAATATCAACAGGTTAACCATCAAATTGGGCAGAGGAGACAAGGGTACAAACCTAGCCCACTCTTTCCGCCAAATCCCCCCACCAATCCACGCCCGAAAGTGTCCATTATAAGAAAGGAAAATTACCCAACTATACCAATGAAACGCCATACCTTCGGGGTCGGAAAGCCCCCCTTCAAACAAACAATCATAACAAATGGGTGAGGGAGCACATGGCTATCGGTTGAGGACCATTTGCAAGGGCTAGGATGATGACATAATCCCTCCCTTTGTCTCTTGCAGTGAGACACATCCTCATCTAGGCCCTAGAACCTCTGCCAAGTGTTTGGTACAAGTGTGGAGTCAGCTAGGCATGGTGGTCCAGGTGCATCATCCTCATCCAAAAAGGTGGAACACGAGCAGTCACTGAATGGTGGTTGGGGATCCATGAAGTAATCTCTGCTATGGTGGAGGCCCATAGTTGTCAACGCCCACCCTACAAGTGCCAATGTGGCCCTTTGGAGGGCTAGGACCGCGTATAGGGAGACCAATCCTCAATTGGAGACCCACCTGCAATCTTGCATAAGATCCAATGAATCCCCTTGCCCTCCAATACAACAAATCATTAGAATAATCAAGTAAAAGAGCTTACAAGTCATGGAATCAATGGGGCACTTCTTGGTGGCATGCCCTTCCATAGTGGGATTTGGCATGTCCAGGTGTCTCCAAGCTCAATAAGGTGGTTAACCAAGGAACGTATTAGGTGGTTTCAACCTTTAAAGGGGGTGACATGTTCATGGTACATCCATAAAATGGTAGGTGGAAAGTGATATAGTGATGGAACAGAGTGGGGATTAGGGGAATGCTCCAGGGCCCATGCCATGGTACAAGGGTAGCTATAATAAGGGAAGCCCACACCTTGGTATATGACTGTAGGAGGGATAAAATCGTGGTACATGAGTTACGTCGACCTTTGTTTTTCAACCCTTCTTCATATGCCTTTTTCCTTTGATTGATTTTTCTTTATAACTTCTTGTGGTCCAAGGGATGAGAGCATGGCGTATAGAATATAGCAATAGGTACCCCCTTTTAAGGTGGGGCATTTCATTGCTTGCCAAGGGTTGGGATGATCGTGGGTTCCTTAATGTGGAGGGGGCTCATCTAGGTCCCATAGGAACTTGGGTGATGGCCATAAATAATAAGTAGAGCTCATGTTTGACTTTTGCCCAAGTGCTAAATTTGTATGTCCCAACCATATTTTGCATTTTGTGGTGCATTTCTTGTTGAGAGAAGCCAAATTATGATATTTCTTTTCTTTTTAGCTGCATCAACCTCCAGGGCATCGTTCCATGCTCAACCCAAGGTGGGGACAAGGGTAGGGGGAGGCTAACCCTATGTGGACCTTGCGGAGACGTGCACCTAGATGGGAAAGTGACAAATGGGGTTAGAATGAGCAGAAGGGAAGGATATATATGGTGTCGGGAAGTGGGACCACGCAACCAAAATCGAGATTTCCCATGTAGTGCCATCCTAAAGCTAATGGACAATAAAGGAGATCCCATGGGACTAGGATACAAGGTTAACCATCAAATCGGGCGGAGGGGACAAGGGTACAGACATAGCCCACTCTTTCCGTCGAATCCCCCCACCAATCCATGCCCAAAAGTGTCCATGATAAGTAAGGAAAATTACTCAACTATACCAATGAAAAGCCATACCTTCGGGGTCGGGAGGCCCCCCTTCAAACAAACAATCATAAAAAATGGGCGAGGGACCACATGGCTATCGATTGAGGACCATCTAGTAGATAAATTTTCTCCCATACATACTACCCACACATGGTGGGTAACAGGTCCCAAACACTACAATGGACATGTAGATTTGGAGGTTAGTGCTAGAGTTGTCCTTCCAAGTACTTGTGTGATGAACATGGAAAACATGAGTGCTAGTTTGGACTATGGAGAACTTCTGCGATTCAAGCTTGGTGTATGTGCCAAGGAGGTCTTCTTAGTGTTGATTGTAGCATGTTGAGGATATTGGTTGGAGTAAATAACTTCAGTTGAGAGTGATTCCTGGATAAGTGGAGGTTTTGGCTAGTGTTTCCCTATGCTTTGGATTTAGGAGAGCTTGAATTTTACTAGTTTTTTTGTAGAGATGTAGTATGTGTGAAAATTCATAGATCTCATACATCTAAGGAATCCTACTGCAACAAATGAGTGTACTTCTCCTATTAAGTAAATTACTTTACATAATTAATTTAGATCTGAATTATCGAAGCAACTACTGAAGCAACCTACACTAAAAATTTGATTTAGAAACAAGGAATTGAACAAAGAAAATCATTCACACATATGACACCTTTATTTTGGACTAAGTCCCCGGAAAAACCCAATGAGGGAAAAACGGTGCAACAGATATGAGGGTTTTATTATTATGCAGTAGCAATGTCTGAATACATCTCTTAATATCCTTTGGGTAATTCAGTTACAGAGAGAGAAATAATGGCAGAAGAATTTGTGAGAAATACCTAACTCAATCACCGAGTTTCCAGCTACTACATCACCCACTTCCAGGCTTAACATTAGCCCTCCCTCCAAGTCGTTTTCCCTCTGTGGATGCTGAGGAACAACCTGCTGGTGTCACTTTTAGGATCTCGATCTCCGAAACTAATCCACCAACAAAATTCCAAAAACTTTGCCTTTACCTCTGCGCTGCTTCTACATGAGCTTACGCAATCACCGCGTCAACCCCTTCCTTCAATGCTGGCTAGGCTTGATCACCCCTGCCTCTCTCTCACTTATGCTCCACTAGATTGAGAAAATATCTTCCTCTTCGGATGCTATCTCTGCCCCTCATTGCTCAGATCTCTAGTTTGAAATTCTAAGCAAACCCGCTCGAGAAATTTCAATCTTAGATCAATTCAGAGTCTCGGTGTATCTTCCAAATGACCCTCAAGCCTTCCTTTATAGTCTTCTCGTTGACATATCAACGACCCAGATTGGATGTCTAATTGATGCTAAGATTAAAACATGACTTGATCTTTGTTCTCTTGATCATTCTCACTCTGTTTTATTTAATACCCTTTAATTATTTAATTTCCCTAAGTTTAGACTTAGGGCCCCCATTAAAATAATTATTTTTTCAAATAAAACATGAACCGAGCGGAATTTCCACAAGCGGTTTCTGGGTTCTTTGGAATACAAGTGTCTAAGCCTCCACACCAAATTTGAGACTTAGATCACTTTTCGATGCTACAAAGATCAACACTCCCTCTTAGCGAGGAAAGTGCTTTAACAATTATGCCTGTTGCATACTGCTCTGACCGTGAAGCATACTCTACGCTGTTGAAGTCCATCAAACACTGCGTTGTTGTTGCCACAGTCCTTCTGCCCATGATACTTCCACTATCACTGCTGCATTTGTACTACAACTCCCTCTCAAGTGTTGCATCTGCTATGCTGCTAGCACTGCCACTGTTAACACTGCACTTGCATTGCGACTTAGCTGTTGAGAGAAACAACTGAAACTCACCCAAAACTGAACTAATGTTCAGCGAATGCAACTCGGTGTTGAAGAACTTGATTGTTGATAGCTACTGCGCTGACCCTTTGATGATCTGCGTTGTTGTTGCTTTGTACTGCGTAAGCACTGCTCTGCATTGCGCTGTTGCTGCCTCTGCTCTGCGCTACTCCAGAATTTGGCGCTGCTATCATCTGCACTATCATCTCCATCATTCCTCGGCTCCACTGAAACTCCTCCATCTCGCTACTGCTGGCCATGGGCTCCTATAGCAAGGTATTATCTATGAGGTGGGCTCCTCAAGGATCCTGCCCAACTGAAGTTCAAGACGAACTTAGAGTTCCATGTCAACCCACTTCCCTCCAGGAGAAACATGGGTACACATGTCCATCTCATCCTCCTCGATTCTCGCGGGTGCAACCTTCGGGTCATGTTTCTCATCTTTGTCCTTCTTCTTCAGAGGACACTGAGGTGCATAGTGGCCCATCTCGCCACATTTGAAACACTTGACCTTCGAAACATCACACTTCAATTTTCGTTGCATCTGTTGTCCCTTCGATGCAAGGGCTGTGTCCTCCTCTTCCACCATAGATTTCGATCTGCTTTTGCTGCTGCCATCATGTTTTGCACTTGACGAGATCCCTCCTCAGCTCTTCCTCCTGAAAAGCTGACCACAATTGCTCCCAACTAGGTAATGCTGCCCGACCCGGTATGCTTTGGAAAAACACTTGCCACTCCTCCGTGACACTGTTAATGGCCATCTGTACCATGGTTGCAGTTGTAGGTGTAGCATTGATTCCAATTAGCTGATGATGAACCTCCTGAAATCACATGAGGTTTGAAGCCACGTGCTCCTCTTTTAGCATCTAGATCATCCAGAGTTTCTGCTCCAAGTACAACTTCCGCTACTTGGAAGATCCCTCATATAGATCGTGCAAAGTCATCCACATATCTCGGGCAATATCCTTGCTAGCCACATGTGAGACAATATCATCCTTGACACCATCAAGGAGCAACCTCTTTGCCTTCGCCATATCTGCCTTGTACTTTTTGTTCTGATCCGGATTAGTAGGTTAAGCTACCACGTTATCCACGAATGTCTTCAGACCATATTCATCCAGAAGAATCTTAGCTCGTTCCTTCCAGATCAGATAGTTGAAGGAGCCCTCCAACTGATCTTGGTCACGAAGTCCGTGAGATGCCATATCAATCGAACTCTATCGAATCTACTCCCTCTTTCTCCCCACTGCGTAGTCCCTAGCTGGCTTATGCACTCCCTGATGGAGTTGTAAGTACTGTAGCTCTTCTCTTGCTTAGCTACTGAGAAATGCTAATTTCCTCGACTAGGAAATCATTGTGGAAGAATTCCCTGAATATATGTCCGTCTCATTCCTTCTAACGCTCTTTTGTAAGGTAAAAACTTCAGAAAACCGCGTCCCTCTGTCTTTTGCATGGAGGGTCTGCGCAGCTCCCACTGCCACAGCAAAAACTCGAACTTGAAGTCCTACCTCTCTGTTGAAGCACTCAGAGAGAGACAACCGCGAAGCTTCAACCCTCTTTGCTAGATTTGCGTAATCCCTCTGGGGATTCGTTCTGTTGTACTGCAACAACAACGGCCTTCACTTCATAAATCAGATCTATCCTTCTTGTTTCACATCAATGCTCTGATACCAGGAAAATTCCCAGATCTCATACTTCTCCTATTAAATAAATTACTATGTAATTCCTGATCTCTGTATAAATAAATTACATTACATAATTAATTCAGATCTGAATTATCGAAGCAACTATTGAAGCATTCTACACTAAATATTTGATTTAGAAACAAGGAACTGAATAAGGAAAATCATTCACACATATGACATCTTTATTTTGGACTACGTCCCTAGAAAAATCCAATGCGGGAAAACCGGTGCAGCAAATCTGATGGTTTTATTATTATTCAGTAGCAATGTTTGAATACATATCTGAATACCCTTGGGTAATTCGGTTACGGAGAGAGAAATACTGTCAGAAGAATTTGTGAGAAATACCTCACTGAATCACTGAGTTTCCGACTGATCCGGATGAAGAAAACGCTGCTCTGGATAGGCTTTGTGCCGATCCAACACTAGAACTTCTAGCTACTGCGCCACTCCCTTCCAAGTCGTTTTTCCTCTGTGGATGATGAGGAAAAGCCTCCCTGTGTCACTTTCCGGATCCTGGCCTCCGAAACTGATCCACCAACAAAATTTCAAAACCTCTGCCTTTGCCTCTGTGCGAGCTTACGTAGTCACTACGTCAGCCCCTTCCTTCAATGCTGGCTAGGCTAGATCACCTCTGCCTCTCTTTGACTGATGCTCCATCACACTGAGAAAATATCTTCCTCTCCGGATGCTATCTCTGCCCCTCACTGCTCAGATCTCCAGTTTGAAATTCTCAGCAAACCCGCCCCAGAAATTTCTATCTTCGATCAATTCAGTGTCTCGGTGTATCTTCCAAATGACCATCAATCCTTCCTTTATAGTCTTCTCGTTGACATATCAACAGCCTAGATTAGATGTCTAATCAATGTCTAAGTTTAAAACATGACTTGATCTTTGTTCTCTAAATCATTCTTACTATGTTTTATTTAATACCCTTATTATTTAATTTCCCTAAGTTTAGACTTAGGGTCCCCATTAAAATAATTAATTTTTCAAATAAAACATGAACCAAGTGGAATTTCCACAAACGGTTTCTGGGTTCTTTGGAATACAAGTATCTAAGCCTCCACACCAAATTTGAGACTTAGATCACTTTCCAATGCTACAAAAATCAAGACTATGTACTTGTACTACACATGAAGTTTCTATCTGTCCAAATTTTGGGTATTAGTAGATTTGATTTTCAGTACCTGTGATCTTCATGATTGAAAAGATTTCAACGTTTGTTATGTATGCTCATTTGACATAACATATAGCTGAATTGGTTAAGTGATTAAATACATTAGTAATATAAAGGAACATATTTGCTGTTGTCATAATCTGCTGTAGTAAGACATTTGAAATTTGTTTCATGCTTCTAAAAGTGTGCCCCAAGGGCTGTATCATTGTGTTGTTGAAATAGACTGACTTGATATCTATTCTCTTGGACTGCTGGGTGAAATTTGGTTGAGGGGAAGTAAAATATTACCACTGTAATTTAGTATTTCACATCAACCCTAGAACTGAATTTTCACAAGGATTAGATCTTGGAAACTTTTTGTATACCGGTAGATTTGATTTTCAGTGTATGTGATCTTCATGATTGAATGAATTTCAATTTTTGTTGTTCATGCTGATTTGGCATAACATATAGTTGAATTTGTTAAGTGATTTAACACATTAGGAATATAAAGGAACAGATTTGCTGCTATTATAGTCTGTTGTAGGAAGACATTTCAAATCTGTTTCATTCTTCTACAAGTGTACCCCAAGGGTTGTATCATTCTTCTATTCTCTTGGAATGCTGGATGAAATTTGGTTGAGGGGAAGTAAAATATTACTGCCGTAATTTAATATTTCACATCAACCCTAGAGCTGAAATTTCCTAAGGATTAGTTCCTGAAAACCCGAAGCAAATGAGATGAAGTTTCTGAATTACATTAGTTGCATGATTTTGAAAATTTGTACACCTCTCTCTGTATCATGTTTGTCACTATTTATTTTCCTATTTTTATGAACATTTTTTTACAATGGAATGCCCTAGAATTGTCCTTGTTATTGTAGTGTTCACCCCTTTTTCAAGAGGATTATATAGGCAGGTTCACATGATCTTGTCTCTATTAATAGCTTGGAACTACACAACTTTACTTTGCTATGCTTCCTCCATTTGTTCTCTCATTTTCACATTCTTTTGTCTTTTTTATTTGCATACTTTAATAAATTCAATGAGTAGAGCAACTTGGCATCTATTGGAACAACTTTGTATTCATCTTACAAGCATTGCACATTTTGTTCATGGAGGTGCAACAAAGGACCCTATTGTTGTTTGGTTGCTTGATGTCTTCCTTTTTAGGATCAATATTTGGAAGATGCTTCTCGGGGTGCCGAGGCATGTCATGAAGCAGACCTCGGATACCCAAAGGGGACTGGGCCCCCAAGCTAAAGGCTGGCGGTGGACAACTCTTGGTAGTGGCTGGAATATAATACATCTGGCATTGCCTTTTGTGTCACTTTCAGTGACTAACCTAGATCCTTCACTGGTATGAGGAGGCTCCCTGCCATTAAAAGGGGCTCTCAGATGCCCTAAATCCCTAAAGTTCTTGATATTTTTGAAGTTTCCCCTATTCCTTGGGAATCAAAGTTGTCTTTCGTTGCGAGGGGGATCTACATTAGAAATGTTAACTCAATCCCTAATATTATCTTCACCACTCGACCTTTGAAAAACCTCGGGATTCCTACTGGGCGGTTGGTCATCACCCCTAGCATTCGTTGGCGGGGGTTGATTATCACCACGCGCATTCTCTTGGTGCGGTTGGTTGTCACCCCGCGTAATCGTACTTCTAGGGCCTTCTCTCTCGGATGCAGGGGGACTTCGAAACCTTCTATTGATAGTCTTTCGACGACATCTACATAGTCATCCAAAATCATACCAATAAGATGTGGAACTGAGTTTACTAAAACGTCCTTATGGGTATGGTGAGGCTTGGCAGTGTGCGAGTTAGGAAGGGAGCTTGTAGCAGGGATGCACTTAAGGCCCTTAGCAAATTGTCGGGTAATAGGGCGTAAAGCTCTCACTTGTTCATACATGACTTCATATAGAGGAGACTCTTATTTGAAGGGAGCGTCTTCGAGTAGAGGGGTTTGAGAGTCTGTAATATTCCCAATTAGCAGCAGCTAATTGGTAATATTAATTTTGGCCAACTTTGCTTTTCTAAAGTTAAGTCAGTTAATAATGTGGGTGATGAGATACATAACCACACTTAGGAAATAAATCATTCCCTAAAGTCACTTGAGCATATATTTATTTGATAGAGTGGGACCCAGGAGGGTGAAGTGGCAGTGTGAGGGAAGAGAGAGCGTGGGCATCGTGGGCCCATGACAACGCAAGTGAGAGAGGGACAACGTGGGCCAAGAGGGACAACACAGTTTGGTGGGGCCTGGGAGAGCAAGGCTCTCAAAGCATAAATAGGGGAAGAGGCTCCTCATTCTCTCATTCTATTATGCATCTATGATTTCTGCCTTTTGACATTGAGTACGCTTTTTCTGTTGAGCGAAGTCTGCAAGTGCTATTTAGCACACCGGGTGTCTTCGAGCGGAGATCCCAACCTTAGCCCTGGGGGACTTCGAGTGCTTGCTCGGGTGAGGAGTTCTATCCATCATTTTGTAGGAAGTAGCCATATCATCTTCAACCAGGAATTACACATTTGCTTGGGCAGCAAAGTCTCTGGGAGCAATCACGCAGTTTATGGTAGAGGCAGTTTCGGGAGCGAGGATTTATTAGGGGTTTCAGCTCAGGATAGTGTGAAGGGATCAACCCTTCACTATTTCATCATTTTAGTACATGATGAGGTCATTATTTGCAGAGGATCATTCAGGGCTAGCTTATTTCACTAGGATAGCGTTATTCCTCAAGGGAGGTCAAATTTCGAGTTCATCCATTCCGGGATTCCTTTTTGGGCTTTTCTGTGTATATGGAGGAGAGCTCATTCCCAGAGTTTCATATTTGTCTGAGCAGGGTAATAGCCCCAAAGAGCCATCCCATTCCGGCAGTAGCAGTAGCGGCCTTTGGAGATTACGCAGTCCTTGACAGAGCAACCATTCCTTGAGCATTTCTGAGAGTATTTCCAACTTGCCTTGTGCAAGCCAAGGTGCCATCATTCTGATCACCTTTGTACTCATTGTATCTTTCACTTACATAATAAAATGGCTCAGCATTTCTCCATATTTGCATTATCTATGTGATGTCTCTCTATTTGTTGTAAATGCTTGTTTATGTTGCTTTATATTACTGTTTATTTCTATTCGGAATATTACAGAGCCACCCAAATTAGGATCACCAAAAGGCGTGCCAAACGCAGGGTGAAGGGGTGTCTCAAGAGAAGTAGGACGAGGTCGATTGCTAGCTTGTTTGGAAGTTTCAGAGCGAGGACGGGTGTTAGTGCCAACCATCTTGGCCCTCCTAGCGCAAAAATATGTTAACGGGCCAGAATGTATTGTCGACAGCTAGGGGATCTCCCTAGTGAAAAATCCCAATCAGACTCTACACCATTTGGTTTAGGGATCCCATTCGTTATGTAGGCCCGACTGCCATCTCATTGGTTGAAGTTTGCCTCGGACAAAGAGAGCATTGCTTGAGAGGGAACTAATGGAGCTTCAACAAATGCAAGAGAATAACTAGTGAACATCCAATAAAATAGATACCATGAATAGCAACAACATAACTTCAAAGCATGGATCCTAAGAAAATAATTGTTAGCAAGATTTTAAATAAGACCACGCGTATATAATAAATAAGTTCAGCAACCAAGAATAAGTTCGTGATTGTTAACCCTTGAAAGCATAAGTGAGCACACAATCCACAATGATACAATGCTAATATAAATAAATCAGTTTACCAACAAAAGCATAAAGTAAGCATATCATATACCATTCATTTGTTGTAAGGAAAAACCTCATAGCACATGAAGACACATGAAGAGACAATATGCCGAAGTTCATAAGAACTTTTCATCCATTGGGCTGAGAATATCCATGATACCATTATGCCAGATCTCCATCAAATCCATGAGTGGAAATAGACACTTAATCCTTGCATTCACTAGAAGATCCTCAGTTCTCAAAACAATATACACCATAATAAGTCCAAACCTAAAAGTCCCTTTACAATGTGTCATGAGTGTGTATTTATAGAAAAGAGGGTGACTTTTTGTCTACCCATGAATCTTGGACCTCCTCATGAATTTTCACATTCCTACTTGACTGTATCCTATCCTATCTTACTATGCACAACAAAATTTGACACTAATCTAACAACTTGGTAATAGACAATTCTGGAACATCTATGCACACTGTGAGGTAGGTGTGCCAAAGCTTGTACTCAACAGCTATTGTGGTCACTTTCTGTTGTTCTTCATCATGCCTATGGAGACATTCAAGGCCATCCGGTATGAGAGTGTTTTTCTTCTTCGACCTTCTTCTTCTGTTCCTCTTCTATTCTTTCCTTCTCTTGTTATTCTTGTTCCTGCCTTTTCTTGAGATCTTCTTCTTGTTTGCGTTTCTCCTCTATCTCTTTGTGCTGTCGCCTCTTCTTTTCTTCTTCCTCGCAGGCTCTTCGTTTCGCTTCTTCCCTTCCTAGCCATTCTTCTTTTTGCTTCTTCCTGTTGCTGTTGCTCTGGATGATCCTCAGGCTACTGGTCCCCTGATTTCTGCGACCTCCTTAGTTATTCTTCTCTTTTCCTCTTCAACTCCTGCTTTTTTCTGGGCAAGGTCGTATTTCTTTCTTGTAAAGTTTCATCATGTCCCTGTAGATAGGAGGCGGTGGGCCTTGTTAGCTTTCTTGGACACTGATTTTGGCAATCTTATGAGAAGGATTGACTATCGGAGGTGCCATCTCTCTAGAGAAGAAGAAATCGAAATGCACTCGAGGTCGACGTCGCCTGGCATGTCAAACAAGCAATACGACAATGAGAGATGTTATGAATATAATTCATAACAAATAGTATAAATAGAATAAATATAATTATTAATAGTCAAATAAGGATTATGTAAGTAGTCATTAAGTTAGTGAAAGGGCATGTCTAAAAGACATGCCCAGTCATGAAAGGCCATCTGCCTATGTATATAAGCAGGGCCTCATTGTAACATTTTATCGTCACTTATACATTTTATATATAATAAATTATTATTACGAATATCTCTTGTGTATTTTACAATGAAGTCAACAAGCCTATAGCTTTGTTGCTCCATTTGGTATTGGAGCGATGATCTTCTCGCCTGGAAGAAAACACCTACACCACTGCTGTTGGCTACCTTCAACTGTTACATGCGGTGCCTCGAAATCGCTGTTGCTCGATGTCTTCATCAATGTCGATGGCTGATTTCAACAAAAAGTTGATCGATCTTGAGACTAAGATCAATAATTCCGATGAATTCGCTAAAAGATTAATCAATCTTGAGGATAATTTTACAGGACATTTTGACGACATCAAAAAACTTCAAGACACGACAAATTAGATAGAAAGACAAATTTGGCAAAACCATAGCGAGTCCACAGACAATCATAACAAGGCAATGCGAAGATAAACGCCATTTGGGACAAGAGTAAGATAAATGCTATTTGGGACAAGATCAATTTGACGAAGAAACAAGATTTTCATTATTGGACATAGCCACAGAACAATTCAAGCTCGATTCAGGAATTCAAGATCTCGATGAAGCCGATATAGATCAAGGTAAGATTTAGATGTTTTCAAAAGGAAGCGAGAAGGATATAGACAACATATATCCATAACATATACACAGCAATATTTTATAAGTCTGTAACACATATGGTTACATCAAACAAAATGAGGGATATTTGTGTTATATCGATCAGTACAAAGGAAAACCATTCAAACGCTGAATCCAATTGGGAATATGAAGAAAAAGAAGAAAATGCTTTTGATGAGGAAACTGATATGAATCTGAATTTTTTTGAGGATGATGAATGTAAAATTAATGACATGCATGCATCGTTAGAGGATGGGAAGAAACAAAAGAAATTTGAAATTTTTATAGGTGTCCTTGGGCAAAGAATCCTATGAAGAAGATTTAAAAAACAATTTTGTTGCAAATGGTGAAACGGAACAAGGTAGATGATTATAATGTTGAAGATGAAGATGTTGCAGAAAATGATCAAGATGATGATTCCAATGAATTTGATATAGATCAAGATGAGGATCCAAATGAAGCTGATCTTGATTTGAACCCTAAAGATCCCCATCAATCTAAGTCTCTTTGGGTTACTATTGATAGGCATAAGTTGTATGCACAACTTCAAATCTACACTCGAGATGATGTGACTGGACTATGGGAGAGAGGACCTGCAATTACATCTGGGGATGCACAACCATAGGTGTCATTATCAAATGGAGAAGTTAGGGATAGAGAAAGTGATGCATCCAAAGTCATTGAAAGCATTACTTTAAGTATGCCATATTCCAAAACTTCTGCTGTGGAGCAACTCCTTGAAGCAAGCCTTGTTCGGGTCAATGTCATAGTACCACCAAGTATTAATTCCGATTGTCTTGAAAGTAATTGTTCTACTGGAATAGGGGTTGTGATTTATCATTCTAAGACACTTGGAATAGTTGCGGTTGACAAGAATACAGTGCCCATTTCTGTATCAGATATTATCATAATATTTCGTGCGTACCCAATTGAAATACCTGGAGATGTTTTGTTTCTTCACCCTGTACACAACTTTGCATTAGTATCATATGATACTGCGGCACTAGGTCAATCTGGGACTGCAACAGTGCGTGCAACTGCTCTTTTTCTTGAATTTGCTTTGCGTAAAAGTGATGTAATATATCTTGTTGGGTTGGGTTGGAACTTACAAGCTTTAGCCCGCAATTGCATTGTCACAGATCCAAGTGCCAGTTTAAGGATTCCTTCATTTAATAGTCATCCATTGAAACACTTCGTCCCTATCCCTTGTCTTCGACCAAATACCTGTTGCCTTCTGTAATATTCCTAGTATACCATCAGTGGAATATTTCATTTTTGTATAGTTTGCCGCCTATAGAGTTAAATTAATAAATAAAAGTGAGAAAGAGGGGGTCAACTCACTTTAATAAAATAAGTGCTTCCCTAGTAAGAATGCGTTGTAACTTAAAGGAAAAGCCTTGGGGGTCCACACGTTACATGAGAGGGGCCTCCGTAGGCTCCAGAGGCAAGCTGAGGCATAGTAGGGCTCGAAGAGACGCGGTTAGGGTTTTGAGGGGAGCTAGCCACTATAAAAGGTGGGGTTTACTCCATTTGGCATTATTGATATGTTGATGATATTGTGAGCTAGACCTCTCTGCTTCAGCACCGGTTGTTTAGTCGGTCTGAGCACTGTTTAGTGCGGCGAGTGTCTCCGGTCGGAGATCTCGCCCTTGGCCCAGGGGGACTAAGTGCTGCTCGGGCGGGTATTCCTTTAGTTTCAGCGGTTGATTTGCGGGAGATTTGGGTGGATGTTTTGCGAGGCGGGCCTCATTGAGTGACGCGATCTGGAGGAGGGACGCGAGTGGTGTTAGGCGGTTCTGTTGTGCAGGATTTTCGAATTTTCGTGGAGTTTTCCAGCGTGTTTCGAGTCCTCAGTGTATTTCAGCTTGGAGGGATTGTTGATTCAGTTGGAGAGTTTTGCAGGGGGATTTGTGGCCCTTTTCCAGCATTTTTCTTGAGCCTCTGCGCTGTGCTTGGGAGAGACAACGTTTTTCTTGAGGAGGGCTTCAGTGGTGGTTTTTCGGAGGTGGTGCATTTGCTTCATGGTTTCTGGGTTTTGTCCGGAGCAGTGAGTACAGGCAGCCTACCGATTTTCAGCTCATTCCGGTGAGGGGATCAGCCCCTAGTTCCAGTACATTGCAGCAGCAGCATTCTACGGCAGATTTCTCCAGCAGCTAGGACGCAGCCTCTATTGCAGCCATTTCCTATTCTGAGAGGGTTCTTCACTTGCCTTGTGCAAGGATAGGTGCACTTATTCTGATTATCTATTGTACCCATACATGTATTCTCAGAATTAATAAAATGGCTTAGCGTTATGGTATTTTTATGTGCATTTGCTCTATATTCTAGTTCCGGCATTTTCCCTATATATTTGCATGTTTGTATTTCTGTGTATTACTGTCTATTTCCCGTTGGGGATATTACAGTGGTATCAGAGCATAGTTCTGGCTCAGCCTGTGGAGCTAGCAGTCTATGACGCCCGGGGATAAACCCTACATCGGTCATAGGAGAAGGAGATACAGAGACGTTGAGAGTAGGTGGGAGAACCCCTACAGAGAGGGGGAGCCTGTGACGGATTCCGATCAGGAGCCGCCTGAGACAGATTCAGAGCAGGAGCAGCCTGTGGGGTACGCAGAACAGAGGGGTCCTATGGCAGACGAGGAGGACTCGAGGAGATTTAGAGAGGCACTCCTCCAACACATGCAGGAGGTGACACAGAGACTCACGGCATTAGAGGTCAAGCAGCGGGAACCCCCCAGGGGTTTTAAAATCGGTGAGGGGTCGGGTATGTCCCACCATGTGCCGGTGCATGATGCTATCCCCATCATGGCATCGCATGCACCCACGCGATCCACTATGCCCACATTCTTAGTAGAGGACACAGGGGCAGGAGCACAGAGGGGAGCACAGAGGGATATTCCAGCACCCACGCGATCCACCATGCCTACCTTCCTAGCAGAGGACGCAGGGGCAGCAGCACAGCGAGAGCCGGAGCCGGGCCACATGGGTGACTATTTTGCGGAGTACCAGGCATACGGGCGGGAGTTCATGGAGGCTCTCTCGTTCAGAGACTTTGTCCAGCTCCAGCGGGACAGTAGACCCCGCGATCATCACCGGGGGCACCGGCATCATCATGATGGAGACTACCACCGCACAGCTAGCAGATTTCATTTGCCCACGTTTGATGGTTCATCAAACAGTTCGGCAAAGTCTTGGGTGGAGAAGTTGGATATCTATTTCCAGCTTAACCAGATGTCGCAGTCAGAGGCCATTAAGGTGGCAACATTACATTTGGATGGTGAGGCCCAGGACTGGTGGTTTCATGGGATGACGACACTCGGGCATTCTACAGTGACGACATATGTCGAGTTTACCAGGAGGGTGATAGAGCGTTTTGACCGGAGGGATCCGGAGCAGCACTTCGTTGAGCTGACAAAGCTCAAGCAGACTAGGAGCCTAGAGACGTACATTGCAGACTTCTTAAGGATTTCCGTGATGGTGCCTGATCTATCCGCGGCTCGGATGGTCTACATGTTTGTGGAGGGGTTGACAGAGCCACTATGTGGCCTAGTCCGGTCGACTAGACCAACTACACTTCAGGACGCCATCAGCAGGACTCGGGATTTACAGGATGTCTTACCCAGGACTCGGACACCCTACGCCCAGAGACAGGCCTTCCAGCCTAAGGGGAAGGACACGAGGATTCCGCCTCCCAAGGCGAATCCTGGGCGAGGGCAATTTGATGATGAGGCCAGGAGAGAGTTGAGGAGGAAGCGGTTGTGCTTCATTTGCCAGGAGCCATGGGCACCAGGACATAGGTGTGCTGCAGGGAAAGCACATTTCATTGAGGTCTTCTCCGAGAGCAGCGGGGAAGAGGATGAGGGGGATGACGTGGAGGCAGGAGATAGTTATGCAGCGCAGGGTACATTACCACCTCCACCACCCGCAGCAGGTGGGGCATCATTTGCACCTACTAGAGGAGCTCTAGCCGCATTGCGGAGAGTTCCCAAGTATTTAACGCTGCGCGTACGGGGGACAGTACGCGGACAGCGGGTCTCAGTCTTGGTTGATAGTGGGGCCACCCACAACTTTATTGATGCACAGATGGTTGAGCGGAGAGGCATACAGACTGAGGGTTTTGATGGATTTTCCGTCTTGGTCCCAGGAGATCAGACTATGGCATGTGCTCGGTATGTCCCAGAGTTATTGGTGACGATGGGCACTTATACATTGACAGATCATTTCTTTGTGGTGGATATTCCGGACACCAACCTGATATTGGGTGTTCAGTGGCTCATTACTCTGGGGAAGGTCACGACAGATTGGAAGGCCCTAGAGATGGAGTGGGATGATCCCAAGACAGGGAGGCATGAGAAGATACGGGGACAGCACACATACCCGCCTCAGACAGTGTCGGCACATAGGATGGAGGCGACCTTCCGCAAGGTAGATATAGAGTGGGCCATAGAGTTGCGAGCTTCAGAGGCAGTGGATACAGGTCAGACAGTGCATCCGGAGCTACAGTCTATTCTCGACACATATGCCACAGTATTTGGGGATATTCCACTAGGGCAGCCATCGGATCGGGGGTTTGAGCATACTATCGAGCTTGAGCAGGGGATACAGGCAGTGATCACCACACCGTATAGGCATCCCAAGGCCTATCGGGATGAGATAGAGCGTGCTATTCAGGAGTTGCTGGCCCTTGGTCACATTCGGCCGAGCGCGAGTCCTTTTGCTTCTTCCGTGGTGTTGGTGAAGAAGAAGGACGGCACATTGCGAATGTGCATTGACTACAGGGCTCTGAATAAGAAGACCCTGAAGAACAGGTACCCCATTCCCAGGATCGATGAGCTGATGGATGAGTTGAGAGGAGCACGATTCTTCTCAAAGATTGACTTGAGATCCGGGTACCATCAGATACGCGTGAGGGAACAGGACATTCCCAAGACCGCCTTCAGGTGTCATTATGGGCACTTTGAGTTTCTGGTCATGCCTTTTGGGCTGACCAATGCACCCGCTACCTTTCAGTCGTGCATGAACCACATCTTCAGGGGTCATCTGAGGAAGTTTGTGCTGGTCTTCTTCGATGACATACTTATATATAGCAGGACTTGGGAGGAGCATCTCCAACACATCGAGACAGTTTTACGCATCTTGGAGGAGCAACAGTTCTATGCCAAGCTCTCCAAATGTGAGTTCGGCTTGACGGAGATGCTGTACTTGGGGCATATTATAGGAGTGGACGGGGTGAGAGTCCACGAGGAGAAAATCAGGGCCATCAGAGATTGGCCAGAGCCGAGGAATGTGACTGAGCTTCGGGGATTTATTGGCATTTGCACATACTACAGGAAGTTCATCAAGGGCTTCTCACATCTTGCGGCACCCCTCACAGACTTGACGAGGAAGGGGGCATTCAGTTGGTCGGACACAGCACAGCGAGCTTTTGATAAGCTAAAGGAGGTGATGAGCAGCTGCCCCGTGCTTGCATTGCCGGATTTCACGCAGCCATTTGTCCTCGAGTGTGATGCATCAGGAGAGGGGATTGGTGCGGTATTGATGCAGGGTGGTCACCCTATAGCTTTTGAGAGCCAGAAGCTCCTTCCGCATGAGAGGTTGTATTCCATATACGACAAGGAGATGTTGGCCATCATGCATGCATTGGCCAAATACCGGCAGTATCTAGTGGGCAGCAGATTCAGGGTGAGATCAGATCACAACAGCCTGAGGTACTTTCTGGAGCAGAAGCAGTTGCAGGAGAGACAGCAGAAGTGGATCAGTAAGATCCAAGCCTATGACTTTGACATAGAGTATGTCAAAGGCAAGAATAACGTGGTAGCTGATGCCCTTTCTCGTAGACCGGCCACGTTATCTCTTATGAGCTTGGACGCTGATTGGAGGGCTCGACTGCTGGTAGAGTACTCCAAGGACAGGTTTGCGTGTGAGGTGTTGGATGGGCAGATAGCAGATGACAGGTACAGGGTGGTCGACGAGATCATCTATTACAGGGACAGGATCTTCTTGACTGAGGGATCTCAGCTCAAGAAGAAGATACTCCAGGCTTCACACGATTCTCCGTTGGCGGGCCATCAGGGGTTCACCAAGACTTACAGGGCTATTCGGGAGAGGTTCTCATGGAAGGGCCTCAAGGAGGACGTACTCCAGCATGTCAGGGAGTGCGATGTTTGCCAGAGAAACAAGGGAGAGATGAGCCATCCTGCAGGGTTGTTGCAGCCTCTTCCCATTCCAGATGGGAAATGGGAGAGCATATCGATGGACTTCATCACAGGGTTGCCCATGGTGCAGGGCAAGGACTGCATCTTTGTCGTCGTTGACCGACTGACAAAGTATGCTCATTTTTTCGCCATATCCGCACACCACACAGCAGCGCAGGTGGCTGAGCTGTTCTTCAGGGAGATTTTCAGGTTACATGGTCTACCTAAGACCATTGTCAGTGACAGGGACAGCCGCTTCATGGGCGGATTTTGGCAGGAGCTCTTCCGGCTAGTGGGGACGGAGTTGACACCGAGCACTAGTTATCACCCCCAGACGGACGGGCAGACAGAGATAGTTAACAAGTGGCTGGAGGGCTACTTGCGTAACTATGTCAGTGGGCAGCAGAGGGCATGGCTGAAGTGGCTGCATCTGGGCGAGTACTACTACAACACGACGTATCACATGTCCATCGGTATGTCACCTTTCTATGCTTTATATGGATATCATCCCTTATCTTTTGTGGACATGATGTTTGGTGCTAGCAGGGCTTCGAGAGCCAAGATATGGATCCAAGAGAGCCAAGATATCCTCCGAGCTCTCAAGGATAACATAGCCACAGCCCAGAATCAGCAGAAGCTGTATGCTGATAAGGGTTGGATGGAGAGACACTTTGAGGTAGGGGACTTGGTCTACCTGCGACTACAACCATACCGACAGTCTTCGCTTAAGCAGAAGGGGGCGGAGAAGCTTAAGCCCCGCTTTTATGGGCCATACAGGGTGATACGCAGGATTGGGCAGGTTGCATATGAGTTGGAGCTGCCCCAAGGCAGCAAGATTCATAACATTTTTCATGTATCATGCCTGAAAAAGGCATTGGGCCAGCAGGTGACAGTCACAGAGGAGCTACCACCCACGGATGATGAGGGGCATCTGGTGTTGCAGCCGGAGGCTATTATAGATACTAGGGAGAGGCAGCTGCGGAGCAGGACGATCCGGGAGTTCTTGGTGAGGTGGAAGAACTTGCCGGATGAGGATGCCACTTGGGAGGATGAGAAGATATTGCAACATCCATCACTTCAGTTGCTTGAGGACAAGCAACGTTCTGCCGGGGGAGACTGTAATATTCCTAATTAGCACTGCTAATTGGAATACTTCATTTTTGTATAGTTTTGCCGCCGATAGTTAAATTAATAAATAAAAGTGAGAAAGAGGGGGTCAACTCACTTTAATAAAATAAAGTGCTTCCTAGTAGATGAACGTTGTCACTTAAAGGGAAAGCCTTGGTGGGGGTCCACATGTTACATGTGAGAGGCCTCACGTAGGGACTAAAGGCAACTGCGCAGGCATAGGAGGAGCTCAAGGACGCAGTTAGGGTTTTGAGGGAGCTAGCACTATAAAAGGTGGGGGTTTCACTCCATTTGGCATTATTGATATGTTGATGATATTGTGAGCTAGACTTCTGTCTACTTCAGCACGCCGGTTGTTTAGTTGGTCTGCAGCACTGTTTAGTGCGAACTGAGTGTCTCAGGTCGGAGATCTCTATGACCGAGGACAGGTGCATGATACGAGGTATTCCCTTCGATTACCCACGAGTGAAGATTTTGGTGGACGTTTCTGGTGGGTCTCATAGAGTGACTGCGCAGTCCAGGAGGGAGGACGCAGTTGGTGTTAGTGCAGCTCTGTTGTGGGGGATTTTCGTGGAGTCCTCAGCGTATTTCAGCTTGGAGGGATTGTCTATTCAGTTGGAGAGTTTTGCAGAGGGATTTGTGGCCCTTTTCCAGCATTCTTCTTGGGCCTCTGCGCTGTGCTTGGGAGAGACAGCGTTTTCCTTGAGGAGGGCTTCTGTGGTGGTTTTTCGGAGGTGGTGCATTTGCTTCATGGTTTCTGGGTTTTGTCCGGAGCAGTGAGTACAGGCAGTCTACCGATTTTCAGCTCATTCCGGTGAGGGGATCAGCCCCTAGCTCCAGTACATTGCAGCAGCAACATTTTACGGCAGATTTCTCCAGCAGCTAGGACGCAGCCTCTATTGCAGCCATTTCATATTCTGAGAGGGTTCTTCACTTGCCTTGTGCAAGGATAGGTGCACTTATTCTGATTATCTATTGTACCCATACATGTATTCTCAGAATTAATAAAATGGCTTAGCGTTCTGGTATTTTTATGTGCACTTGCTCTATATTCTAGTTCCAACATTTTTCCTATATATTTGCATGTTTGTATTTACGTAACTTATTATCTATTTCCGTTGGGGATATTTACACTGTATGTCCGCCCACCATAACCCTGTCACCGTGTCAATTTTCTCCAACAACGACTGGTCTTCCTCTGGTCTCCTTGGTCGCTCGTTCAACCGTCGTAGCCCGACCTGTTTGTCTGTTGCCTTGATCAATATGCTGACTATCGTCGGCCCCAACTCACCGTGTTGGCCACGACTCCACCATTCGCTGATTGTCGTCATGCCTGTTGTTTCCTACAGTCGCTGCGGTGTGCCTCGAATCACTGTCAATTATCCACGTTCAAATCGGAATCCAATCGTTGATGTTAAACGCGACCACGTCGTATTGTGGGGTAACAAAAATTATATGCGGTTAGTTAATTCAGTCCGATGGTTACTGTTTAAAAGTATAAGGGGCATGTAGTTATACAATTCATATATATATATATATTATATATATAATTTATAACTATATTAAATAAATAAATTTATTAATTTAATTAATTAATATAATATTAATTAATTAATTAAATTAAATTAAAAAAAAAGGGTTCAAGACATCATTTAAAAAAAAAAAAAAAAACCCTAGTTTCAAGACAACATTACGAGAGAATTCTACAAGGTAAGGTACTCTACATGAGATGAATGACATATGCCAAGATGATAATCACAAAGTGAAGAAATCATTAGTAATATCTGCCAACTTATAAGTAAAGATGGATAAATCATTAGTAATATAGCTTTGAGGACTAAGCTTTTGAAGGAAAGGGCAATGTTATGAATATAATTCATAACAAATAGTATAAATAGAATAAATATAATTATTAATAGTCAAATAAGGATTATGTAAGTAGTCATTAAGTTAGTGAAAGGGCATATCTAAAAGACATGCCCAGTCATGAAAGGCCCCCTGCCTATGTATATAAGCAGGGCCTCATTGTAACATTTTATCATCACTTATACATTTTATATATAATAAATTATTATTACGAATATCTCTTGTGTATTTTACAATTAAGTCAACAAGCCTACAGCTTTGTTGCTCCAAGAGAGATGACATGAATAACGTAAAACAAAAGCAAATCACGAATCAAGGCTTCAAAGTACTCGACAAAGTCTCGCGTGGGAGTCTTGTTAAGAAGAGGTCGCTAGGTCGTGCATGTTAGGGTTTAGAAGAAAACAAGGGATCCAAATTAGATACTTGGAAACTTGAGTTAACTGGGTTGCAAACATGGGTGATTCACAGGGTTGAAGGTTGCGGGAGTCGCGTGCATCGCAGGGGTAGATAGGTCACATAAGTCGCGGGGTCGCAGGTCACTTAGGTTGCTGGGTTGTGTTGGTCGCATAAGTTGTTGGTCGCGTGGGTTGTGTGGGTCGCAGGTTGCGTGGGTCGCACAGGTTGCAGGTCGCAACTTTAGACCTATCGCGGTTTTTGGAAGCATGACTTGTCCTTAGGCCGGTCCGGTGGGGAAATGAGGCTTGGGTTGCAGATTTTGTGCCTTGTCTAGATCCTAAAGCCTGAATCGCTAGGAAAAAGTGGTTAATAAACCATAGATTGTGTAGACGACTAAGGCAAAGGGGAATATGGGTGGAAGAAAGACAAGCTAGAGGCTTTCAAAGGCTAATTGAGTTCAGAGAGGTGGCCAAAACCAAATAAAACCCCCCCCATAAGGGAAGGTGCAGGGTCACTAACAAGGAAGACAAATGGCATGAAGAAAATGGGGAAGGGTCACCTACTTGGACGAAGTTGTGCGCCTCTCTCAGTCGCCTAACCTTTCTACCCCTTGAGCGCTCCAGTGAAACAGACAAATGAACTGACGGGTGAGTGATTTAAATAGAAAAAGGTCGCATGTGCGGGGTCCAAGGGGTCGCCGAGTCGCAAAGGTTGTAAGGTCGTGAGGCATCTATCATCATCTCTTGCGACATAACGACCTCCTGTGAAAATTATCAAGAGGAAAATATTTCTGCAATACTTGGTTTATTTCTCCTACTTATGAGATAAGTTATTTACAGATGCTTCAGTAAATTCTGAAATAAACACATTTTCGGATCTTCACTATCATTAAGAGCATAAGAACAGAAAGATAATTTACACAAGTAGCACAATAGAAACAACCACATGAACACAGTGGTTTTTTGGACAATCGTCCTTGGAAAAACCCAATGTGGGAAAACCGGTGCAAAAGATGAGGGTTTTATATTTATCTTCAGAAATGGAAGCTACATTATAGGAGCCTGATGAGTAGAGAAAAATTGGCAAACACCTCATTGAATTTTCTAGACTTTCCAGACAAATTTCGGACCCTCGGGGTGACATCCTTCACTCTCTGCGTCATTTAGCATGAGAGCTCTGCGCAGTCCCTCTCTGGACTGCGTGATTCTGCGTGGAGAGGTTCTTGCTGCTGATTAGCTCACCCTTCTTTTCACCCTCCTGACTTCTGCTTCTCGATAACTAACTCCTCCCTCCTCCTTCTGCTTTTGCAACCCAGCCTCTACAAACTCACCCACTGAAATCAAATTCTCCTGCTTTAGAATTGATTTCCTTCAGGTACTGAGAGTGTCCCTGGCTTATTTTCCAAATGGCCCTCAATTCTCTTCTTATAGTCTTCCTGCGAACGAATCAACGACCAAGATTATATCGTTAATCAATGGCTCAGATTAAAAGATGACTTTATCTTCGTTTTCTAGAAGATTCACACTCTGCTCTATTAATACCCTTTAATTATTTAGTTTCCCTAAGTTTAAGCTTAGGGTCTGCATTAAAATAATTAATTATTTTAATAAAGTCATAACCGAGTGGAATTTCCAAAAAAGATTACTGGGTTCTCTGGATAACTAATGCCCAAGTCTCTTTACCAAAAATGAGACTTAGAACACTTTTCGATGCTATAGAAATCAACATTCCCTCTTAGCGAGGAAGGTGTTTAAGCAAGGTACCGCTGTACTGCTCTGACTCTACATCATCTGCTGCGTTGATAATGTCCTGGCTCTGCCTTCATCTTTGCGCTGCTGCTTTTTGTACTGCTGCCCTATCACAACAACATTCGTACTGCAGCTCCCTCTTCTTCTGAAGACCACCCTTTCCTCTAATGGAAGGGGTTCTTGACCATCCGCATCTTCTCTCTGAAGTAAGTGAACTTGATCTTACTTAGAGCCTTTGTGAAGATATCTGCCACCTGTTCTCCTCTAGGAGTGTATCATTGTACTGCTCCTCCTTGGACATAGTCCCTGATAAAGTGACACCGAATGTCAATGTGTTTCGACTGGTCATGAAACACAGGATTTTCAGAGAGCTTAATGCAACTCTGATTATCGCACATAATCTCGGTCGGTTCCATCCACTTCTTGAGTAGGTTCAGGAGTAACTTGCGGAGCCATATGGCCTTGCACGAAGCTGTGCTCGCTGCCATGTAGTCTGCCTTGGCTGAGCTCAGTGCTACGGACTTCTGTTTCTTGCTGCACCAGGAGGTCATTCCTAATTCGAGACTGAAACAATACCCACTGGTACTTTTCCGTTCTATTGTGCTTCCAGCCAATTTGCATCTGTGAACCCACTCAACTGGACCTCATCACCCTTGGTGTACTTCAACCCATATTCGACTGTCCCGCTCAAGTATTCGAGAACATGTTTGGCTGTTGCCCAATGAGCCCTCCTTGGTTCCACCATGAATTGACTGAGGGTATTCACTGCATAACAGATGTCTGGTCTCGTGTTGACCAGATACATTAAGGATCCGATGAGCTGTTTGTACAATGTGGGATCAGCCTCATCATCCTCCGATGTGTCTATCTTCTTCCAGTTAGTAATCACTGGCATGGCCATGGCTCTATAGTCTTCCATTTGGAATCTCTTCAGGATTTTTGTCGTGTATCTTCCTTGTCCTAGGAAGATTTCCCCTTTCTACTGCCAGAATTCTAATCCAAGAAAATAGTGCATCTGTCCCAGGTCCTTCATGTCGAATTATGTTGCCAGATTCTCCTTGCAATCTTTGATGAGCTTGGATGATCTGGTAAAAAACAGGTCATCCACATAATGAAAAAGAATAAGCGGCTCATCTCCTACTCTTAAGTAGTATAAGTTGGGATCTGTGTCACTCTTGGCGAATCCCATCTTCTGCAAGTAGCTATCAATCCGACCATACCATACCCTGGGGTTTGTTTTAAGCCATACAAGGCTTTCTTAAGTCTGCAAAAATGAGTCTTCTACTCATGTGTCTCGAAGCCTCTCGTTGCTCTATGTAGACTTCCTCCTCTATCACCCCGTTCAAGAATGCAGTCTTGACATCCATCTGGAGAATCTCCCTCCCATCTGCGCAGCGAGAGATATGGCAAATCTGATAGAAGTGCATCGCACTACTGGAGCAAAAGTTTCTTCATAGTCAATGCCTTCCTTCTGGGCATACCCCTTGGCTACAAATCTTGCCTTGAATTTCTCTATGCTGCCATTTGCAACATATTTGATCTTGTAGATCCATCTGGACCCTACAACAGATCTGTCCTGTGGTCTAGGGACTACTTCTGAGACATCATTTGTCATGATGGAGCTATACTCCACCATGGCATCCACCCATACCTGATGTTGAGCTGCTTCCTGAAAGGTAGAAGGTTCTCCAACTTGAGCTACCAGTGCCTGATATCTGTCTGGTTGTCTCCTTATCCTGTTACCTTCTCTAGGGGCTCCAACAAATTCTTCTGCATCCCTAAGAATTTGTTGGAGTTCTTTGCTTGGTCTCCCATCAGTGGTGGGCGGTCTCACCTGTTCTTCCTCCTGTTCTTCGTCGGAGGAGCTTCCCTCAAAATTATTGTGCCTTAGAGAGGCACTAGATCTCTCCTCTATAGGTCGTTGAGGTTGTACCAGTGGATCTTCCTCAATCTGCTTATCCGTGGCCATCTCTGGAGATTTCCTGAAGGCTCTCTCCTCCAGGAATTTTACATCCCTTCTTACCACGACTTTCGTGCTCTCTGGAATATAGATGCAGTATGCCTTTGCATTCTCGCTATCGACCATCAGGAGACCCTTCTCTGTAGTTTGATCCAGCTTCTTCCTCTTTTCATTTGGAATGTGGCAGTATGCTATGCTGCGGAATGTCCTGATGTGGCTCACTTCTGGCTTGCTGCCTGTGAACACACTCTCGGGAGTTACTTTCCCCAAAGCTCTATTGGGGACTCTGTTATGAATATATACTATTGTGTTGCAGGCCTTTGCCCATAAGAAATTGGGCATATCTTGGTCGTACAACATTGCCCTTACAACATCTATTATGGTCTGATTCTTCCATTCTGCAACTCCATTTTGTTCTGGATTGTATGGATTTGTCCATTCTCTCTTGATGCTTTCTTGTGCACATAAATTTGTGAAGTCTTTATCGACATATTCTCCATTGTTATCTGACCAGAACTTCTTGATCTTCTTTCTTGTATAGTTCTCCACCAATGCTTTGAAATCTTTAAACTGATCAAAGACTTCATCTTTGTTCTTCAGAAAATAGATCCAAGTTTTCCTGGAATAATCATGAATGAAGGTGGCAAAATACTTTGCCCCATTGAGAGCAGTTGTGGACATTGGACTGCAAATGTTAGAGTGTATTAATTCTAATACACCTTTGGCTCTGCTGCTGCTTCTTGGAAATGCTGCCTTGGCGTACTTCCCTAGTATGCATCCCTTGCAAACTTCGTCTTTCTTCGTGCTGAGTTCAGGAGCCCCTATGACAATATTTTTGAGAATCCCCAAGGCTCCATGATGTAGATGCCCCATCCTTTGTGCCATAATTCATTCAGATCTCTGTCGTCTATACTGCTGATCAAAGCCACCGGGGATTCAAGCTGGAGATTATACAGCTTGTGACTCCTTACTCCGATTTGTGCCTTTCTGCTTCAGTTAGGTTGTTTGACATGCGCCTTATCGCAAATAAAGTATATGTCATAGCCCTTGTTCTGAAGTTGAGACATCGAGAGTAAATTCATCCCCAACCCTGGTACATGCAGAACGTTTGTGGCTCGAATCTTGTGGCCATCCTCAGTCTGAAATGTTATGGTACCTCTCCCAATGGGGGTACATTTTTCCGTATTTCCCATGGTTATCTGGAAATTCCTCTGTTCTTCTTGGTAGCTCGAAAAACATTCTCGAACCCTCGTCATATGAGCAGACACTCCACTGTCAATATGCCAAACACTTGGAGGAGCTGTGCTTGACACACAAGCAAGATCCTCCTCTAGTTTGGATGCCAACACCTTCATGTCATGTTCTTTCTGCATTTCTGCGTGATCTGGAGGACTGCGTGAGTCCCTTTGACTGCGTGAACCCTTCCGGATGATGGAGCTTTGGTCCATGGCAGATCCTCCCTTCCTGTTTTTAGCCTTTTGCTCTGATACCATGTGAAAATTTTCAAGAGGAAAATATTTCTGCAATACTTGGTTTATTTCTCCTATTTATGAGATAAGTTATTTACAGATGCTTCAGTAAATTTTGAAATAAACACATTTGCAGATCTTCACTATCGTTAAGAGCATAAGAACAGAAAGATAATTTACACATGTAGCACAATAGAAACAACCACATGAACACAGTTGTTTTTTGGACAATTGTCCCCGGAAAAACCCAATGTGGGAAAACTACTGCAGCAGATGAGGGTTTTATATTCATCTTCAGAAATGGAAAGTACATTTACGGGAGTCTGATGCGCAGAGAAAATTAGCCAACACCTGGCTGAATTTTCTAAACCTTCTAGACAAATTTTGGACCCTAGGGGTGACCTCCACCCTATGCGTCATCCAGCGTGAGAGTTCTGTGCAGTCCCTCTCTGGACTGCGTGATTCTGTGCAGAGGGGTTCTTATTGTTGATTAGCTCACCCTTCCCTTCACCCTCCTGACTTGCTTCCCGATAACTGACTCGTCCCTCCTCCTCCTACTTCTGCAACCCATCCTCTACAAACTCACGGACTGAAATCGAATTCTCTTGCTTCAGAATTGATTTCCTTCGGGTACTGAGAGTGTCCTCGGCTTATTTTCCAAATGGCCCTCAAGTCTCCTCTTATAGTCTTCATGCTAACGAATCAATGACCAAGATTATATCGTTAATCAATGGCTCAGATTAAAAGATGACTTGATCTTTGTTTTCTAGAAGATTCACACTCTGCTCTATTAATACCCTTTAATTATTTAATTTCCCAAGTTTAAACTTAGGGCCTGCATTAAAATAATTAATTATTTTAATAAAGTCATAACCGAGTGAAATTTCCACAAACTATTTCTGAGTTCTCTGGACAATTGATGTCCAAGCCTCTTTACCAAAAATGAGACTTAGAACACTTTCCGATGCTATAGAAATCAACACCTCCGAGGACGAGGTTGCATAGGTTTCGAATTTTGAGGCCTAGGAAGAGAATGTGTTGCGATGCGAGTGACCTCAATCATAATAATCTTGTTTCCTTCCTGCCGCTATTTATGTTCACTTGATTTAGGATGGAGTGGATCCTTGTGAGTGCGTCGTTAAGGCCCAAGAATACGGGTCCCGCGGGCTATCCGGGGTTACCCTTATTGATCGGAAGTTCCACACGCCTGCGACTTGGCTTGTTAGCACACTTGAGACTAAGGCGTTCCTGACGACTCGAAATAGGGGTTCGGATAATGATATGAGTTGTAAAGGTTTTCGGTATTGTGGTTATAAGTCTCTGGTGTTGCTTTGCTACTAGCGGGCCTGAACGATACCCCGACAGAGTCACTTCCTAGAAATCACTAATGTTGATTCCTTGCCAGCTAGCCTGGACAGTCTCTCGACGGAGTCGTTGCATTACCTCTCTGTGCAGGAAGCCTTTCTGAATCCTTGACCCCTTATTTAAATTTTATTTGTGCACTCACTGGAACTTATTTATTGGGCATTTATTTTCCTAGGTGGTTGAGGGATCCCAACTTATTTTATTTGCAAGAGAGGTTGTTTCTGGTTTTTCAAATACTTTATTGTTTTTCAGAAATATATGTCGCTCATTAAGGTTTTCTTTCCCATTTTGAGTCAGCTGGAAAAACTGATTCATTCAAGCTATGTAGGCAAGTCAAAAGTAGGGTCTTATTGTTGAAAGATATGGTGCCATGGATAACCAGAGTTCCCCATTGAGATAGATCTTCGCACCTCACCTTGGTCGTGACTTTAGAAATGATCAAGTGCAAGCACAGACAAGAGTACAACTTAGCCATTACAGTAGAGGCTACCCCAACACTAAGGTGTCTGATTCGGTCCATGTTCCGAAATTGTGTATTTAGGCTAGGATTTTACTAGTGAACTAAAATAGGACGATAAAAGGCATGAAAGAAGGTAAAATAAGTGCGAAAACAAAAGTGGGCTATAACTTAGAGAGAGAGTGGAAAATAGAAAGAAGAGAAAACTATAGAAGAGGGATGGGAAAGCAGCTACGAGAGGTAGTAGGTGAAATAAAATTTCAGGTAATGGCCATTTTGGGGGAGGGGCTTGACCCTCCTTTCTAAGGTTTGCAATTTGTAGGTATGTTGGCCAATATTCTCCCTTACTTGAAAGGGACCAATCCACAAGGCGTGAATTTTTGTGTGCTTTCCTTTTTCCTCATGGGATTTATCCCATTTAGGACTAAGTCGCCCACATTAAACTCGTTATTGCCTGCAGATTTCCTATCGAACCACCTATTGATTTGGCTTTGGTGAAAGACAAACTTCTCCCTAGCCTTCTGTCTTTTTTCCTCCAGTTTGAGAAGGGCGTCGATTCGGTTTTGCATCGTAGGGCAAGCTCGTGACTCTTGCAACAATTGGAAGTGCGTAAGGAACATGTTCAATGGTAGAATGGCTTCTTTCCCGTAGACAAGGAAGTAAGGGGATTTTCCACGAGATGGTTTTGGGGTGACGCGGTTGGCCCACAGGGCATTGGTTATTGCATTATGCTAGTTTCTTTGGTGTGACAACAAGGTTTCCTTGATAATGCAGATTAAGTTTTTTTTGATGAACTCTGCTAGGCCATTTCCTTAGGGATAATAGTTAGTTGAGTGTTTCAAAACAATGCCATTTTCCAAAGCGAAATCATATAACCTTACGGACGAGAAATAAGTAGCATCACTGAAAATGAGGGAGGTTGGAACATCGAACTTGGTAACAATGTGCTGATTGACAAAATATATTACCTCTTCGTCGTTGATTTATCGTAATGGGATGGCTTCCACCCACCTTGTGAAATATACCTGTGTTGTTTTGATGAGTGCGACACAATCTCTACAATGACATCCAATGCCCACTGTTGAAATGGTTCTTTGATTGCTATAGATTGGAGTGGGGCGGCTGAACGAGATTCTCTTTTGGCACACTTTTGGCAGATTGAGAATTTGGCAGATTGAGAATTTTCGAGCATATGCGTGGGCATCCTTGAAAAGGGTAGGGCTAGTAGAAACCTGCTCTCATAATCTTATGTGTTCTGGTATCGCCAGCATAATGGCCTCATGCTGGTCCATCATGTATCTCCTTTAACGCCCGTTGGGCTTTGTCATACTCCAAACATTTGAGTAATACACCATTGTGGTGTTTATGAAACAGATTCCATTGTATTTATTAGTAAGATGAAGCTTTGAGTCTCGCAACCCTCTTCTGTTTCGCGGATAGGGTAGGAGAACAGGTCCTAATCTTTAAAATTGTTTGTTACAGTACGGGATAATGATCGTAGAGAACGGACGTGTGATTTTTTTTGGTACATCTCGTTTTGAGTCTCAGCAGCCTTCTTGTTCTTCAACTTTTTCTGGATTGATGCTTCAACGGCTAGTTAGGGTTTACACATGCTGCCATTGTCGAGTTCGTACATATTATCGAAAATAGACGGCTTATCTGAAGCATACAACAATATAGAGAAAATTAGGAAATAGAGACATAAAAAACCAAATACACATAAAATATGGGAAAGTAAGCCATTTTATTAAATACAGAATATAATGGAATACAATGGATAAATACTGTGATGATAGCACCTATTCTTTTTAGCTAATATCCGAAAACTTGCAATAACACAAGCATACAACAATAGAAAATATAAAGTAGACATAAACAAATACATAAAATGCCGGGAATGCTAAGCCATTTTATTAATCTGAGAATATAATGAAATACAATGGATAATCGGAATGATAGCACCTATTCTTGCTCAAGGCAAGTGAAGAACTCTCCGGAGAAGGAATAGGAAATGGTACACTTTACAAAAACTGTAAATCCTAATGCTCAGACGTAAATGAAAGCTAATCAAGAATGGATTGGAAACTAGGGCTGATACCCTTGCCGGGATAGATGAAAATCTACTGGAGACCATGAGAACTCTACCACCGGACAGAAAACCGAAACCATGCCTCCAGAAAATAGTCGGCCTCAAATCACCTCGAAAGCCCTCCTCGGGAATTACCTCGCATCGCACAGGCTCGGCGAGATGCCAAAGATAAGGCGAAGCGTATACAAACTCCTCAAAAACCTCCCTGCCGTATCCTCTTGATCTCCTCTGAATATCGACTGAAACTCCTGCAGAAAATCCCCGCAACAGAACACCTCCAACTAGAACTGCGTCCTCTCTCCCAGGGACTGCGTAGTCACAAATAGAGCCCAGCTCCTCAGCAAACAACCCACCAAATCTCTCGCTAAAGACTGAAGGAAAAACCTTGCCCGAGTAGGCACTCGAAGTCCCCCGGGGCTAAGGGCGAGATCTCCGACCGGAGACACTCAACGCACTAAACAGTGCTGCAGACAGGCTAAACAGCCAGCGTGCTCAAGAAGACAAAATGTCTAGCTCCAATATCATCAACAACAAGAATGCCCCAAATGAGGAGGCTCCTCCATCTTTTATAGCATTGGTTTCCCTCCAAAACCAATGTAGTCTCTCTCTCCTCCACGTGGTGTGTGGCCCCCCTTGGCTCCCCCTTTAAGTCACAACGTTGTGCTACTAGGAAGGTGCTTTATGTTTCTTAAGTGAGTTAGACCCCTCTTCTCACTTTTATTTTATTAATAAACTATAGTCGGAAAAACTATACAAAAATCGAATATTCCAATTAGCTGTTGCTAATTAGGAATATTACAGTCTCCCCCGGCAAAATGTTGCTTGACCTCAAGCAACTGAAGTGATTGATGCTACAAATCTGCCCGCTCTCCCAAGTGGCATCCTCATCCGGCAAAAATTGCTTGTCCTCAAGCAACGCTTGAACAAGCCTCCTCTCTAGCTGATGCTCCCCATCGATACTGAAAAATGTGCCTGAGTCCCACTGAAACCTCTCTGACCTCTGCATCACCTTGATACGAAGGGATCTCTCAATGCCAAAGTCCCAAAGTGACCTCTCACAGTCCCAGCCAACCAATAATCCTCCCGGATCCCATCGCCACCGTGGCCAATAATCGCCCAAGTCCCATGGCTCGGATTGTGCACTGCCTCTGGCTATGACCAATGCTCTAAGGGGTGAAGACCACCAACAAGCATCAATGCTCCCGGGCTCCTGCTATGTTGTACCTGTAGCTACATATGCTACCCATCCAACTGCATACCAACTCATCACCTCTCTCCAATCCAAGTTCTGACTCAATCCCATGCTGATCCTGCTCTCCTGAAATCGGGAAGGAGTCCTGAAGTAACGACAACCGGTGCCCTCCTGCCAACTGGGATCTGTAACACCTACTATGTCCAAGGGCCCCTGCTCCGCTGTGCTCCCTACGAAGAGTACTGTATCGTCAAGAGGGTACCAACTCATGATCTCTCGCCAGTCCATCTTGGAAGTAGAATCCGATGTAGCAACAACAACGGCATATGGAACACGCCTGGAGTGTTGCCGCCAACCCGTAATCAACTCCCACTGCTCTGCCCTGTCTGCCAATGAGAGCTGCCTGTAGAAGGAAGTCCCTCTCTCTATAATGGGCCAAAGTGGGCAAGATATGCTACAAGCTCCATCGATGTACTCCTGGAGAGTACTACTCACCGAAAGTACTGTAGCTCGACCGACTGTATGTACATCTATCTGTATCTCATCAATGTGTCGGCGAAAAGATGGATGCTCCACCATATCCAACAGCTCCTGCTGTCTACTATCCCCCTGCATAACAATCCCATCATCCTCCAACATCTCTAGAAGATATGGATCTGCAACTGGTATCTGTGCATCTGACTGCTCCTCCTCAAAGGCTGACCCTAATGTTAGCTGCATATCCATCATGGGCTCAATGTGGATACCCTTCTGGATCTCACCCAAGGAAATGTCATGCCTGATGTCCATAGTATTCTCCTCTGCTGACTCAGGCTCCATCATATGTTGCTCTGGCTGAATTGTCACAAGTGACTCATCACCCAGAGTATCTCTCAAAGAGTCCCGTGACTGCTCACTCTGGACACCGGAATGCAACTCTGGTCTACTGTCACCATCTCTACATGACTGCTCTCGCTCCCCAGAAGCGACCTCAACTGATCCTATGGACTCATATGGAAAAGAGTCCTCACCCTGGCATACAGAAGGAATGCCCTCCTGTTCTACCTCCACCACCTCATCTGCAGTGAATATGCCATCCACCCTCTCGATAAAGTGTCGATACAATGTCTGGAGTCTAGACGCATGCTGGAATGCTACCTCTACTGAACCCAGTATCCTCTGCTCATGCATCATCTCAACATGCCCCGAGGGAAGAATGATGCATGTCTCCCTCATGACCCGCTCCCCGGGTGTAGGCTCAGCGATGACCGATGTGCCACCCCTGTAGAGGATCATCTCATCCCTCGACCTGTGGCTGTCAACTAGTAAACCAACCCAGTGCCACTGCTGAGAGGTCTCTCGCCTAGTGTGCTGAGTGCCATCCAAACATCTTGGGTGTGCCTCGCATACCCCACTGCTCATGCCCAAAGTGCCAAAGGTCAACAATAAAATCGGCTGTGCCCGTGAGTGATGTAGGAGAGGGTCGGATGCATGAGTCCCCACAGATGCCGTCAAGTATCGCTCATCTGTCCCCTCATCGATCCTGGGTGAAACACTCCCAACGGTAAGCCTGGTGTCCCTATCCATGAGCCTCCCTGGATGCAATACTCTAAAACCCTACTGTGCAGCACCATACGCCCTCGCATACCACCGATCATCCATGTACTCCTCGACATGCCACTGCACACTGAGGCATACCTCTGTATACTGCTGGATACTCGAAGCTACTGTTGCACCACCCTGTACTGTCTCGTGCCCTGACTGTGTCCAGGCATCGATCACTCTCCGCGTGCTCTCAATGTGATGTAGGACACTCCTACTCCATAATGCAGTCCCACACACTACGATATACCGCCATGCAACTCCATGTCCACCGGTAATCCACTGCTCAATGATAGAGGCTCCCACGCATCCCTGGATGTGATGACCTAGAGTTGTGCCTCTACATGTCAGACTACCACCAATCGGTAACATCGCCTCCACCGTCGCATCGCTATACCCGCCGACGAATGGATCATCACTCCAAAACCTCCTCGAGGGGTCCGAGAAGTGAATCTCCCTATGTGTCAGTAGTGTTGCCACCACTGCTCGGCTCCGCTGCATCCTCTGTGCCCCACACAAAGGTGAAGAATCCTTGGCCCCATACAAGGCACCATATGGTGGCCTGCCAATGCCACCTCCTCTGACAAGCTCTTGCCAAGGTATGTTGACCATCCCGCGATCCCGTGTATAAGTGTCATACCAAGACAACCTAGGGAGTCTGCCCATAAACTGGTTGGCCACTGGAGCTGACCAAAACTCCCCTAGCGGATGCACATGCTCTACTGCTAGGCCAACTGTACCCTCCAAGACACAGGCAACCGACCTGCCTAGGAAATGATAGGTGATCCCACCTAGATCCCAATGCCAATCTGGGGTTCCTGTAATCCCCATGCATAGAAACTCCTGCTGAGCTACACTCGGATCCATCACCATCTCCATAGCTCGCTCCACCGAGTACCAACTCAAAATCTCTCTCCATCCAACCTCAACATGTGGATGCTGTACCCTGTGCAACTCTGATCGTCTCATACCGCTATCCAAGTCAACATATGATATCTGACTAGGTCGCTCTGTCTCACTCTCTCCAATGGGAAGAGGTGACCCAACAATGCTGCTAGTCCCGTCCATGCATGCCTGAAGGGGAATGATCTGACGCTGCAATGTGCCCCCTGGTTGTACCATCAGGGAATCCAGTCGTTCCCCAATGCGGGCCAACTTGGTAGCTGACTCGGCACAAGCCACTCTCATGCCCTCTAGCTCCATGTCCTGCAACAAAATGGCCTCCCGAACTGATGTGGGCTTCCCTTTCAAAACTCGAAGGTCTGCCTGAAGCCGATGATACCGCTGTCTACGACCATCATCCAATGCCTCTCTATCTCTTAGTGCCTCATCGAAGGTGGATACATCTCCTAACACCTCACCCATCTGACATGTGCTGCTACCACCCGAAGACTCGAACACAACTCCGTTCATCACCTCAATGGATGGCTCTACTGGGGTAGGTTCTACCTTCTCCACTACGACATCAACCGAAACAGCCAAGGAGGTCTCTAATGAGGGTGAATCCTGTGTCACACTAGGTGTAACCTCGAACTCCCTGCAATCCTGTGTGTCCTCATCCTCCAAGTGCGAGGTAACCATTTTGATGGTTTCCCCCTCCGATACTCGGTCAAGCTGGAAAGAGGTATCCAACTTCTCCACCCAAGCTTTTTCTGGACGCTTGGATGACCCGTCAAATGTCGGTAGATGGGATCTGTCCACTGTGCGCTGTAAACCCCCATCATGAGAGCGCATGTTCCCTCTGCGAAAGTTGTGAGGTCTGCTATCCCGCTGTAGCTGAACAAAATCTCTGAATGAGATAAGATCTCTGAACTCCAGCCCGTATGCCCGGTACTCTGCAAGATAGTCACCCATGTGGCCCAGTTCGGGCTCCTGCTGTTCTCCTGCCCCTGTGTCCTCCGCTAGGAACGTGGGCATAGTGGATCGCGTGGGTGCATGCGATGCCATAATGGGGATAGCCTCACGCTCCGGCATATGGTGGGATGTGCCTGATCCCTCACCAATCTGAAAACCCCTTGGGGTTTCCCGCTGCCTAACCTCCAACACAGTGAGTCTCTGTCCCACCGTCTCCATCTGTCTCGACAGATCCTGCATTGTTTGGAGGAGCGTTTCCCTATATCTCTTCGCACCATCATCACTTGCCATTGGCACTTTCTGCTATGTGTCTACAGGCTCCTCAGAAACTGCACGGCTGCTGCAAAACCATACTACTGCTTGATTTCGACCTCCGATTTACCCACTGAAAACTACTCAGAAAATTCTAGGAATTTGGGAAGGTGATCCTTGCCCAAAACCCAGAAAACGTTTCTTCTAATTCCAACCTTCAAAATTTGACCCTTTATATTTTGGCCCTTTTTCCAAATTCGTTTTTGGTACTGCAACTACTATTGCTCTCCAAAATTCCAGCAAACCTCTGTATGATCTCTTTCCCGATGTCATAGACCACAGGCTGAGCCAGAACTATGCTTTGATACCACTGTAATATCCCGAATGGGAAATAGACAGCAATACAAGCATACAACAATATAGAAAATGCCGGAAATAGAACATAAAGCAAATACACATAAAATGCCGGGAATGCTAAGCCATTTTATTAATCTGAGAATATAATGAAATACAATGGATAATCAGAATGATAGCACCTATTCTTGCTCAAGGCAAGTGAAGAACTCTCTCAGAAAGACAGGAAATGGCTGCTACAAGATACTGCGTCCCAGCTGCTAGAAAACTGCCGTAAAACTGCTGCTGCTAGAATGGACTGAAACTAGGGGCTGATCCCCTTGCCCGAATGAGCTGAAAATCTGCAGATCACCTGTACTCACCACCCCGGACAAAACCCAGAAACCATATCAAGAACGGTCAGCCTCCGAAAATCACCAAAGAAACCCTCCTCAAGGAATTCTGTTGCCTGTTTGCTAGGCTCAAAGCGCGGTCTCCAAAAAGATAAGACTGTGTACCTCGCTCCTCAAAAACCTCTGTCGGCCAATCTTGCTCCTCTCTCTGAATCTCGGTGAAGGTCTGGAGAAAATCCCACTTAGCAGAACACATAGCCCAGAGGCTACGTCCTCTCCCGAGGGGCGCGATCACAAATGGAGCCTAGCTCCTTAGCAAACAACCCACCAAATCTCTCGCTAAAGACTGAAGGAGAAAACCTTGCCGAGGCGGGCACTCGGGAGTCCCCTCGGGGCTGGGGGCGAGATCTCGACCGGAGAGACACTCAACGCACTAAACGATCTTGAGACGAGGCTAAACGACCGGCGTGCTCAAGTAGGACAAGAAAATGTCTAGCTCAATATCATCAACAACAAGAATGCCCCAAATGAGGAGGCTCCTCCATCTTTATATAGCATTGGTTTCCCTCCAAAACCAACATAGTCTCTCTCCTCTACGTGGTGCTTGGCCCCCTTGGCTCCCCTTTAAGTCACAACGTTGTGCTACTAGGAGGGTGTTTTATTTCACTTAAGTGAGTTAGACCCTCTCCACTCACTTTTTATTTATTTACAAACTATAGACAGCAAAACTGAATAAAATCTAATATTCCAATTAGCTGTTGCTAATTAGGAATATTACAGTGCAGCAGGCATGAAATCATATTCCTAGAGGCAAGTCATCAACTTAGCTCTTCGTTCGCCTAACTCTTGTTGGACAAATAATGACTTGACAATAGGGTGCGAAACCAATACTATCACATGGTTCTTCAAGATGTAGGGTCGAAAATGGTTGACCACCTTGTAGACTGCGTATGCCTGTTTATCCATGTCTCGGTAATTTGTTTATCCATGTCTGGGTAATTAAGCTCCGAACCTTGCAGGCCAACACTCATGAAGGATATGGGCTGCTCATTGTTGTTGTCATCCTTCTGTGTCAGCACAACAACAATGGATGAATTTGAAGCAAAAGTATACATAATAAAATCTTTGTTGAAATACGGGCTATAAAGAGAAGGGGCTTTAGCGTTGGTTATATTGATACTGTCGAACGCCTCCTTTTCTTCCTAATTCCATTTGAATCCCACATCCTTCTTTATCATATTTTCTAAGGGCTTACAAATCTGAGCAAAATAAAAAATAAACTTACGGAGGAAGTTGATTTTCCCTAGGAAAGACTGCATACCTTTCTTGTTACTCGAGAGTGGGATTTGCATGATAGATTTCACGTGGTCGGGATAAACAATGATTCCCCTTTTGGTTACAATATGCCCGAGGAGGTTTCCTTCCAATACTGCAAATATGTTTTTCTTGGGGTTTAGTGAGATCTCGTACTTTCAACAACGCTCAAATATCTGCTTTAGATGATGGAGGTGATCTTACCTCCTTTTTTAAAACACTGTGACATCATCCAAGTGCACTACCATGCTTTTGATCCATCAGTCCTCTGAACGCGGTGTCAATCACCCTCTGAGATGTTTCTCCGACATTGACAAGGCCAGAAGGCATGCGCGGGAAAGATTAGGTTCCCCACTTCGTTCTGAAAGTCATCTTCAAATGATCTGGTTTGGAAACCAGCACCTGGTTTTACCTGATGAAATCATCGAGAAAGGATAACATTGAAGAACCAGATATCGTCTGAAGAATCTATTCCATGGAGGGGACCGAATAGTTATCTTTATCCATAGCTCAGTTTAGATTCCGAATGTTGACGCATAATTGAATTTCACTTGAATTTCTTCCATATTGGCACCAAATTCGAGACCCAAGTGGAATGACTGACTTTGAAAATTATGCGTGCATCCAACAGCTTCTTCAACTCCTTTTGAATAAGGAGCTCCAGCGTGGGGTGTACTTTCCTTAGTTTTTGCTGGAACATTATGACCCCTTCCTTTTTAGGTATAACATGTTGAATGATCGGTATCATATGTCTTTAGGTCATCATACGTCCAGGCGAACAGATGCCAATATTTCCTGAATAAGTTGACGAATTATTGCCTCTCATCAGACGAACCTTTGACACCCAGATCGATAAACTTAGGGTCAGCGTCTGTCCTGAGATTGATTTTCTCATGTGAGAGTGTGGAACTTTGAGTCTTGGTAATTGAGGGACCTCAAAAACGGTTTTGTAGATCGAATAACTTTTCTAGTGTAACAACACCTTTGGGCATGGGGTTGCGCTTGCTCTCACCTGCTTATTCTTGCAAGGCTCTATCATGCTCTTCCTCATCTATTGGCGCATCCTTGAACACATCCGCGTTAGCCATAAAATCGAGTATGTATTGATCATAATTGAAAACGCGTAGATTAGTTACGTTATCTGGGACAACAGGTTTATAAGCAATTTCAATAGAAAAACCATCTCTCGAAGGTGTAAACCTAGTTGCGTCATTAGCTAAAGTATTATAGGCGACATTATTGATCCTAAGAACAAAAGTAATACCGAAAGCTTTAAAAGAAGAGATTAAGCGCAATACCTCCTGTTGATAATTTTTTAGATGCAGTGATAAACAATGAATATTATTTCGTACAAGGCTCGTGATGATTTCAGAATCACTGATCACCTTCAAACATTCAACCTTTAAGTCAATAGCCTTCTTGTGCCCAAGGATCAACGCCTCATACTCTGCAGTGTCATTGGTATACTTAAATTATAACTCCAAGAAATCAAAAAATTCTTTTTTTGGGGGTGCATAAGGATACAACCAGCGTCGACTCCATCATGAATCTTAGACCTGTCATAATATAAAGTCCAAATTTCATTCCTAGTTACGTCTAAGTCAAAAGTATTTACATCTATAGTAGAGGGCTAATTAGCATCAACTGGAGGGAAAGGAAGGAGTTCGAGCTGGGTGTCAGGTGGGATAGGTGATGGCAAAGCTTCATAGCACCCAATACTTGTTTCTAATAAACATATCCCAACTCTTCTTGAGCGAAACTAATTGGCTCGTTCTGTAATATCCCAGCATGGAGATTAACAGTAATAAAAGTGCAAATAGACAATTAACTACATCAAAATAGGAAACACCATTAAACACATAAAATGAAGCCAAATCGGGCTCTGAGCCATTTTATTATATTTGTCAGAAAGAGTACAATAACAGTGCTTAGAAAATAGCACTTGGGCTTGCTCTAGGCAGGCTGAAGTACAACTCTAAACTGGACAAAAATCTCTGCTGGAATGTGCTTTGCGTGACTCTCCCTCTACACTGTCAGTCCTGGAAACCGTTGCTACTGCTGGCTGAATTCGGAATGTTGTTTGGCCTAGCTCCCATGCTCAGAAAATTCTGGGAATTGGTCACCGGAATCCTCTCACTAGACCCACAAAAACTCGCGAATGGTTTGCAGAAAGCTTGACCCCAGAAAATTGCCCCTTTGGTCTTGACACATTGATCTGCTGGGTAACTCGGCCTCGTGGTTGAATCTGTTGGGAAATGCCTCTGAAAAGTCACCAAAATCCTTGGTAGGAGGTGGTTAGCCTCCCCTCCAAACCCTCCGGCAACTCTCCTCCTCGACTCCCTTATTCCGACACTCCTCCTTGGTTGGACTGCGCAATCACTACGCAACCTGGGCTGTCTCTACGCTGTCCTGAAGGGACAACGTACTCCTGCTGATATGGCTTTGAGTCCCCATCACAAAATGATGGAATCTCTTCTCTTGAGCGGGCACTCAAAGTCCCTCGAGGCAGAGGTTGAAATTTTCGCTTGAAGATCTCTTGTGCTGAACAGGACTGCAGACTTAGCTCAACTGCTCAAGCGTGGTCAATGAAGAGAAAAAATTACTAAGTGAATGAATGATTAGAAGTGAGTTGCCTCTTCCCTTTTATCTCCAATAGCCCAGCGTCCTTCTTGGGCCCCACCTAAGACTTTGTTGCCCCCTCACTGGCCACTCCCGCGTTGCCCCTCCTGTTACTCAAACAGGTCGCTATTCTCAACGCAGCCTTCTCGTTGGGGCTCTCCCAAGCCCCACGTAGGCCGCAATTTTTGCATCTAACTATAGAAAATTACTTCGCTGCTTTATTTGATTTGTGGGTCCCAATACACATCATTTTGTTATTAGAAAAAGCCAAAATTTGTCAAAGGCTTAATTATCCCAATTAGCTTACCGCTAATTGGGGATATTACAAATTTCTCCTTGCTAGATTGCTGATTGTCCTCAAGCAATCAAAGACTGTGCTAGTGGAATATTCTCCCCCTCCTAGGTGGCATCCTCATCCGGGGAGGTTCCTCGGTGATCTCTGATCAAGTATTCCTTCACAACCCCGCTTCCTCAAGTGCCTCTCCTCGGTATCTAATATAGCCTTGGCTGAAATACTAAAATGACCTCATGATCCATGGGAGGAAACTCATTATACTTCGCTTGCTTTATTATGATTTGTGGGTCCCAACCCACATTATTTCGTTATTAGGAAAAGCCAAAATTTGTCAAAATTTAATATTCTCAAAAATATTCAATCGTTAACTGGGGGATACATTGGAACTCCTCGCTAGATTGTTGATTGTTCTCAAGCAACTGCAAAGATGGGTGCTGAAGAATATTCTCCCCCTCCCAAGTGGCATCCTCATCCGGGAGGTTCCTCCTTCTGATCAAGTATTCCTTCACCACCCTGCTCCTCAAGTGCCTCTCCCTGGGATACAATATAGCCTTAGTTGAAATACCAAATGACGCTCATCATCCATGGGAGGAAACTCAGCTGCTGCTGTCACCTGCTGGTCGAAAGACTTCTTTAGGCAAGATACATGGAATATGTTGTGCACCTGGCTCCCCGAGGGTAGCTCCAACTCATATGCTACCTCCCCCACTCTCTGAGTGATCCTATAAGGCCCATAAAAGTGTGGCTTCAGCTTCTCTGCTCTCTTCTGCTTTAGCTTAGACTGCTTGTACAACTGGAGGTGTAGGTACACTAGATCTCCAACCTCAAAGTGTCTCTCCATGTGGTGCTTGTTAGCGTAGATCTTCTGTTGGTTCTGTGATGCCCGCAAGTTGTCCTTGAGAGCCCTCAAGATGTATTGTCTCTCTTGGATACATTACTTGGCCCTAGGGGCCTTACTATCTCCAAACATGACATCGATGAAAGTCAAAGCATCATAACTATACAAGGCACGAAATGGAGACATACCTATGGACATGTGGTAGGTGGTGTTGTAGCAGTACTCCCCTATGTGCAGCCACCCCAACCATGCCTTCTGCTACCCGGTGACATAGTTTCGCAAGTAGCCCTCCAGCCACTTGTTAACTATCTCCTTCTGGCCATTTGTTTTGGGGATGGTAGCTCGTACCAAGGGTGAGGTCTGTACCCACCAATTGAAATAGATCCTGCCAAAATCCCCCCATGAAACCACTGTCTCGGTCACTGACAATGGCCTTGGGGAGACCATGCAACCAAAATACCTCTCTGAAGAACATTTTGGCCACCTGTGAGGCCATATACTTGGTCAAGATCGCGAAAAAGTGAGCATACTTGGTCAAGCGATCCACAACCACGTAAATGCAGTCTTTGCATTGTAACATGGGCAACCCCGTGATGAAATCCATCGAGATGCTTTCCGTATTCCCCTCGGGGATGGGGAGAGGCTGAATCAGTCTTGCTACGTGGGTCATCTCCCCCTTGTTCCGCTGGCACACTTCTCACTCCTGATGTGTCGCAGAACATCCTCCTTGATGCCCTTCCATGAGAAGCTCTCCCGGATGGCCCTGTAAGTTTTGGTGTACCTCTGGTGCCTAACCAATGGTGAGTTGTGATCTGCATGTAGGATCTTCTCTCGTAGCTGGGAGTTTGCCACTAAATAGATCCTGCCTCTATAGTATATCACCCCATCCATCACCCTGTAGTGGTCATCAGTCACCTGTCCCTGCAAGACCTCGCATGCAAAATGGTCCTTGGCGTACTCCATTAGCAAGTGAGCCTTCCAATCCGGCTCGATACTCATCAGTGAAAGGGAAGCCGACCTCCTGGACAAAGCATCAACCACTCTATTGTGCTTCCCCTGACATACACCTATGTCGCGTGAGTCATATGCCTCGGACCTCGATCACCCACTTTTGTTGCCTCTCCGCAACCGCTTCGCTTCTAGGAAAATCTCGAGACTGTTGTGGTCAATCGTCACCCTAATTGCCTCACTAGATACTCATCAGTGAAAGGGAAGCCGACCTCCTGGACAAAGCATCAACCACTATGACATACTCTATGTCGAAGTCATATGCCTGGACCTTGATCACCCACTTTTGTTGCCTCTCCTGCAATTGCTTCTGCTCTAGAAAAAATCTGACGCTGTTGTGGTCAATCATGACCCGGAATCTGTTCCCCACTAGATACTGCGAGAACTTGGCTAGCGCATGCATGATAGCCAACATTTCCTTATCGTAGATGAGGTACAACCTCTCATGTGGCAATAGCTTTCGGCTCTTGAAAGCTATGGAGTGTCTTCCCTGCATCAGTATTGCGCCTACTCCCTCCCCGGAAGCATCGTACTCCAGCACCAATGGCTGTGTGAAGTCAGGTAGAGCAAGCACCGAACAACTCCTCATCACCTCCTTGAGTCGATCAAAGGCTGCTTGTGTTGTCTCGGTCCAATCGAAAGCCCCCTTTTTGGTTAGATTTGTGAGAGGTGCTGCGAGCTGCGAAAATCCCTTTACGAACTTCCTGTAGTAGGTGAAAATGCCCACAAACCCCTGAAGTTCTCTCACATTCTTGGGCTTTGACCAATCTTGTAAGGCCCTAATCTTCTCTTCGTGGACCCTCACTCCATCCACCTCGATGATGTGCCCCAAATAGAGCATCTGTGTCAAAAAAAATTTGCACTTCGACAACTTGGCGTAGAACTGCTCTTCCCATGTGCGGCTATATATCAGAATATCGTCGAAGAATACTAGCACAAACTTCCTTAGCTGGCCATGGAAGATATGTTTCATGAAACACTGGAAATTGGTCGAAGCATTGGTCAGCCCAAAGGGAATCACCAAAAATTTGAAGTGGTCGTAGTAACACTTGAACGCAGTCTTGGGGACATCCTTGTCCCTCACCCGGATTTGATGGTACCCAGACCTCACTTCGCTCCCCTCAGTTCATCCATCAACTCATCGATGCTGGGGATGGGGTGGCGGTTCTTCATGGTTTTCTTATTTAGGGCCTTGTAGTCTATGCACATCCGCAACGTCCCATCCTTCTTCTTCACCAGAACAACTGAAGAAGCGAAAGGACTAGTGATGGGCCTGATGTGCCCCAATTCCAAGAGCTTATGAATAGCCTTCTCAATCTCGTCCTTTTAGGTCTTGGGATTCCTATAGCGGGTGGTGATCATGGCCTGAATGTTGGGCTCCAACTCGATAGTTTGCTTGAACCCTTGGTTAGGTAGCTGCCCTGGTGGAATATCCTCGAAAACCGTGGAGTAATGGTCTAAGAGGGCCTGTACATCGGGGTGTGTGGGAATAGGTGTACCATCTGCCTATGAAATCCTCAGCTCAAAAGCCCACTGTATGTCTCCCCGCTTGAAGTCTGCCTCCATCCTATGCGCATAAAATGTCTGAGGGGGTAGGTATGCATGCCCATCAACATCACCGACTTCCCGCTCTTATTATCCACGAACTCCATCTCCAACTTCTGCCAATCTGTGGCGACTTTCCCAAGGGTGATGAGCCATTGAACCCCCAACACTATGTTGGTGTCTGGAATGTCGACCACAAAGAAATGGGCCATCATGGAGTACGTCACCATAGTCACCGTCAAAGCTGAAACATATCACATTCACTGCATGGTTCTGGCCCCCAGAACTAGCACAAAAACCCCATAAAACTCCTCTGGATGCCCCTCCTCTGCACCATCTAGGCATCAATGAAGTTGTGCGTGGCTCCACTATCCACTAGCATTGAGACACGTTGTCCCTGAACTATCCCTCAGATCCTCAGTGTTAAGTACTTGGGTATCCCCCACAAGGATGCAAGGACCCCTCTAGTTGGTGCAAACGCTAACCCTCCTATTGCTGGAGGAGGTGGTGGTGGAGGACCTTCCCCTGGTGCTGTAGCACTGCCATCTCCTCCCATCTCGAAAAGTCTCTCCTCTTCTCCTTCACTGTTTGAGAAGATCTCTATGTAGTGTGACTTCCCTTCATTACCCCTGTGACTCGGTGCCCATGACTCCTGGCATGTGAACCAAAGCTTCTTTCGCCTCAAATCTTTCTGGGTATCATCATCCAATGGCCCCCGACCTTGGTTACCTCTCTAGGGTGGAGCTCTCGTGTCCCTTCCTCTATGCTGGAACGCTGGTCTGTTGGGTATGGGAGGCCTAGTCCTCGGTAATGCATCCTGCAAATCTCGAGTCCTCCCAACTGTGTCCTGCAGCGTAGTGTGAAAATTTCTGAATTTATTAAACAGAAACCCTACTGTTAAATCTTGATTTACTTCTCCTACTTACATAAGTTATTAATTTGAAAAATTCAGCATTAACATTAAAGTAAATACAATTAATAGCCTACACATACAGATCAACTACGGAATAACATGCTCATAGAAAAAGTGACACAAGGATTTTCTAGACAAATGTTCGCTGAAAAACCCAATGTGGGAAACCGGTGCTGCTAGCTTCTGGAGGGTTTTTATTATTATGCAAATTCTAAGTACAACAAATATGGGCACCAAACTGGTTAACCCAACAGAGAAATATAAACAACAACAATACCTCTATCTTGGAGACAGAAAAACTAACTGATTCACACCCTCAAAACAGGATTTATAGAACTCAACCCATTTCCTGCCTCTGGAAACCCCAGCGCTGCTCTGAAGCCCTCTGCGTCAGCCTCTGCGTTGCTCAGGAAGGGCCTGCGTCATCCTAGAAGGGGTTACGCTGCCCTTGCGCTACCCTAACTGGGCCTACGTCAACCCTCTTGGCCTCTTGCTGACTTTGTGCTGCCCTTGATGAGCTCTTGGCTGGCCTGCCTAGTTGCTGCCTTTGTGATGCTATGGATTGCTCCTCCTCTGCCCTCGTTGTACTCTTGGCCCGGGACTAGACCATCCTCCTTGCCAATACTGCCTTCGCTGCAGCTGAAACACTTCTGAAATTCTTAGCAAACCATGCCCTAGAATCTCAACTTAGCTTCAACGCTCTGGTAGTGTGTGTGTTCTCCAACTGACCCCAAGCCTTCTTCTTAGACTTTTCTCGTTGGAAAAGCAACGACCGTGATCTAATCTCTGATCGATGGTTAAGATTAAAAGCTGCTTGATTCACGTCACTTGAGTCATTCTGATCACATGTTTGATTTAATTAACTTTAATCTTCTAATTTTCCTAAGTTAGACTTAGGGTACTTAATTAAAATGATTAATTAATTCAATATCTCTTAAACCTGTTGGAATTTCTTCAAATGCTTTCTGGGTCTTGGAGATCTTATTTACTCTAGTCCCTCTACAAAGTTTGGGAGTTAGAGCACATCTGATGCTACCCCAACATCCCAAAATCTCAACACTCCCTCTTAGCAAGGTATGTGCTCTAGCAAAACACTTCACCCCAAAGCACTGCTCTGATCTTTGGTTTCGGTCTCCGCGCTAATGCTTGGCTTGTTGCCCTTCATCATTGCGCTGCTGCTGCCCATGAATCTGCCACCGGCACTAATACATTCGTATTGCAGCTCCCTCTCAAATTATTGCATCATGTTACCAACTTCTGCACTTGAACTCAGTTGCTGAGTAAGCAATTGAAGGACCATCACCGAATCTTTGACAGACAAGTTAGTTGGGTTGCATCTCATCACTGAAGCTCGATAGGCTGCTGCTCTATGTTGTCCTCCAAAGGCTACTGTGTTGCTACAACTCTGCACTGCGTAAGCAAACCTACTCTGCGTTGCCTCTGCGCTGCAGCCCTCTACGCTGCTCCTGCATCTGCATTGCGTTGCTCCCTCTCCAGCGTATTAGCCTCTGCTTCTGCTTCATCCATCATCTAAGCACCCACTGCTCCACTTGTCCTGCTACCACCTCAAGGCTCTCGTAGCTCGTATGTGATCCAAGAGTTGGGCTACTCAAGGATATCGCCATCACTCTGTAGCTTCTCTACAGATCAATATCGCCCCACTTCCATGGTTCATGAGCGCTCATTACTACGTCATCTTCAGAGCCATCGTCTACTACAACAACCTTGGAACTAGATTTTGATTTATTGTAGCATCGGATGTGCTCTAGCCTTGTAACTTTGTATATAGGCTAAGACACATATATTCCTTAATACCCAGAAAGTATTTTGGAAAATTCCACTTAGAGATGGTTTAATTAAATTAATTAATCATTTTTTAATGTTTTCTTAAGTCTAAACTTAGGGGAACTGATTAATTAAAGGGTATTAATTAAACTAAGTGTGAATCTTCTAGATAAAGTCATGGATCACCTCCAAGTTAATCTTAGCCCTTGATTATGTTTTAATCTTGGCTGTTGAATGGTCAACGAAGGATTATAAGGAGGGTGAGGGGCCTATGGAAAACACATCAGACGGAGAAAGAATCTAGAGATCGATTTCTTCAGTCGAAGGAAGAATCGAAGTGATTCTCGATTGCAGAGAGGGGAAGGTGAAATCTTCAGGAGGGATAATTTCTGAAGGATAGAGAGTACAAGAAGAGAAGAGAGAAGGGAGCCATAGCAGCAACGCAGAGATAGCCAAGCAGGAGTTACGCTGGGCCAATGCAAAGCAGCAGAGGGAGATTCAATTTCAGTTGGAGAGGCAGCTGAGGGTTCGTCTAGAATCCGGAGGGCATTTCTGGTAGGGGGAAAACTCTAGTCTCACACAGTAGTGAGCATCGAGGCAGTCATAACGAGCAGCAGCAGCAGTGATATAGTAACAACGTGAGGGACGCAGTCACTGCGTAGAAATTACGCTTAGCTACTCAGTGTGGGTGCAGGTCAATGCCGAAACTTCATGGTGAAGTGAGATTTACCTCAATAATCTTATTCTCATCAGATTTCTTCAGGTGATTGATTGATAATTACAACCACACATTTGTACTCAGAATTTCTGCATAATAAAGAAACCCTCAGATCTGCTGCACCATTTTAAACAAATTGGTTTTTTCCGGGGACAATTGTCCAAAAATAACGGTGTCTATGTGTGAATACTTGTGCTATTTCTTTTATGTGTTTATTGATTATGAAGTCTGCAGCATATTTTATTTTGTTATTTAACACAGTGAAATGTTAAATAATTGTGTTTGATAATGCAATAGAAGAAATTTAATAAGTAGCTGCAGTAGAATTGTACATTATAGATTTTTCACATGGTATCAGAACTATTAGATCCAAAGGAAGCAGGGTCAAAGAGGGGACTGCGCAAACCAGAAGCTTCAGAAGGGACGCAACACAGAGAAAAGAAAGCACATATAAGTATGGCAGACTTAGATGTTTTATCCTCTAGGTTGAAAGAGAGGATTGTGCATGCTTGTCAAGTTCAACATTTGCAGGAATTTGGTATATTGATAGTGGGGCTTCAGCTCACATGATTGGAGTACGAGAATATTTCTTGAGCTATAGGGAAGAGCAGATGAACTTCCAAATCACTATGGGGAATAGCACGAAATGCACTCCAGTTGGGAGAGGAGTCGTAGTGTTTCAGACGGAAGCCGGAACCAGTGTCAAGGTCACAGATGTACTACATGTGCCAGGGCTTGGGATGAATTTAATCTCAGTATCCCAGTTGCAGGACAAAGGTATGACATACACTTTATCAGGAATAAGGTATATGTCAAGCATCCAAGTTGGAAGCAAACAAGGAAGATCAGAGTTAGAAGCAACATACTATATAGGTTGCAGCTTGAGACTCCGATGGCACTAATCAGTGGTAATATTGAAGACAAGAAAGGGTTGAATGAACTTTGGCATAGAAGAATGGGGCACTTGCACCATGGTGCTTTGAAGATGCTCAGAGAACTAGTTGATGGGGCACGTGTTCTCAGCATGGAGCATGATGATGTATGCCGAGGATGTGTACTTGGGATGTGTAGCAGGGCAACAAGCATATTATGATTGTTACACTCAGATATCTGTGGACCAATGTCCACTAACGCTCTCAAGGGTGGCAAATATTTTGTCACATTCATTGATGATCACTCCAGGAAGACCTAGATCTACTTCCTGAAGAAAAAGATGAAGTCTTTGAAAAGTTCAAGGAATTCAAGGCTCTTGTTGAAAATATGATGGGGAAGAAAATCAAGACATTGCATTCAGATAATGGTGGAGAATACATATATGGAGACTTCACAGATTTTTGTGCAAAGGAGGGCATCAGGAGAGAGTAGTTTGCGCCATACAATCCCGAACAGAATGGTGTGGCAGAACGGAAAAATAGGACAATTGTAGGCGCAACCAAGGCCATGTTATTCGACCTTGATTTGCCCAGATATTTATGGGCTGAACCCTGCAATACGACAGTGTACATCTAGAACAAGACTCCTAATAGAGCATTGAGGAAGAAGACTCCTGAAGAGGTTTTCTCAGGGAAGAAACCGGAGGTAGGGCACCTTCGGATATTTGGTAGCATGGCATACTGACATGTACCAAGCGAGAAGAGAAGCAAGCTTGATCAAACTACAGAATGGGGGTTTCTTGTAGGGTACAGTGAAGTCTCCAAGGCATATAGGATCTATATTGCTAGCAACAGGAAAGTTGTGATAAGACGTGATGTTAAGTTCATGGAGGATAGAGCTTTTTAGAAATCACGTGAGATGTCGACAGTGGTTCAAACTGCAAAAGTTCCCTTGCTACAGGAGTAGCAGGGGAACCAAGAAGAACAGACAAAAAAATAGACTTTGGTACCCAGTACAGGTACTAACATTTTCTTAGAAGAAGATCAGGAGGATACTTAGTCAGAGGAACAACCACATCAAGAGGAAGAGTTGAAGAGAACAGCCTTTCCACTCGTTGGCCTGACCAAGAGGAGAGGCTCAAACAGACATCGAGGGACGCAGAAACTTCTTGGTCAGACTCGCTGTTGGAACACCCAATCTCCATGGGTAGGTGTGGAATGCGGCAAGTCACAATGATTCATGGACCTTTGAATGTGAAATCAAGAGTCACACCATTGTACTATAATGTACATCATGTATAATGGAAAAACAGAACACACGCTATCCTTCTATTGTGTGTTGAGTCTCTTCTCGTGTGTGTTTATCTTTCTCTCACACCATGTGTGTGTTTAACATGGTATCAAAGTCGACATGTTTACAACTGTAAAACTCTCCCAACCTTCAGCTAGAGCTCATTTGCTTTTATGGCTCGTGCATATCTCAAGTAAAAATTCTTGGCATTTTTAAGTAAGACTCAAAGTTTCTTTTCTCACAGCTTCTTTTGCCACATCTGGCCAAGCTTTTTTTGAACATCTGTAAATTTCGCTTTGAGAAGAGCAAAAGATTAGCTCTGAAGAAGAGCCGCACCGTGCATTCCCGTATTTTTCTCATCGCACATTATTCTCATAATTTTTGTATATTAATTTCTCGTACTGAAGAGCTACTTGAAAATATTGTTTAAAGGAAATTTGTGGTTTTTATTGAAAATTAATAACTTTTATCGAAGGTTTTTACAAATTTTCGTTTATATTTTAAAATTCGTTGTTGCTCTATTTCGTATTTTCATTGCTTGAAATATTTTCATCAGATTTTCCTCGGCAGTATTTAGAAATTTCTCCGCCGTATTTTATTGCTCCAAAAAAAATACCTACTTCCTCTACGCCGTTATTTGAAAAAAAAATCGCCTCTGGCCTCGCTCTAACCCGCAACCGCGCACAAATCCCAACTCACTCTGTATCCAACACCCGTGCCATACCTATTGATCTACTCTCACGCCCCACCCATACTCACCACTCCACGCACTGGTGACCAGCCCAGCCCCACGCTACCCACGCCCCACGCTCCCTCCCGCCATAACCTCTATGCTCCTACCCTTACTACGCCGTCTACCCAACCTCTCTAATATGCAATTCACCACCCTCATAGCCCCATTACGCCCTCCACACGCCCGCTCACATCTCATCGCCGACCCTCCTTCCCCTTCGCCTTGGCCCCCTCATCGTTAGCGCTGCCACTCCTCCCCGTTTTCGCCATCATCTCACCTTGTCCCCCGACAGGGGGAAATGTGGTGGTCATCCTTCTATATATGCCACAAATCATTCAATGTAAATTTACTTTTCTCCTCTATGTAAGCAATTTATCATTTTCATTATGCCATTTCTCCTTCTTCATTTGTTGTTGTTCATTTCCTCTTTCCTCTCTCTCTCTCGTTGTTTCATTTCCTTTCCCAAATGATTTATTTTTTAAAATAAATTTGCGTATATACCTTTCCCGCCTTCAACCTCTCCCAAGAACACTCCCTCCCCCAATTAATACTGCTTTTTCCTAATTTTTTTCCAAAAAAAAAAAAACAAAGAGAGAGGAAGAGGAAATGGAATGCATGGCAAGAGGAATGGTATGTGAGTAAATACACAGGAAGTGGGAGAAAAGTGAAATTTACATTGAATTAAGGTAGCATAGAAGGGTGACTTTCAGAAGAGATCGATACGTGAAGATGAGTTGTTATCGATGCAAAACAAATTTCTCGAAGAAAAAAAAAGAAAAACTAAATGCCTTAAAAGCCTCTCGTACGTGTTTTTATTACATTTACAAAATATTTTTGCAGAAATATTGTATTGTATCGGGACATTGTATTGTGAGTGGATATTGCTTCTTCATAGTTGCAACCGCAAATTTGAGTTGTTGATGTGTTGTCAAGGTTTGTCAGTTTAGACAACAAGTCTATACTCCGAGGTCCTCCAAGGCGATTTGAGGAGCACATTTTGTACTTTGAGATTTCTGGTAGCTGGAATCTCTTGGAGTCGTTTGTATTTGTTGAAATAGTTGAATCACATTGTAAATTCGCATTTTCTGCAGTTTCACACCTTTTATTTTGAGCCCAAGTTGTTGAAAATGGCTAAAATCAATGAAGCATTATTGTTGAGTAACCTCATTCATTCAAATGTTGATGATATGATAAAAATGAGCAAGAATGCTCTTTGTAACATTCAAAGTTGTTTGCAAGATGCACATGAGAAGATTGAGTTTTTGGTAGCTGGAATATCACTCCAACAAGATGAACTTCTCAAAAGAAAAAGTCACCATTTTGAACCTCGTCGTTTAGAAGATTGTGAAGGACTCTCACGAAGAAAGAAGATAAAGCCGTACTTGATCCACATTTAGTTCCTTGTACTGTAGCAGATGACATGCAGACAGTAGCCTTAACCCGCACTTCAAGCCCATCATCGTACCTTGGGAAGAGCTTATCCACAACAAGCACCGAACCTGGCCCTGGATATGACAAGGATGTGTCCTCTTCATATTCCTGCATTACACCAAGCCCATCATATTTCGTAGTGCCGAATTCCTATATGATGCTTCACCTCGCAGCCAAGCTTCAGATCCTCGCTCCACTTCCACAACAACAACGTATTGTAAAATGCCAACACTCAGATCGAAAGGTCATGAAAGATCAACGTTTTCGATCTTCATCCATGGGCATTGTGGCCTGACACCCATTCTCTACACAGATGCTTCAAAAACAAGCTCTCCCCGCAAGAATCCAAGAGATTCATCTTGATGCACTGCTTCTTGGCAATGGCATCAAGAATGCGTAGTATGTTTAAGTCAAATGCTCTAACATGTTCTAGAATATTGAGCAAACTTGCAGCTTGAGTTTTCGCGATCATCTCACCTCCGCTTGTCTCGACAGGGAAATGGTCATCTCACAAGCTTCTACGCTCGTATCAAGCGAGCTCGAGCCACAATCTCTCTCATTCCATATTCAAAGTTGTAGCTAGAGACACAATAAGCTTATGCCCTAGTCACAATCATTATCCGTATCTTAGATGTAGGCTAAAGATGGCTTTGATGCCCATGAGCATGCCTTTGGTTGGTGATTTCAAACCATCGCTTTTTTTTAAAGTTTAGATCTCCTTCTTTAGGTTAGCCCCCTTTCATAAGGAGACACTTCTCCAGCAGGCTTGCACCTCTGTCAGCCTTGCTGATGTCCATGAAATGTTTCAAGATTCTATATGTGTTAACTTAAATCATCACGGGGTTGTAGACTTCTTTTAGTTGAAGGTCTCCTATATGAGGGACACTTCTCTAGCGTGCTTTCACCACAACTTCTTTTGAAGAGTTTCTGAACCGCAACACATTATGCTCCAAAGTTAAGTTGGTGGTCATCCTTAAACCACCACAACCACCTCTTTTGCCGCCATGTATATTTATATTTGTATTACAACCTCTTCTTGGACCACACATACCTTGAACACCATGTGAATGTTGAACACCAATCCTCCATGGATAGGTGTGGAATGCGAAAAGTCACAATGGAGTCCAAATGGCCTTGTAATGTGAAACCAAGAGTCGTACCACAGTACTATAAAATGTACATCATACAATGGAAAATAGAGCCACACGCTTATCCTTCTATTGTCAGGTAACAGCCTCTTGTTGTGTGTGTTTATCTTTCTTCACACCATGTATAAAAGCGAAGGACTATAGAATGGAAGAGGCAACGTGAGACCTCATGACAGTACCAAGCTTTGGTTGCTCTCCAGGTGAAGAACCTTTCCAAATGAGGAAGTTGTTCAACACCAAGGTAGATGCCATGATAGAGGGAGTATGCTCTATCATGACAAATTATGTATGGGAAGTTGTGCTCTAAACCCCGTGAGCAGATTAGTCGTTGGATCACGATGGATCTACAAAATCAAACACGGCCTGAAATGGTATATAGAGAAATATGTGCTGCTGTCTGTGGTATGGGTACGCTCGAAAAGCAAAGGCATTGACTATGAGGAGACTGCATCACTACGAACATACCTCCATCCAGACCGGTTGTATCCTTCTTAATAGCTGTTAGTGGGATGAGAAGATTCATCAAATGGATGTCGAAGACAATGCTCTGAATGGAGAAATTGAGGAATAGGTATATATTGAACAACTAGAGGGTTTTGAGACTCATGAAAGGAAGTCTCATGTATGCAGCATTGAAGAAAGCCTCCACATTTAGCCCAAGGCTGTGCTCGAGAGCATGGTGGCTGGTCGAACAGATAGCTACTTGCAAAAGTTGGGTTTGTCATGACGCAGATCCTAACTTTTACTATTTTGTTGGTAGAGTGATGAACCATTGGTATTAGTAATTTGCTATGTAGATGATCTCGCTTCACTGGATCATCTAGCTCATCAAGGATTGCAATAATCTGAAGTAGAATCTGATATGAAGGATTTGGGTAGATGCATTACTTCCAGGGATTGGGAAGTCTCTTGTATGATGCCGATATCTTCATGGAGCAAGAGAGGCATGCCTTGAAATCTTCAAGAGGTTCAAATGGGATTGCAGCCCATGAGCTATCCCATGACTACCAATTGAAAGATAAATGCATCAAGATTTATAAGCAGACCACCTTATTTAGACAATTGCCGGCCATTGATGCATTTGGTTAACACTGTGATCAGTACATTTGCTTTGTTGTCAACACTCTTAGTCGCTTCATGGTGGAACCTTCAAAGAGTGCACTCTGGCAAACAATGGGCGCACGTGCTGAGGTATGTACGAGAACAGTGAGATTTGGTATAAGGTATGGCCGCAGGAGAGGATGTCGTATCAGTGGATTCACAAACGCAGATTTGGTGAAGCTCGCGGGATGGTGAAAAGTACCTTTTGGCACTGCTTTCGGCTGAAGTGATTAGGGAATGAATGGTGTCCAAAGAAGAGTACAGCTCGTAAGCTTATACTAAGCACAACTAAGGCAAGAGTAGATGGCAAACTACTACAACTACATGCGAAGCCATTTGGCTTCTTAAACTTGTGAGTCTATTCAGGAGCAGTGGATGGAGCCGACTTCCATTTATTGTGACAAATGAGTTGTATCAAACTCTTTGAAAATCCAAGATTTTAAGATCCTATTGCAAATGATATCGACATTTGTGTCATTTTTATCAGAGATCGTAATTATGAAGATAATCATAAAGAGATATTCATGAGAACAGACAACAGAGACATCATCATACTCATGGGAGGATAAGTTCACTAGTTCAGAGAATAGTTGCAGGAATTTAAAATCCATTTCTAGGGTCAATGGATCTTTGGGCCACAGCTTGGCAGTGAGGGAGTTGTAACATAATAAGTGAAGCATAACAATAAGATGGGATAAGATATTTGTGTGCACAGATTATGAGCAACATTAACAAGACAACAATGTATTACGTAAATCATAATAAAAACATTTTGGGATGTCTTGCTAGAGCACTTTCTCTGAAAGAGGGAGGAAAGATTTGTTAGCACTTGGACAAAGTATAGCTGTAATTATGACATAGGCTACACATGGATTCCATAATATCCAAAAGGATTTTGGAAAATTCCCCCATTTAGAGATGGTTTATTAAATTAAGTAATTTTAATGTTTTCCTAAGCCCAACTTAAGGAAACCCATTAATTAAAGGGTATTAATTAAACCAAGTGTGAATCTTCTAGATAAGTCATGGATCACCCTCCAAATTAATCCAGCCTTGATTATGTTTTTAATCTTTGACCGTTGAAGGTCAACAAAGGATTATAAAGAGGGTGAGAGGCATGAGTGGGAAAAACACACATCGTATGGAGAAAGAATCCAAAGATCGATTTTCAAACTGGCTGGAAGAAATTGAAGATTCCTAATTGCAAAGAGGGAAGGGAAAACCTGAAGAGGGAGAGATTCTAAAGAAGAGAGAGTGCCAGGAAAGAAGAGAGAAAGGAGCCATGCAGTAGCGCAGTATACAGCTGCTAAAACAGCTATACTGGGTCAGTCACAGAAAGAGCAAGAGGGAGCTGACGAGCTGGAGAGGCACTCGAGGGTTCATCCAATATCCCAGAGGGTATTTCCTCATGAATGGGAAGGAAACTCTTGTCTCACCCAAATACTGGTTGTTCTATCGTTGAACAACTAGCAGCAAGAATAATGATGCAAAAGGACAGCATGGAGGAGGCAAACACACGCAGAAATTATGTAGAGCCACCAATGTCTGGCAGCAGTCGTTGTCTAACTTCATGGTGAAGGAGAAGTGTCTCATTAGCCCATTCTCATCAATTTCTTCAAGTGATTGGTTGATAATTACAATTACACCTTGCACTCGTGACCTGACAATAATAAAGAAACCTCATATCTCACGTGCACCGGCTTCCTTAATTGGGTTTTTCCAAGGACAATTGGTCTGTAAAATAATGTTGTTCATGTGTGAATACTTGTGCTATTTCTTCATGTTGTTTATTTTTCCATCGTGAAGTCCTGCAACATATTTTATTTTGATATTTAACATAGCAAAATGTTAAATAATTGTGTTGAGAAGGAAATAGAAGAAATATAATCAATAGTCGCAGAGAATTCTACATTACAGAATTTTCACACAAAATAGGACGACAACTAAATCTTCGAGCAGCTGAAGCATTAAGCATACTCAACAAGATGTAAGAATAGAAAAGGAGCACAACCCTACAATTTGAAGCAAAACGTGAGTGCTCAACAATTTATAGAGACATACCCAACAAAATATAAGGATTGAAATCGAAAGGTTCAATTCATAAGTTTATTAGAGACTGAAATTTAGTCAATTCCAATTTAATATTTGAAGTAATAAGTATAATTTAGACAAAATATGAGGATTAAGGATTGAAACTGAAACCCAGGATAGCCCAACTCACACTTTGGAGCAAAAAGCTATGCTCAACAATCTACAAGAACCGAGACCAAGGCCGACCCATTTCATACTTTAAGTAATGACATATCCAAAATTGAAATTGGACCTAAACCAAACAATTTTTTAGGCAATAAGTATACCAAACATTATATAAGAATTCAAGTTGAGCCTAACCCAATTCAATTCTTAGCATTAAGCACCTAAAATATATAGGGATTGAAATTGAGCCCAACTCAATTCATAATTCTTAGCATTAAGCACCCCAAATATATAGGGATTGAAATTGAAACCCAAACCCACCTGCCAGCTTGAAGTACACTATCCCTCCCATTATACTTGAGATGTTCACAAACAACTTTCGTATTTTGATTCACTAAAACCCACACAAAGTGCAGTAAGAAAATTCATTACTTTAAAGTCTTTTTAATCAAATGCTTTATTAAATTAGACTTTTGACTGTGACAATAAAAAGAGATTCTAAGGGCCCAGTCTCACAGCACACAAAACATATACAACCAAGCATATTCACTTAGCCCACCAGGCTTTGAGCATCCTTGATATTCATCCTTCCACCATCTTCTATGTCCCCACATCCAATGAAGTCCCCGACAGAGAGCCCAAACTGGTCTCCTCCGGGCGATGAGAATCCGAATAGGCAGCCAAATTCACAGTTCCACCCTTTCCATTTTTATTCTTACCTCGTCATCCCATGGAGCCCTGCAATAAACGCAAGTCACGGTCCTCTCTCCTCTTACCTTACTCCACCTCATAAAGCAACTCTCAAAGTATCATTATTCTAATAAAGACCCTACAGAAAACAACGTCCTCTCTTAGCCTATCCAAGGGTTCATAGCACACTGGACAATCGCCCTCCAAGTCCTCTGGACCTTTTTGTCTTTCTCATCTTTCCCGGAATTCGAACCCGCAATCTCCTGAACCGTGCGCGGACCTTCTGGCTGGCCAAAACGTTCTCTTCATTCGCTGCACGAAATGAGCAGAGCTCTTCTAACTCCGAAGTCAGTAGCCTCTCTGCCACACTCGCGGGTCGTCCACGGGCAGTTTCAAGACGCGGTGCACGACGAATGGTGTATGTGTTTGCAGATGTTGCCTTTCTTGAAGTCTGGGCACGCAGGAGGGCATGCGGTCGAGTCGCACGGAGTACACATTCCCAGGGCGCCCAGAACGAAGAATTCACAGCGGAAAGGTGGTCGGGGCCGCCCACCACGGGCTCTCTTGTCTATCAGGTACAGGCGGTGCTGAAACGCGCGCCCGATGCGCCGGATACGGCTGCCAGGACGGGCTACGTAACGCGCCAGGCGCTTCTCGATCTTCGGCCTTCTTTGGCAGCTGTGGGGATCGATCCTCGGACGGCGCTTCTCGGCACGGCTCGCTTCTGCTTTTTGATGGTTTTGCAGTGCTGGACCGCCTTTTTGCCCTTGGCTTGCTTCTCGGAGCGCCTGCCCTCAGAAAGCTGCAGTGCATATGCTGAAGAAGAAAAACCACCTCCAGCTTTCGGCATTTTCCCCTTCTGTCCTATGTTGTCTCAGTCATAGTATGTACATTGATGAGATATCAGAAGTTGATCACTAATTTGGCGCTAAATTAAAAAGGTTTTTTCAACAAGGCTGAATTGTAATACCTGTCATCAGAGCTTTTAGCAGGTCAAATGAATACTGGGTGAGTTGATTTTATGTCTGTAAATCGATTCCTGTATTAATTTCATATTTTAATCTTCTCATATACTTAGATCAATTGAGAATTGCAAAGCACTCGTGGGTTCTATTGAACATTAACACTTTAGTTAAATTGGTGCAAGCGATCAGAACCTTTCCCACATTTGACACATATGGAAGTACAACAATATTCATGAACAAATTGCTTAAATCTTAATAAAACAAGAAGGTTACAAGGTAATATTATCTGCGGCTTGATGTTGCAATGTGATTCTGAAAATGTTTATGGATAGCACCACATGCCTGTTAATGTAATTTAGTAATGTTGCAATTTGAGTTTATTACGTTTATAAAGGATTTGCTTTGTAATAAAGTATAGTTAAATTAAATAAAAATAATTGTTGCAATTTGAGTTTGAGCAACAAGAAGATTGCTTTGTAATAAAGCATTTATTGTTAAATATAATTAAATTAAAGTAAAAATTAAAAATTTATATGCCATATAGTAGGTAGAGTAGTTAAATCCATCTAAAATATAGTAAAATAACTATTTGACTTTACTCTAAGTTTATGAGGATTTGCTTTGTAATAAAGGTGCACATTTAGTTTAAATATAACTAATTTAAGATAATCATCAAAACATTAATGTTTATTATGTAATTGGTGAAAAATTTGAATCAATTAGAAAAATAATAATTATTCACTATAACTATTTAACATAATCCCAATTACTAAAAATTATTTTAAAAATCACAATTTTAATTATTATTATTATTCTAGACAGATTTATTTACTATTTCACCAAATTTTTAATCTTAATAATTTTTTACAATCAACTTTTTTAAATAATTTTTTTCAAATTTTATAATTAAAATAAATAATACTGCTAAAAATGATAAAGTTTATTTAAAAGATAATTTAATTTAAATTTAAATTTTTATAATTAAAATAATTAATAAATACAAATATGGATTATATCATCTTATTTAATTTTATCATGCAATATGCCAATTGTATTTTTCTTTAATTCTTTTACATTATGAAAAATGAAAATTATTATTATTTGACATATTAAAAATTAAAATTAATGTTAAATTTAACACAAATATTTTATAAAAAAAATATCATTTTAATCCACTATGAAAAATATAAAAATAAATTAATTTTGACACTTCTTGTCCTTAACACCCTACTTTCAAGTAGAAGAAAGATTCTATGTATAGAAAATAAAATAGCTGGAAGGTTTTGTTATTAGATTATTCAAATTAACTATTTATACCTCAACAATTTTGTTGTTTGTCCATAAATATATTCCAAAGAATTTGTTATTCTATATTAAAGTTTCCATAAACATACATATAACTATGCATATGCTCATTACTAAGCAACATGATAAATTATTAACTTGCTATCATTGTTGTTGTAAATCATTCATGTCTTCCCTTTTTTCCTTTAGTAACCTCGATGTTTCCGAATTATGCTAGTTATTTTTGTTTGTGTAAAAGCATATAAATATAGCTAATGTTTGCTTGGTACTCAGAGCATATTGTTTTTATACTGGTTTCTTCATGAAGAATCATGTGTTATACTATTCGTATATGCAATACAACCTGCGTAGCTTTAGAGCCTCTACCATTGGTAAAATTTATGAATAAAGTTTAGATATTTCCATGATAGTCGTTGCTTTTATTTCTAATTATGCACACAACTCTTAGCATTTACCTGACATCAAGTCCAATCATTGTAACATACATAGATTTGAAAGCACAAGCTGAAACATATATATGTTAAAGCATTATGTTTATAAGGTCCGCCAAACAACAATTTTATGATTTTATTCGTAGAGGACTCTACAACTCTTAGAATGTGTAAAGTCCTTTAGATCCCTACTTAGCTACTCCACAGAAAACCGATAATTCTTCTATGTAATTGTCTAATATTCATTTTTAATTAAGTAAATTTATTAGAGAACTAGCATCAAGAAATAAACAAAGATAGTTAAACCAAAATCTATGATCTATTAAAATGAGTACCGTGAATTATTAATTTTGAAATATTGTACATAAAGTAGAAAAGTATTTATTCTACAATAATTATATTAACTCATAAGAAAACTATTCTAGCGTATATACATTAAGTATAGGAAAAATGAAAGTGAGACCATTTTCTATGTTGAAATTCCAACATACAATTTTTTTACATTGAAATATCGTTAAATAATAAAATTCATGTATGAATATTAAAAGACACAAAGAATTACTGTTTCGAAAGATATATATATATATATAACGGATAAGATAAGATAAATGCTAATTAGGAAAAAATATTCATAAGAAAAAAGAAAGAGTATCATTATATATATGGTACAACCATATATAGAAATTGTTTAGTCTACAAAATTGCCCAAGTTAAGTATAGGATGTATATGTCCAAATTAAGGCACTAAGGAAATTAGCCCTTTTATAAAGATTATAAAGTTCGTGTAAAATTTTATGCATATGTGCATGTAAAGAGCCCAACGAACAATTGAACCAACCCGAATTAAAAAAGGGACTTAGTTAAGGATTTGGAAGTGAAAACTAAAGCGTAATATTCAACTTCAAATACTGCGCAAATAGTTCCTATACAAAATAGTTCACTGAAATTAATCCTATTCTATATAAATAATAAAATAATAAATATTAAAGGGTTAGGAAATAAAAATTACCTTAGGTGTGGGAGAAAGAGAGAAATCGATCTCATTAAAACAAGAGAGACAGATTAAACATGGAAATTAAGAATTATGTATAATTCAATCGAAATTAGATTGAAGAAGAATACAAAGTACATAAGAAATCCTAAACACGGTATTTCAAAATGAATTGGTGACAATCGGGAATTTTCTATAACTATGAATAGTCAAGGCGCTTAGAAGTTGGAAAGAGAATGTCAGTAAATGCAACCAAAATCGAAATTGAAACATAGAAGTAGAGTAAGCTACAATATAATACGAATTTTCTAACAAATGAGGGATTACAAAATTTTATATGTAGTTAAGGAAATGACTTTAGATAAATACAACCTTTAAATTTTGTCTCGAGACAGCTATTTGATGTCCTGGGAATTAATATCATGAAAGTGATCTATGATGATGAAAACAAATAAACTAACAACGAGCATATGGGGAATGCAAAGAAAGTTCCTTAACCAAAAATGCACATAATACAAGGGAGAACCCAAATTATATGATTTACTTTGATGAAATTTGATAGTACATTTTCTATTCTTTGTTTGCGGGTCCTGAGGACGAACTGTGTGACGTGATGAATACCTTGAGCATCCATCTCTGTGTTTTTATTTCAACGTGGTTAGAACATGTTATGGCATAAGTATAAATAAAAAATGAAAAAGATTTACGAAAAACAACAACAAAGCTACAAACATCCAAAGGATGCGCATCATCTAAAAATTAACGCAGACATGAGAAATCCGAACATGACTTCCACGTTGTATACCTTCAAAAAGAAATTTCAAATTCAAAATTATTCGCCATGAGCAACAACATGCAATTAAATTAAATTTAAGAACAAGAACTATAAACCCGAGGGGGAATGTAATAAACTTCAAATTTCAAGAGAAATGAGATGTTCACCGAGATTAAACACCTAAGATTTAAATATTTAAAACAACCTTCACATAAACTCGAACTAATAAATAGAAATGTAAGGAAACTGTGAGAAACATGGATGTATATTGTAGGAGGAGGGAGTAAAACACTACCTAGTATAGCTTCATGGAATTTCGAGAATTCCAGAACAAATTACAAAGAGAATGATGCTCTCCTTTACAAATACGAGAATTTAAAAATTTTGCTTCATAGGACAAAGATTCACACTTTGAAAATCTTCTATTTCATTAACATAAAAAATTGTTACAAAAAAACTTCCTCTGACTGAGGGATTACAAAAAATCTCGTTTCTCTCGTATAAAGAAGCCGCTTTCCAAAATTGTTTTGAAAATATCTATCACAGAGTCGCCTTCTAAAACACTCGTTTCAATTTTGTTTTAACCTTACAATCCCCGTGTTTGGAAATGTGAGAGTTTCATTTCTAAATGGCCGGTCCCACATTTGAAAACGTACTGCATTAAATGTAAAAATGTGAGTTTTTACGCTCGTAAATGGAAAATAGAGCTACTTGTTTAAAAACATAGTTTTTATTAAACAGTTAGAGTATTTTATTTTGAACGCGGAGTTTTTTTGGTGGTCCCACACTGTACCACGTGGCGATCGTGATTTGAGCGAGTTTTTTCTTTGGGCCGATTTTCATTGCAAATCCGGACCCGAATGTGCTATATGGCTAACAATGGATAAACCTTTTTCCGCGTTTACAATTTGTGTCACGTCGCCGCCTTGGCGGACCCGATATGGAGTTATAGGCCGGATTGTCTAATTCATCGCGCCCAAAAACCTTATGTGACATCAAGAAGTTTGTAACGCGAAAAACCTCCAATTCAATTTGGTTAAATTTCTTTTGAAGTCTCGTGGAGGTTCTAAGAAGGTTTGTTAAACATTTTGTTATATGTTTGTAATCGTGCGATGAATGGGTTTTAAGTTATATATGTTGTATTATATACATATGTTTATAATATATGTTATATAAACATATAAAAAAGGTATAAAGAGTGGGTCCCTTTTGTAGTTTAGTTTTTAGTTTTATATATAGTTTTGTTTATTAAAAGGGTTTGCAATATATGTTTTACAAACTTTCGTGTAATGCATATCTCAAAAACTTCACAATAAGAGATTGATGACAATGTCATTATGCTAGCCAAAATAGTTACGGTAAAGTTAGGGAACAAGGCCGGTAATAACACAAAGACAAGGGTAACCGAAAATTTCGAAGAATAACCATCGAGATTTTATGAATGTGTTTCTTAATGTGTTAAGGATGAGATTGCCTTGCTGGAAAAAACACGTGTTCTCTCCTCAGACGTTGGCATATTGTAAAATATATGAAATCGTAACCAAAGCCGTGGCTGGGCCGAATGAAATTGCGGGTTGGGCGACCATCTTCATATGCCGAGATGAACTACTCGCAGGCTGCCGGCTTGGTCCCGAACCAAATGAGGAATGTCGAAACAGAGGTTATTTATACAGCAACCCTAATTTTAACATTAATCCAAGCTATCCACGCGTCGATAGATTAGAATCATCCCTCGTATCAACGAATTTAGAACTCGGATAGGAAAGGCCATGTGGTTTTGTAATGAATAGATTTAATGCGAGGCTATCCCAATAAATTCATAAGTTGAGGTTTGACGGATCGAAATATGAAATAGCCGCTCACCATTAATGATGGACATCTATGAACTATAACAGATAAACCGGGGCCAAGATAATGAATTAATCATGATGATATTCCATTTACTTCTTCCCCGCACCCCGCCATAGCACGATCAGAGAGCAGGATTGACGAAGGACGAAGAGTATTGAAATTGGCAGAGTAGTCTCGCGACAAATATCTATGAAATTTGCAATAACATGTTGAATTTTGCAACCAATAACTTTTCATAAAAAACAAATTAAAATAAATAAAATAAATAAACAATAATAAATCTTAGTTGAACCATGGCAAAAATAAAATATTTTTTGGAATATATGTGTAATCAAGGTGAATTAATGTCACAATCAGAAAATCCATGCGTAGTGACCAAGCAGCGTGTGTAATAATAACTTTATATGGAAATTGATAATTTCACATATTCCCTTGTACAAACGTAGATGTTTTATGGCGAAAAGTGGTAAATCTCACATTATATTGTGCATGGAACCGCAAGAACGTTCTAAATTTGGACACTCTAAGGACTTGCAACAATATTCATAACCGAGTGCATTGAATTTTAATGGATGAACTTTGTATGAATTGATATATTCCGATAGTCATTTGAGCAAGGTTTAATGTCTTAAAGAGATTTTTTTTCTCTTATTATGGTAAAATAAAGAAAAAAACTCCTTAAGATGATAAAATAATTTTATAACCGTATAAATATAATGTTTAATGTGGTTTTTCTATTGGTAAAAATACCTTGTAGTAATATAAATTTATAATGTTTTAACTTTAATATTGGATCAAGAAGTGTATTGGGTTATCAGGTAGAGATGTTATTTAACATTTGACTCAATTATAATAAAATTAAATATCTTCGATTGGGTGATGATAGATGGGACTCACACATGCAAATTGTAATGATGGCGGGTGGAAATGGAAGGACATGCTAACTCTTTTGCAAGCGTGACGCGTCTAACAAGACAAAAGTGTTAATGAGGAAGGTGGCGACGGTATTTTTAATATCCTGAGCCATTTGTTGGCATGCATGCATTTTAGTGGAAACGAAACTTGTGTTCGAAGCATAGAAGTGAGGATGCGATTGTAAAAGGCCGTTACGCGGCTGCACTCAGCTTCCAGCTCTAGCATTGGCCCTCCCAGATGTTTACATTTCTCAAACCCTTGTTTACATACAACAACCGTGTGTCTGGTTGTAGGGTGGGTTGAGAGGTTATTGTCAAGGATAATAATGGGGTGAGTGTAAGTCTTGTCCATCATTGGCACCCTTACCATGAGAATGAGTCGTAGTTGCTTGCTTGTTATGAACCCTTTTCTTCTGACCGTTTCAATTGGCTTCATGGAATGTGGTTGTCTCAAAGGGGGATAATCCTAGATGCATTCTAGGGGTAGCTTGTTTTATCTCTATTGTGGCCAAAAGGCATTGGTTTGAAGTCTTATGTGGTATCGGACTTTGTCAGTAGGATGTTGAGTTTGTGGGAATGGAGGAATTTCAAGGACGTCGCAACTGATACCACCGGTACTGTGATAACACTAGTTAGAACATTTGCTAGTTGTTCTCTCCCCAACCAGGGGATCTGGTCAAAATTATCTCCGCTCAAGTCTCAGTGTTATGGGTTTTCTGGGCCTCAAGCTGTCAAGTCTGCAGAATTGAGTTTTGAGCTTGGTCCGAAGGGGAAGAACTCGTGAAAGGGAAACATTGTTGGTTTGGTTTATGGGCATGTTCGATTATTGTATGATGATACATGGATAGGTAGACCACAAGCTTTTGAAACCCGAGATTCAGTTCAGTCTGGGCTTGAGTCTTCTCCTGGCCGAATTCTTAGATCGTGGGTATTGCTCTAGTCTCAGAATTTCACAATGATGGCCCATGTAAAACTCTCCGCTCGGCAATCTCGACTCCTGAGAGGGCGTAGATGGCAAGAGGAATAGGGTCTGCCAAAGGGTGAGGGGCGTCCCAACTCATCAATCCTGAAAACCCCCTGTGGAAGGAAAACCTACTTGACACATCATCAAGGAAGTTGTGGAAGCCTATCGACTCAATACTGAAGAGGAAATTCGGCAAATGCTGATTGAGGGAGTGGAGGAAAATCCTAAACTAGAATGCCGAGAATATGGTCATGGAAGCATACATATTTGGTGGTAGTTGGTGCCCGACCCTAGGCAAACGCATGGAAGGTCGACTTTCAGTTTAAACATACCTTATACCCGCACTGCCGATGAAAGGAATATTGGCTAAGGCCTTAGAACATGTTGCAAGAAGGCATGGCGATCGTTGTCCAAGAATTTCACATTACCAAAAAGAATTTGAGAAGATGCAATTCCAATCACGCAAAAAAGAAGGGTGGCTCTGCTGGCATTGAAGATCACCTGGCCGTGGTGTAATGACTCCGCAAATAAAACTCTCGGAAACATAGCCAGACCCTCCCGTACTTGAATCAGCCTCCTCTCAAGAGGATGACTAGTTATAGTTAATGTGCTCTTTGTTTAAATTTTGTTCATGGTTACAAATAGACTTTGATAGAATTTTATTGTTTCTAATGTAAATAGGAAGATAGAAGACAAAATCTATGTTGATACACAATACATACTTGGTGTGGTTGAAAGACTTAAGGTGTATTGTTTTTGGATGGGATACAAAGTTGTTAGGTGGCCAACTTGGTTTCCCTCAGGGAAAGTTGTCAGCCACCCAACACTATCTATGATCCTGCCATAATTTTCGAATATATTAATAGAAAAAGAAGAACCACCAAGCTTACAAAAAAATAAAAAATAAATATAAAATATAAAAAACTTTTAGCACATGCTTTTTTTCCGTGGTATTCTTAACCCATGGTTTTTTCTCATGGTATTTTTCTTTAGTGTGGCCTATTAAAGGGCTAATAATTAAACGAGCCTATATCCATCTTAACTCCTCGGTTTTTTCTCATGGTGTTTTTCTTTGATGTGGCCTATTTAAAAGCTATTAATTAAACCAAACTCATATCCATATTAACTAGTGATATGTCTAAGGTCTAGAGGGATCAAATCTCTTTCGCTCTAAAAAAAGTTTACACCTCAAAATAGAGAAAAGAAATTTGATCCTCTTCATATCGATCAAAACTCTTTCACTCTAAAAAAAGGCTTGCACCTCAAAAGAGAGAAAAGAAATTTGATCCCTCTCGATACTTGGTAGATTAGGAGTGAAATAGATCTACGTTAGTTTTTAATGGTAAATTTTTTCACAAGAGTGTATATTTATTTTGATTATTTAGGGTAAATGCTAATTATATCCAAGGTATGTAAATTTTATTGTTATAAAATAATAAATTTATTGTAGTATAAATTTATTTTGATTATTTGTAAATGTTAATTATATTTAAGTTATGTGTATAAGAGTATAAGAGTAGGTACTTTGTCTAGGAATTTTTTTTTGAATGTTTAACGTGTTTTATTTTATTTTATTTTAATTTTTATTATATTTTCTTTTATATTTTGGGAGTTTGAGAGTGAAAGTTACATGTCTGCGTTTTTTTATTCTTCTTCATGCCCTCTTTCAAGAGGGTGGGGGTGTGGAGTGAAGGTGTGTGCATATCCCTTCATGGTGAAGGTGGATGTGAAGGTTTGTATATGAGAATAGAAAGTATGGGTTTGAACATAGAGTGGAGGGTGAAGGTGTGGCATATCCTTCCCTTGTGAAGGGGTGCATGGAAGTGGGAGGTGAAGGTGTGTAAAAGGTGGGGATACACATGGATTGAAATAGGAAATGGCATGCATATTCATCCCTCATTGTAGTTGTATGGAGTTGGGGGTTGGGGCATGAGGGTTGGGGTTGTGGATGGGGGTCTGAACAAGATATGAATTTGAAGCAATGTCTCGTGATTGATGGTCCCTTACTAGTCTTTGTAAGCTTGAGAGGTGAAACTTGTTTTCCTTGAGCCATTTTATGTATGAAGCTTAAATAATAAACATGTGGTCGATCTACTTAATTCATTACTCAATTTTGGTTATGTATGGGAAGTCATTCCTATAACAAGAGTATCTCATCTAGAATTTGTAATTATAGTCTAGTTAAGTTGCCTAGTAGGCTCATTCATTTAATTATGGTGACTTGCAAATATTATGCATTCCATATCTAGAGCCGATGTGTGTCATTTTGTGAACCCATAAACTCAAAGGATAATGTCAATTCTTTTGCATTCAACCATTCCTTTCAAGATTATATCTCAGTAATGTTTTCTACAACTTTTTTCAAGATTATATTCATTAATTTTTTTCTACAACTTCTTTCAAGATTATATCTATTAATGTTTTCGACAACTTCTCTTTCAAGATTATATCTATTAATGTTTACTACAACTTCTTTCAAGATTATATCTATTAATGTTTTCTACAACTTCTTTTCAAAATTATATCTATCAATGTTTTCTATAATTTCTTGAGCTTTCATTGTAGGTTAAAGACAACAATTAGGGATAGCCCCTCTAACCCTAAATAGCACACATTTTTTATGTAAGAGAGTTGAATGTCAAGATAGACAAAGTGGGCATTATAACCTTTAGAGAGTCTCTCGAGAGTTATTGCAAGAAATTCTTGACTTAGCATCTTAAAAGGAGACAAATATATATGTTCATCAAAGACCAAAATAAGGTACATTTTATAGGTGCAATAAAGTATTTTCCACACCCTCTATGGGATGAAGGTTGTAAAGGTTGTACCTCCTTAATAAGAATATGTCAATCTAATCCACTTAGAACACATAATTAATTCATCTTATAAAGAAATCCATCCCAAGTAATCTAATTTGTAAAGGTGTCTACTTAACCATTGTAGGATGCTAGTATGGACTCCGTGATTAGAATCAAAGTAAGGATCTATAGAATATTGGATTTATGGTCCTTGTAATTCACACATTTGATGTACCCAAAAACGTCAAGACCTTATTATGGGATTGACCAAGTTTTCCAACCACTTTTTCGACATAGATAATGACTATTTGCATTTATCATAAACTAGTTGTGACTTAACCCATGCAACCATAAGACATAGCCTGATATCGATTTAAAAATAGCTTCTCTAAAATCAATCCTCTCCACCCTCTCCAATTGTGATGAGTTTGAGAATTCTCATTTACTTTTTCTAGATTCCTACAATACTTTTCTTTTACCTTGTTGAACAATATATATATTCTTACAAATTCATTACACCAACATAGATCCATCTTAAGCTCTGGATCTACCAAGCACCAAAAGGGATCAATTCTCTCAAGGGTGCAAACTTTTAGAATGCAAAGCTTGAGAAAAGGTTCGTACCCCAAGAGCTTTGATCCCTCTCTACCCATGATAGATCTAAGCTTAACGATGGATCTCTCTCTCTCTCTCTCTCTCTCCCCCGTGTGTGTGTGTGTGTCATGTTTTAATTCTTTGTTGAGATTGAAAAGAATTCCATGACTCATAATAAATTTTAAATTTTAGTTACTTTATATAATATATGCATAGTTTACAATGGAATATATTTACATGGAGTTCTCCTCATATGGCGCATTGAATACATAAACACACATTTATTTAATTTTTGTTATCAATATTATTGTAGAATATTACATGTCAACTCCATATTAAGCATTGGAGGGGCGCAGGTTGGGGCGGCTAACCCTAGCTACTCTTACCCTAGTTCATGCCTCCCATTCTCTTCTCCCACCATGAATCTTTTATCTTAGCAGTGTTCTAATGTTGGCTTGTTGTAGTATACCTAGGGTGTGGATAATATGGGGGTACATAGGGGGTACCCAAGGGCATAATGTGATGTAAAAAGGGGACCATGCCAATTAGTTAGTGCTTAGTAAATAAAGCCCGTTAGTGGTTCCCGCATTAATGATGATTGTAAGTGGTTGACCCTCATTATAAAAGGCTACAGCGACACACTAGTTAGTTTAGTTAAGGATGATGAATAAATGGAGCCATGGATAATAAAGAAAGTGGTGAACTCAGCATTATGGAAGGGACCACAAGTAGTTAGGGTTTGTTAGGCTTCTGGATCTTAGAACATTATATATAGTTAAAGATTCAGAAAGAGAAGGGATGTGAAGTATTGTATTGTACCTGACAAGCACATGGCTTTGTGGAGAGTTATCCTTCCTCAAGGAGTGATTTGTATCATGTTACCCTACCTCGAGGGTTTTTATTAGTAAAGAGTGAAGCATTTATGATCTTATTCTTCTATTATTCTTGGAATTATTTTCAGAGACATTTTTTAGTTAAGGATGATGAATAAAATGGGCCATGGATAATAAATAAAGTGGATAACCCATATTATGGAAGAGACCACAAGTAGTTAGGGCTTTGTTAGGGTAATCTTGGAACATTATATAGTTAAAGATAGGAAGGGAAGTGATGTGAAGTATTGTATATTATATTGACAAGCACGTGGCTTGTGGAGTGTTCTCCTTCCATAAGGAGTGAGTGTATGGTCTTACCTCTACCTTAAAGGTTTTTATTAATAAAGAGTCAAGCATTTATATTTTATTCTTTAATTTCTCTCTTGGAAATATTTTATCTAATATTTTATTATACTGTAAGTTTAGAGATACTCGTGGTTGTCGTTGCTCTAGTCCTATAAGTGGGTAGAGTTGAGGGGGCATAATTGCTCAACTCTTCTCGTGCCTTTTCCTACCAGGTTAGTAGTTGTCACTGGAATAGGCTTTCTGCGATGGATTTTGTTTGTTATGGTATGACATACATATTTGTAGTGGCTTCTCATCTTTTTCAAAGATCAGCTTTGGCCATCACAGTCTGCTCTTCTTTCTTCGTGTGTGTCTCACAACTTATTCTCTTTGCTGCCTATATTATCCAATGGTCGACTTCTCGCCCTTCTCGCAAGTTATCCACGTGTGTTCTCGTTGGGATTTTTAGCCTAGTAGATTTCTCTTTTGTGGTCTAGTTTTGGATACATTTTTTAGCTTTCATGGTGGTTTGTACCTCTATATTTTTAGTTTATTTTCTCTTTGATGTCGGGTTTTATGCCCTAATATATTCCACTTGTTTTGCTGGGGGATCTTGCTCTATTCTTCTAGTATTTTTATGATTTTTCGTGCAATAATGGCACGATTATTTTTGTGTTGATTCTCGCCTCCCATTTTGGGATTTTATTCGCCCGCATGCCCGTAGGTCTCGCTATTTTTTAACCTACATGCCCCTGCTTTTTCTATGGTTTTCTTGCTTTTTTATCCGGGCTTGTTATCCCCAGGGTTTCTCTCCAAAGAGCATTTTTTGACATTTGTTTGCCTCCTATATCATAGTCAAGCATTACTCAAATTTGCATACACACATGGTGTGTCTATATAGAATGTAACTTGTACTCCTAGTTTACATAATAAAAATTACAATTATTTTATTTGGAAAAAAAACCCCATATGAAGCATCGAAGGAATTAAACATCTCCCACATACCTTCTAATTAGGAACCATTTATCAAGTTGATATAATTTTTTTTTACATAAGGTGGGTATTGGAATATTTAATTTATTTTGTGAAAATTAAAATATATATTTTTTACTCTCTATCTCTATAAATATGTAAGTACTAAATGTGTTATTGAAATGTTAGTTAACACATATGTTCAACTATTTATTCAAAGTACACATTGAAATATGAAGGATTTACACAACTTTAGTCTCATACAACAAAATTAAAAAACATAAGAACTTTTTTATATTCAATTTCTCATCTATATATAAAGTTGTTATCGAATTACGTTACTTTATGGAAATTGGAATATATTGCAAAATAAAAAATATAAGGTTTACACTCAATATATTTATCTCTCTTGATATAAAATTGTGTCACTTAATATTGAAAATGAAATATTGTATTTATGGTTGAAATAATTTTTTATTTTTTTTAATTAACATTTCCTCTTTATTAATATTGGTGTTAACTTCTAGAGCGCAATGGAGTTGCAGACTACTCTAGGTTTTTTATTCCCTGTAATCTAGTGTTTGTTGTCGTGTGCGCAGTGGGAGATCATGATACACTAGGGCGCGTGCGGCCACAATCCGCGAGACATCAAGCCTCGGTGACCGTGTCGGCCTACTACTAAATTTTGTGTCAAGCAATCCCGCTCAAATTCTTCAACCCCCTCTTTTTGACCTAAAAAGTCATTTTTCATCTATCGTTACCTTTGCCTAGCCTCAAAATCGCATTAAAAATGGCCAAAACCCGCATTTGAAAATATATAAGGTTTGCACCTTTCAGCCCTCTAGCCCTCAATCTTTTTCTCCATGTAACATGGTTGCTGTATCAAGCGCTAAACCCGAGTGCTTATCTCTCACACAGAGAGAGAGAGAGAGAGAGAGAGAGAGAGAGAGATATATATATATATATATATATATATATCTGGGACGCGTTTATAACCGTCGATTTGTAAAGATCCAACGGCATTCGCAAGACTTCATCAGTGCTCGTGGCACTGGCTCATCACCCAAATCGCCCGTCCACCATCCGATCAACTCCGCAAAATCAACCCGCTTCACGCATCTCGCCCCGGTGGTCCCCCGCCCGTGCACCGTACAAAAGCCGGTGGTTTATATCACACGGCCTTTCCGAGGGCGGGGCGTATTTCTCATTTGGAGCGATTCCCATACATCGTTTGCTGCGTGTCCCCTCGTACGGCTCAAAAAACCGCTTCCTCCATCGCGCGTTATCGTCGTGCTCCCAGACACGGCGCAATATCCACGAGAGCCGTCCGATCTGGGGCGATCCATCCGATCAGACGTAGTCGCTCCACTAAGCCGCACGGGTGTTAATCAAGTCAATAATGCCCCGCCCACCATTTCCCTATCGCCCTCCGATACGTTTTCCACCGTCGATATCCTCCCCGAGATCTGGACGAAACCAGATTGATTACTCGTCCACCATGTGTCCTCCGCCACGTCACCCTTTCCAAATAGCTTATCGTATTTCACAGTCACTCTTTATATATCCAAAGGGTCAAAATCAAAGGTTTCGCATTCACATTTCCGCATTCCGCCAACTCCGCACTAAAGCATTTTTTCCGCCATCACCATGCCGCATCACCCTTCCGCAACGCCTTCCACTGCACTTTTCACCATCTCTCCATAGTCCCATCACCACCTCATGACCATCAATGCATCCATCCTCTCCGTGCATAGTTTTCTTAACACGTTTTGGGTTTTGCGGGGTTACGGCCGCGTAGAAATTGCCATGATTTACAAAATTCTCCATTTCAAAAGAATAAATAACACATCAAAGGACCATTTTTTAGAGGCTAGAATTATGGAGAAAGGCCTCAGAAGATTTGTCAACAAGACTTCCATTAAAGAAGCAGGGGTGGGTTAAAATCATCAAACCCTCCACAAATCATTCAAAGCACAGTATTGCGAGATGGAGATATTAATGGAGCGTAAGAGAAATATCAAAGTGATGATCGAGGAATTCAACATTTAGCATTGAAGATCTTAAACCATAATTCAGAGTTAGAAGGCAAAGGGTACCATTCATAAAAAAATACCTTAAGGCTTTCTTTTCAACACCATTCTCTTTCGCAGAAAGGACACAATGTCTATGAGATTTTTACTTCTTTGCCGTGCCCCTCAAGAGATTTCTCACCCAAAGGCATTTATTTCAGTAAGTTGTGAGACAGAAAGTACATACAACACTACAAAGTCATTCAAAGCATATGGAGTGCAGCATATTTTCGCCATATTGTCTTAATGAGACAATTAAATTTTCATCACCTACTCCCTTTTTGGAGCTTTCTTTTCTCTATGTAAAGCTCTCGAGAAACGAGATGATTTAGGGTTCCGGATTTTATCAGTAAAATTATGCAGTTGAAAGGATTTTTGGATACATTTTGTCGAACTCTTATATGAAGGCTCGAGCCCGTAGGGTCTCGTGAGGAGGAGTTCCATTTGTTAAGAGGATTTCGGTCTTTTACGTATTTCACGCTTTTGTAACTTTCTCTTATATGTGTTATTTTAATAGATCATTTCATTTCATCCATGTTTCCCTGTATCATGTTTCTGAATTTCGAGTGGCTCACTGATTTTTGGTATGGATTTATCCTAGTTGATACCCATACTTGAATTATTCAAGCGCTTTAAATATGGCTCAAGCATGATATTATGTTCCACTGTTCATCTAAACCGTATTTCTTCTATATTAGTTTCTTTGAGAGGGTGTTTTTAAAACACTATTATCATGTATGGATTCTTAGATTGGTAAGCCCATGCATGGTGGTATTGTGTATCTGGATATCACTCAATGATGAAATCTAATATTCTCTCAATATTTCATTCACTACATACACCTTCTCGATAATTTATTTCGTGAGGTATTTCTCGAATTGGCCCTCTTTACGTAAAACTTGTCTTTGAATTGTCTCGCTGCTTTTTTATATTGGAGTTTTGCATATTACCACTCGTAGTATTCCTTTCTCTCTGCCAGCTCTAAAGTTCTTGGCCCCATTCAAATTAATATTCCTTGTTTTTTAGGAAATATCATGAGAGATTTGTATTGACAAATTCTTCCTCTGTTATACCATATGCTCCTTGCTAATATAAGATGTCCTAGGCACTCTGGTCTATCACAACTCTAGGTCTGTCTCTAGGAATGACAACATCTTTTTAAGGCGTCGTTGCCTGTGAGAACGAAGTTAAGTAAAATTTAAATCCCCCGGGCCTCGAAACCTAATTCACTCTTTCGAGTAGGTGAGTATGGGAGAGTTGAGAGTTGTAGATCCCTCACCTTGGCGACTCCACATTTGTTATTATATAAATTCATCTCCAATCATGGCTCCTCGTAAAGCCACACCCGAGGTCGGATGATGTCTCACCAAAAGACACCTTCGAGTGTCGACCTGAAAAAGATCATACATAGAAGAAATTGGAGGGAAAGAAAATCGATCCCACTCGAAATCCATGAATTGTCTATAGAAGACTTTCCATCCTCTTCTTCTCATGAAGCTCAAGTGCCGGATCCCGACTTCACCGTGGGAGATACGATTATTACTATTCGTATAGTCCACCCCGAGGAGGTGTCAGAAATAAAGATAATTTTCACCCCACTCTCGAGGTTGAAGAGGTTAAAGAAGTCACCGAAGTATCTAATCGTTAATGCACCATTATTCCCTCAACACCTCGAGCCGTTGTTCATTACATTCTTGTTGTTATTCATACCCCCACTTCCACCTCCTCCTCCTCTTACTCATGAAACTATTGCACTACCTCCACCCTCCACCGGGCTAACAATGTTCCGTGCTTCTTGCTAAATAACATGCCTCTCCTGCATTACCCCAAGTGTTGAATGATATGCCACAAGATTATTTTGAAGATTTTACCCCCCGATTCAATGGGGAAAATGAGATTGATGCTAAAAAACATCTCGAGGTCCTATGTGCTTTTACAGGAGAATTTTAATGTGGAACATTTAGATGTGGTCTTAAGGCTGTTTGTCCAATATCTTGATGGTGAAGTTCTAAAATGGTTTAAGATATCTGGCAGTGCGTTCTATTACCACTTGGGAAATAATGGAAGATACTTTTCTCTGAAAATGGGGAGAGAAGAAAGACCATGGACATTGTCTTACCGAGTTCAATACACTCAAGAAAATACATAATGAAGGAGTGTCGTAAATTTATCAAGAGATTTAATAAATTGTATTTGAGTCTCCTCGTTTGATATGAAACCTCATCAAACTGCCGTCTAAAGTTGTTTTATAGCAACTTTTGATTCCGACTGCTTTCTCTCTCAGTGAAAGAAAGCTCCAGCCCCTGATCGATGCTCAAACAGATGCACTAGAGTTGGAAGCAAACTTTTTCCCTCCAACGGCAAATCAAAGGGAAAATCGAACAGAGATATCTGAAGAAGGGGGCAAAGAGGTATCTACCTCCTACCAAGACAGAGACTCACTAATGAAAGAACTGAAGAAATGAGCAAAATTATTAAGAACCTTTTTGGTAAACTGTCAGAGCTTGAGTTGGAGACCAAGAATTCAGCCCTCCAAGAATTTCCACAATGCTCCAAATCGAGGGTTACAATCCTCAAAGCACGAGAACCACTCTCAGTATATTGCCAAGGGAATCAAAAGAGCAACAAGATCAAGTACCACACCCATTGTACTTGGAAGGTCCAGTAGATGATCCTACTGAAGACACTGCGTATGGACTGGAGGATGCAAATCTTTCTTTTTCAAATAGTGATGGAGAAGAATGCCCTTTGCAAGGAAGTAATAGCACCGAGTGCTCATTGTAAGAAGAAGAAAAGGGCAGAGACACGGAAGACGCGGAAATTGATCATTATTGTAAACAATTTTTTGATTTCATGCAAGCACAATTCAATAGAAGATATGATCTCAAATCTTCTAGGAAGAGGACTCGTACTAAAGATCAAGAAGAAGAGATACCCCAGAAAGAAGCACCCGCTGTAAGGAATCAACAATGCATACAAAGTCACAGCACAAAGGTAAGGGGCCTCTAAACAAAACTTTACAGCTAACGATCAAATTCCTTCCTCTTCAAAAGTAGTCATTCCCCCTAATACCAAGTCTCGTGTCAAAAGAAGTCAAACCCTCACTCGAAAATACATAGTTACAAAAGAGGCTGTAATGATAGTCCCCTCCCTCGCTTTCGAGCCCGCAAAAGTAACTAGAGAAAGCTCAAAATTCCGGCTCCTCGATCGAACTATTGAAGCAACCTGCATATCGATCTCAAGTCACCTCTTTTATGATCCCTCCAGAAGTAGCACTCACCCCAGATAGTCTCAACCTTCAAGAAGAAAGACCCATGGTTGTCTTTGGTCCACATGTTGAGGAATTAGATGCTTCTACTCCTCCCTTTTTTTGTATCTAGTGATTCATGACCTGCTATTACATAACTGTATGTTAGATTTTGGAGCTTCCCATAATCTACTGCCTCTATCAGTCATGGAACAACTAGGATTACAAATCACCCATCCATATAAATACCTCTATTCATTTGATTCCAAAAGAGTTAAATGCCTAGGGATGATCAAAGATTTGGTGGTCAATTTGGCCCAAATTCCAGCAAAAAGTGTGGTAATGGACATCGTGGGTGCGTGACATCCCGTACCTCGCTTTGGCATGTTACCTGGCTAAGGTCCCTGGGAAAAAAAATTGGTGGGTCAATTGTTGGATTTAACATATGCCACCATTCCAGCTTTTGGTGACAAGAGAGGAGGTTGTATAGGGAGACTAGATTTGTTAAGATGGTGACTAAAGCCGACAACTCGTTAATTCACCCGTTTACTAAGAAAGAAGGAGATTTCTCATGCTTGATGCTGGAAGAAGATCAAGACTTTGCCCATGAACCATCTTTCTGCCAGATCAAGACTGAGCAGCCCTTAGAGAGCCATGAAGTAGGAATCTGGACACTTCATTTTGACGGAGCAAATTCAAGAGAAGGTAATGGAGCTGGAATACTATTGATTTCTCCTACAGGGAAATGGGTCCCATTGTCCTTCAATCTAGAATATGAAACTACTAATAATGTGGCTGAATATGAAGCACTCTTGTTGGGATTGCAGACAGCCAAGAACATGAACATACAAAGTTTAAAAGTTCTGGGAGATTCAGAACTGGTGGTTAGACAGGTCAGGAATCAATGTCAGACCAAACATCCTCGGTTGAGGGCTTATAGGAATGAAGTTTGGGATATGGTGGAAAATTTCTTCTTGGCATTAAATATCCAGTTCATGCCCCGAGAATAGAATAGGATGGCTGATTCCCTTGCTGTGGCTGCTAGTACATTTCGTCCACCATAGAACCCTCTTTTAAGATATGAAGTTGAGGTACGTTACCGGCCGTCAATCCTAGATAACATCAAGCACTGGTAGGTATTTGAGGATGAAAAACAGGTGAAGAGATTCCTAGAAACGGTAGGGGAATTCTCTAATATGGAGATTGATATTGATGAAGAAGGAGAGGCTGAAGACACTTTAGAAAGAAATTGGGAGGAGAAAATGGCAGGTAATAAAGTGTTGCAATTAAAGGGAAACATTATACCTAGAGGGCTGGTGCCTCTAGAAAGATTATTTGATAAGAATGATGTCCCACTACAGCCAGGCAAAGTGGTAGAAGAAAATTAGGTAGAAGACCTGAATCTCGGTACTGATGCTGACCCCAAAATTGTAAAATTGTCCAAGAAGATCCCAGGAGAATATAAAAAGCTATATCATAAATTATTCCAATCTTACAAGGATGTGTTTGCATGGTCCTATCAGGACTTGAAAACTTTTGATATCAGTATAATGCACCACAAAATTCCACTAAAGGGGGATGCAAAGCCTCATAAGCAGAAGCTCAGACAAATAAATCCCTTGCTGCTTCCTTCCATTAAGAAGGAGATTAAGAAGCTGTTAAAGGCCAAAATAATTTTACCATTGAGGTACTCCGAATGGGTGGCAAACCTGGTCCCTGTCCAAAAGAATAATGGAGAAATAAGGCTGTGTGTGGATTTCCGAAATTTAAACAGAGCATCCTTAAAGGATAATTATCCATTGCCTAAGATGGACCACATCCTGCAGAAAGTGGTTGGAGCTTCTAGGATGTCAATGATGGATGGATTCTCTGGTTATAATCAGGTGGCTGTACTGCCAGAAGATCAAAAGAAGACTGCTTTCACCACACCATGGGGTACATTTATGTATGCCAGGATGCCTTTTGGATTGATCAATGCAGGGGCCACTTTCAGAGGGCCATGGACATTGATTTTGTTGGGGAGCAAGATAAATTTTTGGTAGTCTACCTCGATGATATCACTGTATTTTCAAAGAATGATACTGAGCACATTGAGCATCTGTGTAGAACCTTTGAGAAATGCAGAAGGTATGGTCTCTCTCTAAATCCTCAAAAGTACTTATTTGCATTAGAAGAGGGTAAGCTTTTGGGACACATTGTGACTAAAGATGGGGTAAAGATAGATCCTATGAGGGTATAGGTTATAAATGGTATTTCTTTTCTCAGAAATAAGAAGGAGGTACAAGTATTCCTAGGGCGTATTAATTTCCTGAGAAGGTTTATTCCTAACTATGCTGAAATAGTTAGGCATATAACTAACATGCTGAAGAAAGATAATGAGGTTAAGTGGTCCCAGGAATCACGGGAGGCATTTACCAGAATAAAAAATGCTTTTGCAGAAGCCCCTGTACTAGCTAGACCAGATTATGCTAAACCTTTCATGATCTTTTCTTTTGCATCACCTCATACAATAGCAGGAGTTTTATTGCAGAAAAATGAGGAGGGGTACGAGTAGCCCATTGCCTTCTTCAGTCAGGTACTCCGTGATGCAGAATTGAAGTATAACATATTGGAAAAGCAAGCATACGCCCTAGTAAAATCCCTCAAAGCATTCCGCATATATATCTTGCAGTCACATATCACTGCATTTGTGCCTGCAGCTGCTGTAAAAGATATTCTTATCCAAGGGGATAGTGAAGGAAAAAGGGGGAAGTGGATTGCCAAGATACAGGAGTATGAATTAGACATCCGCCCTACTAAGCTGATCAAAGGACAAGGGCTTGCAAAAATCTTATCTGAATCAAACTATCAAGCTTTGGGTATAAATTTGTCCGTAATAGCAAGTGAGGAATCTGAGGAGAAAGAAGAGCGACATGGAATTGGAGTAGCTACTCCAGAAACACATATAAAGTACCTCACCAGTTAGTGGTACAAAGAAATAATAGAATATCTACTCACACTCAGCTGCCCTCCAAGCTGTAATAAAGCTAAATACAGAACGCTGAGATTGAAATCGCAAAAGTACATAGTCTCCAATGTTCGGCTATACTGGCGAGATCCCTCAGGCATCCTACTCCTGTGTCTCACAGAGGATGAGGTAGAGAGTATTATAGCCAAATTTCATGAAGGAATTTGTAAAGGTCATTACAGCTAGAGGGCCACTGCTCACAAAATCCTGAAGGCTGGTTTTTATTGGCCCAAGATTTTTGGAGATGTTTTTCCCCGGGTTAGAGCGTGTGAGAAGTGTCAGAAATTTGCTGAAAGAAAAAAGTTGGCACCTCTTCCCATGATTCCCATGCACATGGACGAACCATTCTGAAAATGGGGAATTGATTTTATAGGTGAAATACATCTTCCATCAAGTGGTCAGCATAAGTGGATTTTGATTGCCACTGATTATTTCACAAAATGGGTGGAAGCCATACCTGCAAGGAATGCCACAGACACTGTGATAATAAAGTTCATGGAGGAAAACATCATATCCAGGTTTGGCTGCCCTGCGAGAATAGTGACTAATAATGCCCAGGCTTTCAAGTCTGCAAATTTTGTGAGTTTCTGTCAGTAGTATAACATCACACTAAGTCACTCTACAACCTATTATCCACAGGGAAATGGCTTGGCAGAGTCTTCCAATAAAACCCTGGTAAGGGCACTGAAGAAGGCTATTAATGAAAATCATAAAAATTGGGATTCTCAGTTGAAATTTGCTCTGTGGGCCAATAGAATTACCAGCAAGAGAGAAACTGGAAAATCCCCATATGAATTAGTGTATGGGAAGGCAGCAATATTTTTTATACAGATAGCCCTATGAGTAGCCCAATTCATGCAAGAAAGTCAAGAAGAGCCTGATGATATGACCAGGAGAATAAATCAGCTGGTGGAATTGGAAGAAACGCGGAACCAGGTAAGTCAAAGGCTGACAGAGTATCAGGAGAAGATGAAATACCTTTTTGATCAGCATGCTAAGGACAAGAATCTGTAGATTGGTGATTTAGTACTCAGGTGGGATATCCGGAGGGCTGAAAAAGGAAAACATGGTAAATTCGACCCACTCTAGTTCGGTCCTTTCAAAATTGTGGAATAGGAAGGTAACAATACTTTCAAGTTGGAAAATTTACAGGGTGACTTGCTTGATGCCCCTGTAAATGGTCAGTTTCTTAAACCCTACTTCCAGTTCTAATTCAGATAGAGATAGCCTGATGTATTATACTGTATATTAGTTTGTTTTCACTCTTGTTTGAAATAATGTGGGTGTCGTGATGAATTATGGAAAAGAAAGGTAGAAGTGTTGAAGAGCAGAGTTTGCACAGAAGATTATCAGATGGTCTGCGAAGTTCTCGAGACGTCCAGGGATGAACGTGCCGTCCCCAAGTGGAGCCAATGTTAACCGTGTCAGCCTCCTATTAAATTTTGTCAAGCAATCCCGCTCAAATTCTTCAACCCCCCTCTTTTTGACCTAAAAAGTCCTTTTTCTGCCTATCGTTACCTTTGCCTAGCCTCAAAATCGCATTAAAAATGGCCAAAACCCGCATTTGAAAATATATAAGGTTTGGCACCTTTCGGCCATAGCCCCTCATTCTTTTTCTCCATGTAACCTGGGTGCTAGACCAAGCGCTAAACCCGGAAGTGCTTATCACACACACACACACACACACACACACACACACACACACACACACACACACACACGCACGCACGCACACACACACACACACACACACACACACACACACACACACACACACACACACACACGCACGCACTCACGCACGCACACACACACACACACACACACATCGTTTGCAGCGTGTCCCCTCGTATGGCTCAAAAACCGCCCTCCATCGCGCGTTATCGTTCGTCCGTACACACGACGCGATATCCACGAGAAACGTGTCCCCGTGTACGGCTCAAAAACCGCCCTCCATCGCGCGTTATCGTTCGTCCGTACACACGACGCGATATCCACGAGAGTTGTCCGATCTGGGGCGATCCATCCGATGGTAGTCGCTCCACGAAGCTGCATGGGTGTTAATCCAAGTCAATAGTGCCCCTGGCCCACCATTTCATCGCCCTCTGATACGTTTTCCACCGTTGATCTCCTCCTGAGATCGAACGGTCCAGATTGATTACTTGTCCACCACGTGTCCTCCGCCACGTCACCCTTTCTACATAGCTTATCGTATTTCGCCCGTCACTCTTTATATATCCAAAGGGTCAAAATTCAAAGGTTTCGCATTCACATTTCCGCATTCCGCCAACCTGCACCAGAGCATTTTTCCGCCATCACCATGCTGCATCACCATTCTGCAATGCCTTCCACTGCACTTTTCACCATCTCTCCACAGTCCCATCACCATTCTAACGACCATCAATGCATCCATCCTCTCCGTGCATAGTTTTCTTAACACGTTTTTGGGTTTTGCAGGGTTACAGTGGCAGAAAATTGCCATGATTTACAGCCTCCATTTCAGTAACAAAGAACACATCAAAGGACCATTTTTTAGAGGCTAGAATTATGGAGAAAGGCCTGGGAAGATATGTCGAGAAGACTTCAATTAAAGAAGCAGGGTTAAAATCTGTCAAACCCTCCACAGTCATTCAAAGCAAAGATTGCGCAGATGGAGATATTAATGGAGTAGCAGAGAAATATCAGTGGATGATCGAGGAATTCAACGTTCAGCATTGAAGATCTTAAACCATAATTCAGAGTTAGAAGGCAGAGGGTACCATTCGCAGAAAAAAATACCTTAAGGCTTTATTTTCAGCACCATTCTCTTTCAGAAAAGGATGGAATGTCTATGAGATTTTACTTCTTTGCCGTGTCCCTGAAGAGATTTCTACCCAGTGCATTTATTTCAATAAGCAGGCAACAGAGTACATACAACACTACAAAGTCATTCAGCATATGGGCATGCACGTTTCCGCCATCTTGTCTTAATGAGACAATTAAATGTTCATCACCTACTCCCTTTTTGGAGCCTTCTTTTCTCCTATAAAGCTCCCAAAGAACAGATGATTTAGGGTTCCAGATTTTATCAAAAAATTATGCAGTGAAAGGATTTTTGGATAAATTTTGTTGAACTCTTGTATGAAGGCTCAGAGCCCGTAGGGTCTCAGTGAGGAGGAGTTCCATCTGTTAAGAGGATTCCGGTCTTTGGTATTTCACAATTTGTAACTTTCTCTTATATGTGTTATTTTAATAGATCATTTCATTTCATCCATCTTTCCTGTATCATGTTTCTGGAATGTGAGTGGCTCACTGATTTTTGGTATGGATTTATCCTAGTTGATACCCATGCTCGGATTAGTCAAGCGCTTTAAATATGGCTCAGGCATGATATTTTGTTCCACTATTCATCTAAACCGTATTACTGCTATATTAGTTTCTTTGGGAGGGTGTTTTTAAAACGCTATTAACATGTATGGATTCTTAGATTGGTAATCCCATTACATGGTGGTATTGTGTATCTGGATATCAGCTCAATGATAACTAATATTCTCTCAATATTCCATTCACTACATACACCTTTTGATAATTTATTTATGTGAGGTATTTCTGAATTGGCCCTATTTATAGTAAGCTGTCTCTAAATTGTCTGTTGCTTTTATATTAGAGTTTTTCATGTTGCCTCTGTATTATCCCTTTCTCTGTGTCAGTTTCTAAAGGTCTTGGTTCCATTCAGATCAGTATTCCTTGTTTTCCAGGAAATAGCATGAGATATTTTTATTGATAACTTCCTCTGTTATGCCATATGCTCCTTGCTAATATAAGATGTCCTAGGCACTGGTCTATCACAACTCTAGGCTATCTCTAGAACGACAACACCTCGCGATTAAATGAACCTCCAAAATTTTTCCTATGTCAATTTTCAAGCCTATAATAACTGTTGTTTCAAGCCCTCTTAAGTCATCATCTTGTTTGTTTTGTTATTTATGTGTTTTCTCCTAGTGTCGCATCCTCCTAAGGTAATTTTTTCTAAGCGCCGTCACTTAACAATTAGAAGAATTTGAGTTAATTATTCCATGGTTAGGTGAGCTCATCATCTTTCTAGACTTAGAAACTTTCCTTATCTCCATGCACACACTCGAAAAACACTCAAAAGAAAAAAAATCAAACAAAAGCAATAAAGTCTCTCACAAAAGAAAAAGCACAGTTTAAGTTGATGAAGACATGCACTTGAGTTGAGCGCACTCCTTCGAGTTGAAGGAGTGCACCCTACTTGAGTGCGCTCCTTCATTCTGAGCAAGTGCACCCTATCTAGGTGCACTCCTTCATGTCGAAGACATGCTACCTGTTTAGTTGCATGAACGAGCCAACTTGTTGCGTGAGGTCACACTCCTAGAAAATAGGAGCCCACTTAATTCCTCTTAACTAACCCTTTCATGCAACAACAAGTGGCACTCATGCATCACTCAATTTTCCATGTTAATTTCTTTAAATAAACTCAGTTAATCATTCTTTGCATAATCATTTCATCTGAACTATACACAAAACTGGGGAATCAAGAAGCTCTTCATCAACAAATGTTGCAAGTAAGTTTGAATTTCAAAACCTTCTATTTTATTTCATTATTTCGCTGTTAAATATTGATTTTCCTACTATCGATCACTTGTTTTTTAGTTTATTTTATAGCATTTATGTTGAATATTTACGTTGCAAGTGTTAATCCATTGTTGTGTGCAAAAAATATTCACATTCTTGAAACCTTCCATATTCCACTATGCATGCAACAACAACTATAAAGCCTTGCAAATATTTCTCTTTCTAATATTATCATCGAATCCTATTGATTGAACTTATTTCTGAGCTTCCAATAGGAAGAGCACACCTCTTGAGCTTGAAGCCCCATCAACCTCAAAAACTGCACCCTGTTTGTCCAATTTTTCTTCATGAGTGCATAACTAAGGCACAAAGCATTTTCATTCAGCCCTTCGACATGCGACTGTGAGCCCTCCTTTGCCTTGAGAACATGGGCATATTGTAAAATCCCAAAGCCTTTTTAACCTCATCCTTTGTCCCTTTGGAGTGTGACAATGCACCCTCCTTTCCTCCTTGAATGCATGGGAGCACAAGGAAGAAATTAAGGCCCATTTTCCCATTCCTTCGTCCCTTCAGAGTGTGACTATGTGCCCTCATCACCTCCTTGATTTCATGGGTTCATATGGAATATCTAAAGGCCCATTTCCCATTCCTTCAACCCTTCAGGGTGCGATAATGCACCTTTGTTTATTTTTCCTCTTTTCTTGAGTTCATGAGCACACTACGAAGTCCCAAATGACTATGCATGTCCCCTTCGTGCTTTGAAAGTGCACTCTCTTAGTTTGCATGTGTATTTTCTCTTACATGCAAGTTATTTTATGTTTTTGTTCATATTTTTTCACGAGCTATCATCTGTGATGGCTCTTTGAACGTGATGTACAAGTGTTGTTGCATAGTTAGGTTGTTTTAAGCTACTACTGTCACTATGAGTTTGTTTCCCCAAATAAGTGCTCATGCTACAAGTGTCACCTCTTTGTCGTCATCTGTTGGAGACATGTCGCCTTGCAAAGTGACCTCCAAAGAAATATCAGAAGCAAGTGTTGATGAACTTGTGGAAGTTACAAGGCCCAATGTTCCCATATATGTAGATACTCAATGCTTCATTGATAAAGGTACACAGGTCACTTGGAGAAAAATATATAGCACATTCATGCAAGAGAGGTTTTTGGGGATTTGAAGATTTGCATGCATATAAAAATATCAAGAAGTCCAAGATGCACAAGATCACATGCAAGCTCTTGGTTATGCCATGCACATAAGTAATTGAATGGATCATTACACACATGGATGATTCTCACATTGTGCCACGCAGTGAGAGTGTCGGTTAGCTCACCACCTATACTAGGGAAGAGACGCAGACATATTATAAGATGCTCAATCCCAATGAATATAAAATGACAAATTCTACATAATATGGGAAACACTTGACACTACGAATATTATCAAAACATGGTGTCGAGAGTCTGCCAAGTTCCACCATCACCCATTTGTAGTTTATCCGAAAAATATTCTCAAGGATGTCTATTAGTACTTGATAGCTATATTGTCAGTTATATGGGCTTAACAAGGCTGAGATATTCCAATAGAACTAGATATACATGCTCAATATAGTAGTTACTCATGGAAGAGTTTTCAATTGGGTAGATATCCTATCATTTGAGTTGCAACGTCAGGTGGGGTAGGCAAAAACATCTCTACAAGAGAAACAAGCACTAGAATTCTACATGTCTGCATTTATTTTAAATGAAATCAAGGCATAGTATATGTTCCCCAGAATGAATTGGAACTGGAGTCCTAAGGAGAAGTTCTCAGTCTACTTTCACTGCGTAGTGTTATCAGAGATGAGGTTCAAAGGTATTTATGGAAAATTATTTGAACACTCCTTTGCAGTAATCTTTCACATGATTTTTGAGATCAATCCCCCTTGCATGAGCGATCAGGTGAAGGATTCACTTCAAGGTATCACAAACTAGTTTGCAGCTCTAGAGGGTACATAAATCAGGTGCTTCAGTTTTGAGATATCCCCTCACCTTATGCCGCGATATGTGCCAACTAACAAAGTGCTCATGCAAGAAGTTACAAATTAGTTGGACAAGGGATAATCAAGAATTATTTACAACAGAAAGAAATCCCCTTGGCATACCTTTCCATTGAGGATAAAATTATATGAATTAAAGAGTCGTAAGGATATAGTAGCAAAGATACAGGAGTTGGACTACCTACACATATATATTAAATATTTCCATGGATATGATCCCAAACGAATTTTCAGGTAACATTTTCAAAGGATTGGTCACAATACAAGGTACTCATCCATGCCCACAACATAATATGAGTAGATAAAGAACTGGTAAACTGAAAACATGAAGACACATTCAATAATGGAGGATAGTTCACCCCACGATACACCAACTTAGGATTTTCAAGAGTTGGAGGATGAGGAGATAACACCTCAAGTAAGGAAACTAGCTCCCAATAAAAGGATCAGATATTTCTTGACAAGTGAGAGAAGCAAGAAATGGAAAGTTGATCCCTTAAACTCAGGAGGTATTCAAGCAAAGCAGGAGAGAGGAGTAAGAAAATAAGAGGAGAGGAGGAGCCAACAAGATGAGTTTCTTAAAGGGAAACAAGAAGAGTAAGACGAGAGGACAAGGTTAAAAGAGCAACAAAGGAAATCCCAGGAGGAGGAAGCAACACAAATATTGGAAGAAGAACAATTGACTCAGGATTTGGAAGAGAATTAGTTCAAAGAAGAAGATACCATCCAACCAATGGAGGAAGAACCGAGTATTCCAGGAGAAAATCCTGTCACAGGCAGTCACCTTCCATTTGGAGAGATGAGGATCACACCTCCACTAGCATACTGAGTCATAGATGTATGAAACGTAACATTCGATCAACTAAAGAAGAGGACCATACAAAAAAGGCACAATTACTTCCCATAGGATCCTCAAAATACAATCTCAATTTCCACATAGAGGGTGATCACTTCCAATGCTAGAAGAAATCCAAAGGTGGTTATGGCAGAAAATGTTGCATTCACTAAAATGGAACATGATAACTCAAAGTACTTGTTGAATGAGAATGCCAGGTTGAGAAGAGAACTTGTTGTGTAAAATCAGCAAGTAGACCATCTTTCCGTGAAGAACCAATAAATGTCATCACAGAACTTCAACGCCACATAATGATAGTCAGCCATGCCATAAGATTTGGGGCCAATGGAGGATACTATGGCATGATTATATGCTGAGATGATACATATACAATAGGTCATGGTTCCTCTGGTTGACATTCATAGGAATACACAAGAAGTGGTGAAACTCCTGAAGATAGAAAACCAAGTAGTTGATTAGATGAAAGAGTGGTTCGCTAAATATATGAATGCCCCGCAACATTTGGAAAGGAAATATAAGGTCTCCACAAAAATATAAAGAGTTTAGTTGAGACTCCACCTAAAAAATTACTTGCATCTGGGAGCACAGTCGATTATCACTATGGCTACCTACAACCAGTTACATAATGGGTTTGATTCTCTAACATAGAAGCACGAGATGCTTGCCATCATATCTCTTGAAGCAATCAGAGGCAGAGAGGTTGTATTCCAATAGATCAGAGAATATATTGAACAAATCAATCAAGTGATAGAGAAAGAAGGCTTGGATGTAACCAAAGATATTATTAGTAAGTATTCCATCTGCACCATTTAAACCACACATGAAGTTCTCATGGTTGTGGAATAATGTACAATAAAGCTCCAAGAACATATTGACAAAGGCATTGGAGGTAAAGATGTGCCACAAAGGAGACTTTCCAATCTGGGTTGAGGTCATCACAAAGGAGTTCAGAAAATGGCACACTTACATTACAAGTGAACTCCATGAAGAAGAAAATGATTTATCTATTTGATGAGTTTTGTCCCATAGTATTTTTTGTTTGTTTAGGCCGTTGCCTCATTTGTAAATTGTCTTATGTAATAAACACTATGAATTGAAGTCCAAGGGACACATGTGGAATATGAAAATCCACACATTGGAATGTAAAGAGTCATGTAGTGAATATGAATAGTGACAGGAGTTGAAGAGTCATGAGGGAGCTCAAAGGTCATTGTATTTGATATAAATAGCTCCTCATAAATCAAGTAATAGGGATTTTTGGGGCCACAGGTTTTGGAAGGCTTTAGGTTCTAGAGGTCTTACCTTGGCTTCTCTGGTAATACATAGGAGATAGATCATTATTTGGAGAATCAAGTTGTGGCTTCATGTTCCACTATTGGATACATTGTTTCATCCATACAGAAATATACCTGGGATATTACACTTCTAATCAAAAGCTCAATGAGCCAACATTCCATCATACATGTATCATAGATGTAGCTGAACTATTTTGGTTAGGTTTATGGTATACGTTGCTTTATTCACATGCTAAGTTAATGAACTCATTTTTTTCTTAGTAATGGATTTTATTAAATGAATGATGTTATGTTTTAACGATTGTTGTTTACTATGTGGAATAATCATCAAGTACTAAGAAACACTTTCTCTTTATCCTTGGGTACCTCTTTAGAATAGTACTATTAATTTTCTAACCAGTGGCTCATTTCCCTCACCAGCCGTGGAAGTCCTCCTCTTATACCATACATTGGATATCTCACAAAGCTCACATTCTTCCTACCCCAAAGTAGTGTGTATTCTCTTGTTTTAGTTGGTAACCAAGGCATATCCTTTAAATCATTCCAACGGTGGCCAAGCCATATGACCGTATGGGACTCCTACAACAAATTGTGCGAGGTCTAATTGGGACTTCACATCGGGGATATCCCATTACAATGTTGGTGGTATCTAGCACCGTAAAAAACTTCATAAAATTGTTCCTGGATGTTTCTTGTAGAAAAAAAACATCCTTTAGCAATACACATATTGCTTCGGATCACCTCTATAATTGCACCAAGAGTTTTTCCATCATCACTCATCACTCAAAAACATCATTTAAACCTTGAACATAGAGTTTAGAGGGTTAGAGACCCCTAAGGAACTTTACCTTCATAGTTGTAGTTTCATTCCTATAATTAGTTTTTGTTGCTTCTTCCATTTATTTGATTTGTTATGCACCATAAAGTAGGATTGATTTACCTTCAACATTCTTGGAATATTTTCTTTTTTCTTCTTGCAAGTAGAATATGGTTTATATTAGTCATTTCCTTTCCTGCAATAGCATAGATTTAATTTCTGCAAATCAGATTAGGGTTTCATTCTACCATTTACTGTCCTGCAATAAGATTAGGGTTCCCTTTTTGTCATTTAATTCTCTGGAATAGAATAGGGTCTATTTCAGTTGTTTCCATTCTTGCAAGTTAGAATATGTCTGTTTATAATTCATTGAATTTCCTAAGAATTTCCTGTAGCATAGTGGTCTATGTCCATCTTGACCTCTCTTCACTGCATTAGATCAACCTAAGTAGAATATAATACCTATTGTACATATAGTACTGATACCTCTTAAGTTTGTATGAACCTCGAGTTGATAATTAAAGTTGATCCCCTCAGTACTTCCAACATTATTTTTGTAACAATGAGGCCCATCAAAGTGCCCACATTTATGGCATCTACAACATCTAAAAGGGATGCCTTCATAATCCAATTCCCAATTTAATTCCTCCCCAACTCCCAGGTCAATTTCCTCCAATAAATCCTCCCTTAAATCCATTAATACCAGGATATGAGTTTTAATCATAACCTCAGTCTCCAAATATGAGTTTTCATTTTGTTGTGTTTTTCATTGAGAAAAGGCAACCAAAATTTTAAAATCACAGGTGACAAATCGATGCACCATAATTTTTGTGAGATTGTTTTTGCATCTACTAAATCCTTGAATTTGAGATGCATCCACCCTCTAGCTAATTGAGTTACCCCAAGAGGAGATTTGACTACAACTACAAGCTCCATAGAAACCCATTCGTTCAGGGGAAGATTGAATATCCTACCATGAACCCACCCAACTTGTGTTCTTTCTACAAACTCTTGGGCTTTCTGCATTAGAACATTCAACTCTAGCACTAAATAAACCTTCACCTTCTTAGCCCTTTTGGAACACCTTACTAGTTTCTGCTTATTTCCTCTTATGGGGCTAAGAGACATACTTCCTTGTACCTCTAAGGACTTGACAATATTTGGATTTGAAATATTACCCTCTGAGCCTAGATGAATTGGTTCTTATCAGCCTTCGCCTCAAGAAAATCCCTCGACGTTCTATTTTCCAAGTGTTGTTGAGTTATAAGATGTTGCTGAAAATGAACTAAGATATCCCCTGCAAGAAGAAACCCCTCATTGGCAGCAAGACCCTAAAAAACACCATAAAACATATAAAAAATAGGAATTTTCCTAGTATAAACTTGAATAGGCTATAATAAATCTAACAAGGATGGGTCTAGAAGCTTAGAGGAGACCCATAACATATCTACCGATCCTTGGTTCCATACGTCCTCACCTTGCCTTAGAACTCCATTGAAACCTCTACCCCCTATTTATGTATATGATATATATGTCTCTGACTCTCCACCTAGCCTCTTAGCCTCTTGCCTTTATCCATTTATGAAAGAGACTCAGGATGTCCTCCATGTCTACTTGAGCCTCCGCTGAAAACCCTTATAAAATTTCTGAGTCGAAAATATGCCCCGCAAGTTCTGCCATGTCTAGTATTCAGGGGCATATTTTGGCTCTCATTCGTAGTCAACCAACTCATCCTAAAACTCATTCAGGTCAAGGAAAAAAAACCTATCGGTCAACCTTTTCACCCATTTCTCCTTCACTTTAACCATCAAATAATTGGAAACCTTATACAAAACCTGCCATAGTTCAATAAGTCTAGCCTTCCATGGTTAACTTGCATATGGAACCCTAGATTGTCAAGGAGTGGGATAATCACAAGCCTTCAATTTCTTGCTTGCATCCTGATAGATGCTCAGCTAAATCGTGTCACCCTAAACGTGTGCGAGCAAGGCATCAAGACTCACCAATGGAAGAGTCGCAGACTATTCACTCTCACATATCAACATATTTTACGTGATTGTTTCTTCCATGACCTAATTTCCAAGGGAAGTGATTACGTTCATATCCCTTGGAATAAAAATTACCCTCGCACTTCTGTCACCACTATATTACCCCTCCTATATTGCATTTACGCTTTGATGGAAATGGGCATACTTATGGAAGATATCTGTATTATTTTCATCTTTGGAGATCCAAATGGATTTGCTTTTCAACTGTCACGTGGCTTCTTCTTTTGATAAGAGATACATTCTCAAATCCATGAGGGAATTTAATGAGAATTCATCCTACTCAAAGAGGGAGATCAAGTAATTTTCAACTAGAAGGAAGGTTATTTTACACTCTGTCTCCAACAAAACATCATGGGATTTTTTCTATAATTTCTGGCCCACTCGATTGAAACTACTTTTATCCTTTTAATATTGTCTCCAAACTATTTCATAGTCAAATCATCTAAAGAGTTATTTATGTGAGTCTAGATACATGACATTAGACTTCAATAATATTCTTCCACTTACTGGACCAGGAAGAATTTAAAAGGAGAAAGCAGTTTTCTCTCCAACTTATGTTGTTTAAAAATGATATGGAAGTTATATCAGATACCCTCTCTGTCCACCTAGGAATTTAAAGTCCAATATCCAACAAACAAAGCTTCCAAGGTAAGGAATTGATCAACCCTTTTTACAATGCAAGTGTTACCACCACGTCCATTTCACCAGGTGATAACGCATTTAGAAGGGGATAGGTTCACTAGTTGTAGAGATTTAATGAGGTGGCTGGAAAAACCTTCCAAGGGACCTACTATGGGATGTGTTAGGGTCCTATGATTCATACGATCAATTGATGATTGCTTGTTTATTTTCATATGATGATATTGTAAATAATTTTTTATTCTACAAATTATTTCCAAGAAAGAAAAAAATTATGCTTGCAAATCAAAATGCAACACTAGAGGATAATTAAGTAGGTTTTGATTAATTAATAATTGATTTTAATTGTGATTAATCAAATTGTAATAAATTTTTTTAGCATGAAATTTGTTTTCGTATGTAATATTATGGGCTCACATCTCAATGAGCATGATCCACCCCACTCAGATCAACGATGGAGGATCATCTTCGTCTCCCCCCCCACCCCACCCACGAAGCCCCTCCATTATATAATCGTTGGGGGGGGGGGGGTATGAAAGGGAGGAATTGGTCAGCTACTTGGCAGATGCTCATCACTTCGCACCCCCCTGCCTATTTTCGCTCACTACTCCACTCCCGTATGAAATCCACTTTCTCGCTCCTGCTTACTGCTCCATTCCCGCGCCTTCCTCTCACACTCACTACAAGGAAAATACCCTCTAGCGGAGGTTATAATAGAGTTTTTTAGTGTTATAAAATTGGCCAAATTGACAAATTTTTTTTCTAAAACATCCATTTTCAGTAACAGAGGTTTTGGTGGACCTTCTAACAGAATTTCAACACAACTAAAAAAAACTATGTGGATGGTGGTTGTTACGAATGTTTTTCTCATCGGTGCGCTAATCAGGTGTTAATGCTTTGGTGCATTTTACAATAAACACACTGGTAATTGATCTGAAAGAAGTGTATTAGTTTTGCTGTGCTAAGTGTCCTTTTAGTAATATAAACATGTATAATTTGTCTCCATTTGTTTGCTTAAGGAATGAAAGTTTTAACGATGAAACATAGATGAATTTGTGAACTTTAAGCATGAAAATAAGCCTAAAAAACACTGAAAAATAGTGTATAATAGAGAAATACAATCACAAATAAGTTTTACATAGTAGGCATGATGAAGCTATTCACCCCTCCTTGGCTACATCTGCTGGTCCAACTCCCAATGGCATGTCCCTCTTTTTCATTATGCTCAAAATAGAAAATTACATGTGTTTACAGGCCTCTAATGGTTGTTTTATTTGCACCAATGGCTCCAGAATGCTCAAATTAGTCTAGGTAGACTCTTGTTTTACCCAAATTGGTCGAAAATTGACCTCCCAATGCATTTTTCCCAATGTCAGATAGAAAAGCTCCACTAAAAGTGGAGATAGGCATTTAATTGAAGTTGAATTTAATAAAAAGCCCTAAATTTAGGGGCGCACTCCAACTTCCGCTGAAAATACCGTTAGGTTTAAATGTTAGTGGTTAGGTCAGGGTGGTCACAAGTCGACCTCCGCCTAAAACCACGCGGTCATGGGCTTTTAAACCATTTAAATAACTCCGCAATGGTGGAGCTGAACCCGGAGTCACGTTTTTGCAAACTGTGGCATTCATTTCCACCTAAAACACCCATGTGATAGTCTTCGATACTCCACCGGATTAGCCGCCCATCCAACCTGTCAACTGCCACCTAAATGTTATCGTGACATGTGATCGTATCCACTGCCGATGGTTAAGGTTAAAGCCGACGGTTTGGATAGCGTTTGGGATCTCGATCATAGCCACCGGGTATATGGTGGTCGAGGCTGGCCCCTTTTTTTATCCGCTCATACCTTTGTTAAACCATATATGAAAGCCATAACCCTATAGGGTTAAGAATCACCCGTAGAGTAGTTGGTAAAACTGTCTGTGCCTGTGCTCGAGGTCTTTGGTTCGACTCCTGTAGCCTCCAAAAATTTTTACTATACCCTCCTGAGGACACTTGGCAGCCTCTAGGCTTGCCACGTGTCACTCATCCAACGGTTCAAAACAAATCCATTAACAGTCAGAATCACCATCCCGTACCAAAAAAATCAATGACCGAGATTAAGACACATGGCGTGATCTGATTGGCTATGAGAAAATGGAATATTCCCCAGAATATACCTACTGACTGTACCTGCATGCTGACTAGGCATCCTAGTCACAATTTTTTTTTTGTTTGGAAAAATAGACAAAATGCGATATCTTCCTCATACGACATCGGTATTTTGAACCGTTCACAGCGCCAAAATCATAATGATGAGACCTTTCCGGTTGCTCAGGTTCGGTCCTGTTTCAAGAAATTTAAATTTTGAGAATAACACATGATCTCCTGATCAAACCTCCCCATTAGGAAGCTTTTGGACCCCAAAAGACTTTAATTACTAGTTTAGAAGATGAGGGTACAACTCCCTCACCTTTTCAACTTCCATCCATCTTGCCTTACTTGGTTTGCTACCCTTAAGCCCAATCCGAAGGTAATCAACACTTCGCCTCTTAGAAGTGCATGTCCTCCTGTCAAGGATGGAATCCTACTTGAGCTCATCCATAAATTCTGGCAATAAATATTCTATAGATGACAGCTGAATATCACTCCCTTGATCATCAACTAAAGGAGGCTCATACAAACGTAAATTCTCCACATTGAAAACAAAATACATTTGCATATATGAAGGCAAGTCAAGTTGAAATGCATTATTACCAACTTATTTAATGATATTGAATGGACCATAATGAATATGCTTGAGCTTTCTACCCTCTCCTTGCATCCTTTCTTTTCTTCTGTGCAACCATACTTCATCTCCTTCTTGGAACTTGTGATCAACTCTACGTTTGTCACACGTCTCCTTGTATTTTCTTTGACTCTTATAAAGCTATTCTTGAACTTGTTGATGAATAATATAATTTTTCTCAATGAAATTTCAAGCCTTGTCAATATCACTATGCCCATAATTACAGCATCCTTCTCAAACATGAAGTCTAATGGCGATTTCAGAAAATAACCAAAGCAGGCTTCAAAAGGTGAAGTATTTGTAGAACAGTGCTTGGCTTGATTGTAAGCGTGCTAAATATAATGCAGTTGTTCATCCCACAACTTGGGATGTTTACTCCAATATCCTCTCAATAGATGCACAATGGTTTTGTTCACCACCTTGGTTTGACCATCAGTTTGCGGATGAAAAGCAATACTCTTTTTCAACTTTGTGTCCATCATCTTCCAAATATTGAACCAAAAATTCCCAATGAACATGGAATCCCTGTCACTAACAATAGAATTTGGCAAACCATAATGAACCCATACATGTTGAAAATAAAGTTCAGCAGTTTGTTCAACAGTAATGGTTTTCTTACATGGAATAAGTATACACATTTTACTGTATCTATCCACAACTACATAAAGATAATCATGCTGTTTTCTTGACATAGGTAGACCTCAAAAAAATTCCATGGAGACACTCTCCCATGGCCTTGATGTTACTGGTAGTGGCATGTACAACCCAAGCTTCCTATTGACAGGCTTGCTTGTTGCATACATAGAACATCCTCTTATAAAACGTGACACACTATCTATCATGCGAGGCCAATAACAATACCTCTGTAGATGCACCACTGTTTTTATTACCCCAAAGTGTCCAACAATAACAAATGAATGAGCCTCTCTCATGACACTAAGTATCTCTCCTTGTGGTATACACAAATTTCCCAAATGAAACAACAAAATTTCATGCATGTGATAATCATTTTCCTCAACTTGATTCCCTTCACTCAAACTAGTATACACATCTTGAAAATTAGCATCAGATGCATACTGTTATATGTAACTCTCATGTACAATAGAATCATTTTTAAGCAAACTATAAGAACTTATAATTGGTCTTGAAAGCATATCAAAAACTTGATTTAAAATACCTTTCTTGTACCTTATAACCAAGGGAATCTGTTGATGAAATCCCATCCACCTGAAATGTCGTGATTGTTGCAAATTTGTTTGCAACTACAAAACTATAATGGTTGATGAGCGGTATGTATAATCATCTCTTTACCCATCAAGTAGTGTTTACACTTCTTGATTATTTGTACCAACACATACTCTTTGTCATATGTTGGATAATTAACTACATCACCGTTGAATGTTTAAAAAAGAAAAGCGATAAGCTTACCATGCTGCAAAAGTACTGCACCCATGTCATAATCACTAGCGTCGGTTTGTATCTCGAATGGCTGTCTCAAATCTGGTAATGCAAGGAACAAAGATGAACTGATCTTGTATTTTAAAGCTTCAAAAGCTTGCTGCTGTTTGCCTCCCTATTGGAAGCCTTTCTTCACACTTGTCACTGCATGCATAGGAGCTGCTATGGCAAAAAAGTTAGCAATAAATTTCTCCAATACTGAGCTGCGCCTAAAAAAATTCTTACCTTGGTTACTGATTTGGGAGTGGGCAAATTCAAAATGGCTTCCACTTTAGAAGGATCAATTCTCAACTTGCCTCCTCATACAATGTGTCCCAAATAAACTAGAGAAGTCTTTCCAAATTCACACTTAGACATCTTAATAAATAATTTCTCTTTCCTCAAAACATCAAGCATCTTTTTCACATGCAAGACATGTTCTCTTGTTTTGTTGAAAATGAGTATATCATCTAAATACACAATCAAAAAGTCATCAAGAAATGGATACAAAACATTATCCATAACACGCATGAAAGTCGCCGGTGCATTACACAAAACAAACGGCATAACCAACCACTTAAAGAGTCCTTGTTTGGTTTTGAATGCAGTCTTCCATATATCACTTTCTGCAATTCTTACTTGATGATATCCACTTCATAAATCTAACTTAGTGAAAAAATTTGCTTCTTTCAGCTAATATATCAAATCATCTATCCTTGGGAGTGGGTATCGATTCTTTACTGTTATCTTGTTCAAATATCTGAAGTCGACACACATGCGCCAAGTACCATCTTTATTTGGAATCAAGACTATGGGTGAACCACATGGCGAAGTGCTTGGCCTTATGAGTCCCTTCTCCAACATGTCCTTGATTTTCCTCTTTATTTCAGCATTCTCCATTATTGACGTGTGATACATGCCGATGTTTGGAAGAGGACAATATTGTTGTATCTAAATCTCATGTTGAATCTCCCTTTTAGGAGGCAATCTCGTTGGCTCCTGAAACATCTCATGATGTGCAACAACTACATCATATAAATCTGATTTCAACTTAGGATCATAATCTTCAAATGACTCATGATTATCATCATCTTTAGGCTTAATCATTAGAAGAACAAAATTATTACTTGAATTCACCAGCCTCTTTACCTGTCCAACATTTACCATTGCAATATTTGTCTTCTTGTGATGTGCTCTAACAATGTACTCCTTGACATATTTGAATAAATGGTATTTGTTCTCATGGAAATGGAAGATCGCTTTCTTGTCATACAAGTAAGGACTACCCAACATATCACCTGTAATATCAAGCAGAACCACATCTAATTCAACTGTATCAACAAAATGTGCAGTTATTGCAAAGCGCAATATGCACTTCTTTGAAACCTGTTAATTTGCATCCTTACAAATCCACCCAAGTGGATATGGTTTTGGATGTGGAATGTGTAGAAATTATATAACTGATATGTTATATGTATAATATTCTCCTGATCATACACTATTTGACTTCATGCATAATACATAATCTATTCCACCATTGATCATTACTTACGGAAATTAAATCAATTGCATGCACACATTGAAACCATAAAAATTCACACATATGAACACAGTGTTTTACGGGAAAGCCTGAAGCTAAAAACCTCAAATATCTATATATAATATATGTCATAGAGATCACGTAAAAATCCTCTACAAAGCTTATCATATCAAGCTCTCAGTACAATCTAATCGCTACACACTAATCAGGTCTTGATCTAGCAAATCCATGCACCGATCTCTGCCACCTGCTAGCCTGCCTCTACTGCGCAATCCCTGCTGAAGAATGGCTCTGAATGAAATATAATTGGTCCATCCTTGCTCACGCAATCCTCATTGGCATCTCCAATCACTAGTTGTTGCAAATCATGCAACTATATAGTCACAAATGATAGTCACACTGCTCTTTCACCTACCTCTTCACTGGTCTCCCTTGAAACTGTCCATGCACTGTAGTTAACTGATGTCTTCTTTAGTTAATTAATGAGTTAATAATTATTGAATTAATTAATAATTAATACACACCACTCTCACTAGTGTATCAATCAGTTAGACTAGATACAACTAGCCTAATTTGTGTCATAAAGTTATTTGAACACAACTCCTGCTTCTTCTATAACTCGCAAAGTAAATATAGCGAAGTCTTCATAAAATAACTCCATAACCCTGCGAAATGTTGCTCCGAGCACGTAAATATGCCACATGAGTATAGCCGAAGTGATCCAAGAGAATAAGATAATGTTTAGAGTCCAAATATTATTAAGAGCTAATAATATTCGACATATCTATTTTTAGATTGGAAATTTAAAAATAGATTCTGCCCAATATGTCTAAAAATAGAAGTCCATATATTTTTCCAACTTGACCAACCATCCACAAATAGCATCCTGCAACTCATAGAATATGATCGACATGTCTAAAAATAGGCATAGTCTAAAAATAGACTTTGCGCCAAAAATAGCCTGCGGGCCCACTTAGTGAAGGCGACTCTTTTCACTAAGCTCATCATCTTGTTGCAATCTTAACACTCCCTCTCAAAAATATATGGATTATCTGCCACCCCGATCCTCCCTCTATGGTATTCAAATTTTCTCCAGGTGAGCGCCTTCGTCAAGATATCAGCATCCTGATCCTCTGTAGGAATGTATGAAAGTAACATGATCTTCCGTTGCACACAATCTCTGATATGATGATACCAGTCCGTGAAGCCATGCAGCCTCAACTCATCCTCTTGTCTGTACTAAGATCCATATCCCGATGTGCCTATGAGATATCTCAATACATGCTTCCCTGCCTTCCAAAAGAGCTTGGTAGGCTTAACCATAGCTTGTGAAAGCTGGTTAACAACATAGCATATGTCCGGTCGTGTATTGAATAGATACATGAGCGAACCAACCAACTGTTGGTAATCAATGGCATCCACTACCTCTACCGATGTAGCATCCTCTTTCCTCCAACCACCAGGAAGAGAAGTGTCGATAGGCTTGTAGCCTTGCATGTTGAACTTCTCCAGTATCTCCCGAGAATACTTGCCTTGAGACACAAACAATCCATCACTGTGCTGCCAAATTTACAATCCCAGGAAATAATGAAGGAGGCCCAAGTCCTTCATCTCAAACTCTTTTGCAAGATCAGCCTTGCATGAGAGTATCAACTGTTCATCACCCGTCAGTATCAAATCATCCACATAAAGTAAAATGATCAGAAAATTACCCTCAACCACAATCTGGTATAGGTTCAGATTCACCTCACTCTTGGTGAATCCAAGACCGGTGAAATAAATGTCTATCTATGTGTACCAAGCACGAGGTGCTTGTTTCAACCCATACAATGCTCTTTTGGCTACATGTGACTGCGCCTCAGCAGAATCTGTTATTGGTACTCTATGTACCTCCTCCTCAATGACCTAGTTGAGGAACGTGATCTTCACCTCCATCGAAGACAAACATGTCTTTCTTTGAAGGCTAGGATACTATCCGTATGGAAGAATACCTTGCGACGGTGCAAAGGTTTCTTCATAGTCGATCCCCTCAATCGTGAGAAGCCTCGAGCCCACAGGAAAAAAATCTAGCCCTTGTGCTTCTCGACGCTCTCGTCGACTTCACTTTGTAGATCCATCTCGAACCTACCACTGATTTCCCTTTCGGCCTTGGGACAATCTCCCATGCACTGTTTCTAACAATCGAATCATACTCTTCCACCATGGCATCTACCCATGCAGGGTCCTCCACAGCTTCCTCGAATGAAGATGGTTTTGTCACGATACACTTGCTCATCAGAGCCATGTATCTAGTATATCGGTCATGTGACTATCTCTGTCTGCGCTGTGATGTAGGTTCTCCTACAATCTTCTCTGCATCAAGATTCAGTCGCTCAGCTTCTGTAGTGCGCTTCCGCCCTTTGATGTTTGGCGCTGCATGAGTGGTTTCTTCCACTCCATGAACCTCCTCTTGTGGCTGATCCACATCCCAAGGCTCATCCTTAGGAACTAATAGCTCCTCATCTGCATGCAAGTGTGGCTCCCTCTCAAGTGAACACTTCATGGCTTTCTCCTCATGAAATTTGATATCCCGTCGCACAACAGTCTTCCGACTATCTGGAAAATACACACGATAGTTGTGGGGTGTTTCTCTGTACCCCACAAATATCCAAACCTCTGCGTAAGGATCTAGATTCTTCCTGGAATCCTTCGTCACATGAATGTAAACATGTGAGCCAAAAATCTTCAAATGAGAAATATCATGCTTCTTACCAGAAAACACCTCTTCGGGTGCACTCATGCCAAGTATTCTATGAGGAAAACGGTTTTTCACATAAACCGCAGTGTTCCATGCTTCCACCCACAAGTGTATGGGTAGGCCCTGATCATGCAACATCGCCCGTGCAGCACCCATGATCGTTCTGTTCTTTCGCTCCGTGACCCCATTCTGCTGTGGGTTATGAAGCGCTATGAGCTCTCTTCGAATTCCTTCTGCGCTGCAAAAGTATTTGAATTCGCGAGAGATGAATTCACCACCATTATCGCTCCTAAGAGCCTTCACTTGCTTCCCTGATTCTTTCTCAACGAGTGCCTTGAACTCACAGAACTTTGAGTATGTCTCGCTCTTCTTCTGCATGAAGAATATCCAACACTTATGAGAAAAATCATCAACAAAGATCACATAATACCTGTGCTTTGCTATTGAAGCTACTGAGAAAGGTCCACACACATCTGTGTGAATTCTCTCAAGGATCGTCATGGCGCAACTATCCTTCTCATGAATGGTGGCTTTCACAAATTTTCCCAAAGTACATCCCTTGCACTGATCTGACTACGCAAGTGTACCCTTGGGAAGCCCAGTAGAAATTTGCTGCAAAATTTTCAAAGCACCATGGTGAAGATGTCCCAATCTCCTGTGCCATAGCTCGCCCTCATCTTGGCTCACCACTCCTTCTGCCTTGCCTGCCATTGCTGCGCAACCATCTACCTGCAACTGATAAAGGTTCTTAACTCGAAACCCTATCCTGCGGGTTTCACCAGTTGCCTTACTGCGCAGGAAAGCCTTTCCCTCGCTAAAGACAACATCATATCCCTTGTCTTCCAACATTGCCACAGAGATCAGATTCTTCTTCAATCCTGGAACATGCATGACATACTTTAATATGAAGGGTTTACCAGACTCCCTCTTAAAGGAAATGGTCCCGATACCGGTCGCACTGTATCTACCATCATCGCCCATCTCGATGTGCACTCCAAGATCCTTCTCATCCAGATCAACAATCAAATATTTGTCTCCAGTCATATGGAAAGATGCACCACTGTCAAGAAACCACACTGATCCCATCATACTTGAGACCAAGCACGCGATCAGCGAAAAATCCAGCTCAAACTGCAAGGCTAAGGCCTCTCTAGCTGTAGATCCAACAACCTGCTTATTTTTCTTCTTCTGTGGACAATTAGTGGCGTAATGTCTGTTTTGGTGACAGTGAAAGCACTTCACCTTGGACATGTCCTGCTTCTTGCCTTTCGCACCGATTGAGAAGTATTCTTCTTGCTCTTCCCATTCCTTACTTTGGAAGACAAAGCGCAATTTTCTTCATCTTCATTCTTCGATGAAGATAGATCCCTAATACTCCGCCTTATCTCCTCCTGCACAAGATCTGACCAAATTCGCTCCCATCCTGGCAGTTTCTCTCGACCATTGACAGAGTCCTCATAGGAATGCAAAATCTTCGGAAGCCCAAGGAGAGCCAAGCTCACAAAGTCCTCTTCATCTAAAATAACCCCCACACTTTCCAGCTCATCCCTGCACTGGAAAAACTTCTTGAGGTACTTGGGTATATAGTCGCCTTTCTCCATTTTTATTTTCCTGAGCTTATCCTTCAGCGCCAACTTCCTCTGGTCGCTCTTTCTTTGGAACAAGTCTGTCAAAGCTTTCCACATCAAGAATGGAGAAGATTTACCATGAAGGCTGGACACCATGTGATCCTTCACACCTTCCAGCATAATCCTTCGACATTTTTTTGTCTTCTTTTGCCATGCGTCAAGTGCGGCAGCATCGCTAGAAGCAGGTTTTGGAATTACTGCATCTATGAACTCCTTCAACCCATTATCCTCCAGCACTGCCTCCATCCTGTCCTTCCATGAAATATAATTCGAGCTGCCCTCAAGGGCATACTCTAATCACAATCCTTTGAAAGACATTTCAACTTCGACACCAAGAAAACACTGCTGCAAATTCGAATTCCACCAGCACAAAACTCAACCGCTTCAATGCTTTGCAATTGCTCCAATGATAAACATGGCTCTGATACCATGTAGAAATTATATAACTGATATGTTATATGTATAATATTCTCCTGATCATACACTATTTGACTTCATGCACAATACAGAATCTATTCCACCATTGATCATTACTTGCGGAAATTAAATTAACTGCATGCACACATTGAAACCATAAAAATTCACACATATGAACACAGTGTTTTACGGGAAAGCCTGAAGCTAAAAACCCCAAATATCTGTATATAATATATGTCATAGAGATCATGTAACAATACTCATATAAAGTTGATCATATCAAGCTCTCAGTACAATCCAATCGCTAGACACTAATCAGGTCCTGATCTAGCAAATCCATGCACCGATCTCTGCCACCTATTAGCCTGCCTCTACTACACAATCCATGCTGAAGAATGGCTCTGAATGAACTCGAATTGGTCTAGCCTTTCTCATGCAATCCTCATTGGCATCTCCAACCATTGTGTGTTGCAAATCATGCAACACTATAGTCACAACTGATAGTCAACCTGCTCTTTCACCTACCTCTCCACTGGTCTCCACTGAAACTGTCCATGCACTGTAGTTAACTGATGTATTCTTCAATTGATTAATGAGTTAATATTTAGTGAATTAATTATTAATTAATTCACACCACTCTCACTAGTGTATCAATCAGTTAGACTAGATACAACTAGCTCAACTGTGTCTAACTGAGTTAAGCTGAACACAACTCCACCAACTACTTCTACAACTCCACCAAACTCTGTCACATGAGTTCTAACTGAAGTCTCCATGCAATAGCTCCACTTAACCCTCGAGAATAGCGTAATTCCTTCTGTCAGCTCCTGTGCCACATCTGTGCACTTAACTGAAGTGCTCCAAGAGAATAAGATAATGTTTATAGTCCAAATATTATTAAGAACTAATAATATTTGACATATCTATTTTTAGACCGGCAATCTAAAAATAGATTCCGCCCAATATGTCTAAAAATAGAAGTCCATCTATTTTTCCAACTTGACCAACCATCCACAAATAGCATCCTGCAACTCATAGAATATGATCGACATGTCTAAAAATAGACTTTGCACCAAAAATAGCCTGTGGGCCCACTTAGTGAAGGCGACTATTTTCACTAATCTCATCATCTTGTTGCAATCTCAATAGAATGGTATCAAGATTAAGTATTCAGAGATTAAGTTTGCTTGTGACTCACTGTCAGACAGTGTATCAATCTTGGTATGTTTGGATATGAGCCTCACATGAAACAGTTCAATTCTCTCTTCTCCATTTGGAGCTTGTACAATGTATGTGATAGTTTGAAGTACTAGTATTGGGGTTTTGTTTCAATTTATTTCCCCTTCATGTTCTTCAATCCTATGGCTGTAATTTTAGTTTCATCACCTGAATCCTCTCCTAAGTCATGTTGAGTTGTAGCTGTAGTTTTCTGCTTCCCTTTGCTATTTTTATACTTGGGTCTCTTTTCAAGATGTAATTTCCAACATTTTTTCTCTTCATGGCCTTCTCTTGAACAATTTTTACAAACCACTTTTTCTCCCTCTTTCTTGACAGACACATTCTTTTTGCCCTTACCTTTTGAGGTCTTCTCTTTGTTTTTCCCCTTAAAAGGTTTCTTCCTACTCTCATCAGTAATGTTTTTCCCTGTTGCTTCTAAATGTGTAGCTTGAACACATACCTCATCTAAGCTTGTAGGGTTAAACATGAGAATAATATGTCTTAGGTAGCTATGTAAGCCCCCTATGTACTTGACCAAAGTATCTTGACTCTGAAAATCTACCCCTAATAAGAGAGCTCTTCTCCTAAATTCTTGGGTGTAGTCTTGTACATTTTGTCCTTTCAATTGTCTAAAATTTTGCCAGTTCATTATGGATTTCTGCATGTGAGATAATGGATAAAATGGTTGGTTTATTGCAGTAATGAAATCATTCCATGATAGAATAATATTACCATGCTTTTTGATCTCCTCCTTTGTCTTGGCTTCCCACCAAACAAGAGCTGCACCTTCCATCCTCAATGAAGCTAGTTTGATTTTGGTATCATCATCATGAAGGTTATGAATTCTCAAATAGACCTCCAATTGCCTAATCCAATTATCAAGATTTTATGTATTGACTTCACCATTAAACATTGGCAATTCAAACTTAACATCAAGTTTTAGAAAAGGAATTTTACCAGTGTTCTTTGAATTGTGTGACTAGTGTACTGAAGATTAAGTAGAGGATGATGATGATGAGGGTGTGGATGGTGAATTTCCACTGCCTCCATTTCCTCCATTTCCCTTCTTTGATTTATATTCATCATTATGGCCTCCTGATGATCCCTGACCTTCCTTGTGAAGTTTGGATCCTTGTCCTTCTAGTCTTTCATTCCTTTCTTGATAAAGGACTCTCACCATTTCAGTCATGTCAAGGAATGATTTCCTGAACACTCTTTATTCTTCTTTGGGATCCACCTCTTCATGGGTTTCTTCTTCTCCTAGAGGCATGCTTATTGCTTCTTCTGCATCTTTTGGAGGTGAACTAGGTGGTGGATAATGTGGCAATCTTGACCTCCTTTGCTGTGTCTCACTTTGAGAACATCTTGCTTCCACCAACTTTCCTTCTCCTCTCTTAAGCTTGAGCCTAGTAAGCATGAAAACCCTTGCAAACAGTTAAAAAATATTTGCACACAAAAACACCAAAGATTAAAATCTAGCTCTGATACCAACTTGATATGAAATAAATCTATTAGTTTTGCTATGCTAAGTGTCCTTTCAGTAATATAAACATGTACAATTTGTCTCCATTTGTTTTCTTAAGGAGTGAGTGTTTTGACCATGAAACATAAATGAATTTGTGAAATTTAAGCATGAAAATAAGCCTAAAAAACACTGAACAACAACATATAACAGAGAAATAAAATCACACATAAGTTTTACACAGTAGGCATGATGAAATAGTTCACCCCTCCTGGGCTACATCTGCTGGTCTAGCTCCCAATGGCATGTCCCTCTTTGTCATTATGCTCAAAATTGAAGATTACATGTGTTTACAGGCCTCTAATAGATGTTTTCTCTTCACCAATGGCTCGAAAATGCTCAAATTAGTCTAGGTAGACTCTTGTTTTACCCAAATTGGTCAAAAATTGACCTCCCAATGCATTTTTCCCAATGTCAGCTGGAAAAGCTCCACTAAAAGTGGAGACTGACACTTAACTGAAGTTAAATTTAATAAAAATCTCTAAATTTAGGGGTCCAATCCAACTTCCACTGGAAATACTATTAGGTTTAAATGTTAGTGGTTAGGTCAGGGTGGTCATAAGCCGACCCCCCGCCTAAAACCACGCAGTCATGGGCTTTTAAACTCTGCGTTGAAACATTTGAATAACTCCGCAATGGTGGAGTGGAACCCGGAGTCACGTTTCCACAATCTGTGGCATTCATTTCCACCCAAACTGCTCATGTGGCAGTCTTCAATACTCCGCCGGATTAGCCGCCCATCCAACCTATCAACTGCCACTTAAACTTTACTACGACATGTGATCATATCCACTGCCGATGGTTAAAGTTAAAGTCGTTAGTTTGGATAGCTTTTGGGATCTCAGTCATAGCCGTCGGGTATATGGTGGTCGGGGTTGGCCCCTTTTTTTATCTACTCATACCTTTGTTAAACCATATATGAAAGCCGCAACCCTATAGGGTTAAGAATCACCCGTAGAGTAGTTGGTAAAACTGTTGGCGCCCACGCCTGAGGTCTTCAGTTCGACTTCTGTGGCCTCCAACAAATTTTACTATACCCTCCTGAGGACACGTGGCAGCCTTTGGGCTTACCACTTGTCGCTCATCCAACGATTCAAAACAAATCCATCAACGGTCAGAATCACCATCCCGAGATTAAGCCACATGGCGCGATCTGATTGGCTGTGAGAAAATGGAATATACCCCTGAAAATATGCCAAAAATATGCCCCAATAGTTAGGTTGCTGACCAAGCTAGAGAGAAATACGATGCAACTGTTCTTTACCCGCATGCTGAAGAGGATGCGCTAAACGTAGGGATTGGGTGCACCCACTCGATAATAATCTATTTATGTACATTTTAAACTTAATAATGCACCTTTGAAATGTAATTACATCTATATTTCATATTTTAACTGTTGGGTTCTTACAAGGCACATGACACTGTGATTTTTAAATTTTTATAGGTCAATTTATTCCCATCTACGTGGGCATATGGAAACAATTTTCACACAGAAAATGTCGATGATGGACACATGACACAAGAATGTGGAGTGTAAGTCGAGTTTGATCAATCTAGTTGAGCTAGCCACCATGATCAAAACCTAGTACGAGGGACGTTATATTACGTTGGAAAGATGCTGCGTACAACTTATGGAATGCTTAGTTACATCAATAGTGTTTAGCTTAGATATAACCGTTATAGCTACCCATTCATTAAGGTAAGGATCCAACTCTTGTATCTTCTAAAGTAACCCTGAGCAGTAAAGGTTTGGTTGTTGTATGACTCCTCTGCATGAGATCATTGAAGTGGATTTCTCTTCTTTCCAATGTGTTATTTTTAGGTGCAAGTGGTGGGACACCTTTGATCAGAATAATGTAAAGGAATATCGCGATAGTAGGTTGATATTTATCAACTCTAGAAAGATGTGAGATGAAGCTAAGTAGCCCTATTTTTTCCCCAAACACTGCAACTGGGTGCTTTTTTACCCAGATGTGTTGGATAGGGATTGGTGGTTCGTATTGAGACATGATCCTAGATCAAAACATATTTTTGAGAACAATAGTGTTATCATGCCAAGCGAGCTGGAAGATAATGAGGGTGATCATGATAACTGAGAGTGAAATGGTACATGTGTTATTTCATCATTTATACTTTTTAAGATGGGTTTTTATAAAGAAGAGGACTTAATTACCTTATAACTAAGACTCTTTTTTTTGAAACATTATAATATGCATTTTGAATTAATTGGTTTGCATTGTGTTAATGTTAAAATCATTTCACTTGATAATTTGCAATTATGTTGATCTCGAAAACAATGGTGTACTGTATAAAGTTATTTTTCTTTATAATGTCAATTCCTAAAATAATACAACTACTTGATTGCTTTAAATGTGTGTGAATGATATCTTTGAAATGTATACTGTTATTTTTGGTATGTAAGATCATAATAAAATAATGATAATTCTAAACATGAATTTATTTGCATTATTTTCTAAACTTTATTATGTTAGAAAAATTCATATTATTCTAGATTTATTATTTTACAATTATTTATATCATACAAATTTACAAATTTACAATTATGGTAATTTAACAATATTTATGGTACACATTTTACTTATGGTAGTAATTATGGTTCAAAATTGACAAATAATTTACAATTTTAGAAATTTAGAAACTTAAAATTTTTAATAAAATTGAATGAAGACAATACATACAATTACAATTACAATTTTACATAGAGTTACAATTACAGTTTTATAATTTTACATACAATTACAATTAAAATTACAATTTCAATTAGAATTAGAATTACAATTTTATAATTTCACATACAATTACAATTACAATTACAATTACGATCACGATGCATACAATTACAATTACATTTTTAGAATTTTAGAAATTTAGAAATTTTACAATTTTAATAAAATTGAATCATGACATGAATACATACAATTACAATTTTACAATTTTACATACAATTACAATTACAATTTTACAATTTTACATACAATTACAATTTTACTATTTTACTTACAATTAGAATTAGAATTAGAATTTTACATACAATTATAGTTACAATTACAATTTTACAATTTTACATACAATTAAAACTACAATTAGAATTTATAGAATTACAATTACAATTACAATTTTACAATTTCACATACAATTACAATTACAATTTTACAATTTTACATACAATTACAATTACAATTACAATCACGATGCATTCAATTACAATTACATTTTTACAATTTTACAATTTTACAAATTTACAAATTTTACAATTTTAATAAAATTGAATCGTGACATGAATACATAAAATTACAATTACAATTTTGCAATTTCACAATACAATTACGTACAATTACAATTACAATTTTACAATTTTAGATACAATTAGAATTAAAATTTCAATTACAATCAAGACATAATATTTAATAAATATCATGATTTAATATTAAAAATAAACATCACGATCATGATAACTATCGCACAAACATCATATCGACTAAAATACACATTCAAATTTGCTAATATCAGCTTATCATCATGATCATGATCATCTAACAAAACAAAAGAATTGTATAACATCATCACAACACAAACATCAAATATACATTTCATGTCAAATAACTGTTATCACATACATATCTATCTGCAAGCACATTAAATGAACATATCTAACATGACCTCACAATATACAAATCATGATGAACACCAACATGTAAATTAAGTACATCAACATGAACATAAAATACATAGACCATATATATATATATATAGATAACTGTATAATGTAAAAAATATACAATTGTAATATAACTGCATATAAATGTCAAATATCTGGTGGTACTTCAATACTAGTACTAGTTGAGGCCTACTCAGTCGTTGGTGTAGCTTCATGCTCAAATAGACGACGTGCCTGCTTTGGAGGTGCATACTGATCAGTGGATGGTGTAGTCTGCTCAGGAACTGCCCGTTGATAACTCGTCGATGGAGCAGCCTGCTCAGACGTGGATGGTGCGACCTGTGATGATGGACTTGCCTCCTAAGATGAACCCACCTGCTCAGGATCAGGTGTTTGATTAGGATTAGGTGTCTGCTAAGATGGTGCAGATTGCTCAGACGATGCCTGCTGATTAGGATTGGATGCTCGTTGCTCATCATGATCTCCGCCGTGAGGTGAAGAAGGAGGAGGTGGAGTACTAGAATGTTGATCACTACCCTCATGATCATGATCATCAGATGAGGCGCTGCTCTGTCGTGTTATTACATCTATATTTCATATTTTGACTGTTGGGTTATTATAAGACATATGACACTATGATTTTTTAAAATTTTTATAGGTGCATTTGTTCCCATCTATGTGGGGACATAGACACGATTTTCGCACAGAAAATGTCGATGATGGACACATAACACAAGGATGTGTAGTGGAAGTTGAGTTCGATCAATTTAATTGATCTAACTGTCGTGATCAAAACCTAGTACAAGGGACGTTAGGTTACGACGGAAAGATAGAAGAGATCATTGAAGTGGATTTCTCTTCTTTCCAATGTGTTATTTTTAGGTGCAAGTGGCGTGACACCTTTGATTGAAATAATGTAAAGGAATATCGCGATTGTAAGCTAATATGTATCAACTCTAGAAAGATGTGGGATGAAGCTAAGGAGCCCTATGTTTTCCCCAAACACTGCAACCAAGTGTTTTTTTACCTAGATGTGTCAGATAGGGGTTGGTGGTTCGTATTGAGACATGAACTTAGATCAAAACATATTTTTGAGAACAATAGTGTTATCATGCCAAGCGAGCTAGAAGATAATGAGGGTGATCATGAGAACCGAGAGTGATATGGTACATGTGTTATTTCATCATTTATACTTTTTAAGATGGGTTTTTATAAAGAAGAGGACTTAATTACCTTATAACTAAGACTCTTTTTTTCAAAACATTATAATATGTATTTTGAATTAATTGGTAATTTGCATTGTGTTAATGTTAAAATCATTTCACTTGATAATTTGCAATTATGTTAATCTTGAAAACAATGGCGTACTGTATAATGTTTTTTTTTTGGTATGTAAGATCATAATAAAATAATGATAATTCTAAAGTACATGAATTTATTTGCATTATTTTCTAAAATTTATTATGGTACAAAAATTCATATTGTTCTAGAATTATTATTTTACAATTATTTATATTCATACAAATTTACAATTTTATAATTATGGTAATTTAACAATATTTACGGTATACATTTTACTTACGGTAGTTATGGTTCAAAATTGATAATTAATTTACAAATTTACAAATTTACAAATTCAAAAATTTTAATAAATTGAGTGATGACAATACATACAATTACAATTACAATTTTACAATTTCACAATACAATTATAATCACAATTACAATTTTAGAATTTTACATACAATTACAATTAAAATTACAATTACAATCATTTCACATTAATACAATTAAAAATTTACAAATATTTTACATACAATTAGAATTAGAATTAGAATTTTACAATCACATACAATTACAATTAAAATTAAAATTAAAATTGCAATTTCAATTTTAGAATTTTACATACAATTACAATTACAATTACAATTTTACAATTTTACATATTTACAATTACAACTAAAATTACAATTACAATCATTTCACATTAATACAATTGAAATTTTACAAATATTTTACATACAACTAGAATTAAAATTAGAATTACAATTTTACAATTTCACATACAATTACAATTAAAATTACAATTACAATTACAATTACAATTTTATAATTTTACATACAATTACAATTACAATTTTAGAATTTTACATACAATTACAATTACAATTTTAGAATTTTACATACAATTACAATTACAATTAAAATTTTACAATTTTACATATATACAATTACAATTACAATAATGTCACATTAATACAATTAAATTTTTACAAATATTTTACATACAATTACAATTAAAATTAGAATTAGAATTAGAATTTTACAATTTCACATACAATTACAATTAAAATTAAAATTACAATATTTGCAATTACAATTTCAGAATTTTACATACAATTACAATTACAGTTATAATTTCACAATTAAAATTACAATTACAATCATCTGATATTAATACAATTAAAATTTTACAAATATTTTACATACAATTACAATTAGAATTGCAATTAGAATTAGAATTAGAATTAGAATTTTACAATTTTACAGACAATTACAATTAAAATTACAATTACAATTACAATTTTAAAATTTTACATATATACAATTACAATTAAAATTACAATTAATCATCTCACATTAATACAACTAAAATTTTACAAATATTTTACATACAATTACAATTAGAAATACAATTACAATTTTAAAATTTTACATACAATTAAAATTAAAATTTCAATTACAATTACGTCATAATATTTAATAAATGTCATGATTTAATATTAAAAATAAACATCACGATCATGATAACCATCGTACAAACATCATTTTCGACTAAAAAACACATTCAAATTCGCTAACATCATCTAATCATCGTGATCATAATCATCTAACAAAACACAAGCATTGTATAACATCATCACAACACAAACATCAAATATACATCTCATGTTAAATAACTGCTATCACATACACATCTATCTGCAAGCTTCACATTAAATGAACATATCTAACATGACCTAACAACATTCACATCATGATGAACACCAACATGTAAATGAAGTACAACTGCAACTTGAACATAAAATACATGGACCATATATATATATATATATAATGTCAAAAATATACAATTGTAATATAACTGCATATAAATGTCAAATATCAGGTGGTGGTACATTAATAGTAATACTAGTCGAGGCCTTCTCAGTCGATGGTGCAGCCTCAACATGCTCAGATAGACATCAATCATCACGTGCCTGCTGATCTGGAGGCGCCTCATGCTGATCATGATCAATTGCCCTCTCATTATGACTCGACGTGGATGGTCCAGCCTGCTGATCTATGGATTGTGTGGCGACCTACTCAATCGATGGACCTGCATCCTCAGATGGATTTGTACCTTCCTCAGGATCAGGTGCCTGGTCATGATCATGACTGCTGGATGTTGTAGGCTGCTCATCTCCGACGCGAGGTGGAGTACTAACTGAATGATGATCACTCCCCTGATCGTGATCATCAAATGATGTGCTGATCGACTATTGACGTACTGCATGTCCACCATGCCTACGTCGATTGACCCTCCTCAACTGCGCCACTAATCAGGTAGCTCCAATGACATGCCACATAAAGATCAACATATCACGTGGCATGCCTCTCCATAACACTTTTAGCCTATCATCAACCTGTATCTCTCTGATAGTGACCGGCCTGACTCCCTCCTCCACTAGGGGTCGACGTATTTGGTCGCCCAACTCCATCCTAAATATAGTGTCAGGCCTACGCCTCACACCTGCCGGTACCTGCACATGATCATGAGGACCAGGTCTGTCACCAGCCTGATCCTTCGCATCTTCAACCTCCTGATTGTCAGGAGGATCTACAACTGGATCATTTGGTGGTGGTGGCATCTCATCACCAACAAATGACCCAATATCTACAAAATATATATAAGTACAAAATAATAATTAGACAATTTCATTAAACAATTCACTAGTAAAAAATGATGAAATTAGTGACTAGGTGACTAAAAAAGTTAGTCACCGCAATTATTTCAAGTGAATTACTACTAAATTTGAGCAATTTTAAGTGACCGAACTAAAAATGACTAACTTAAATGACTAATTTAGTCTAATGATAAAATATATGACTAGATAATAAGTGAATAAACTAAAAGCGACT
>CM076580.1:1307055001-1307337277 GCA_034641835.2 Pinus albicaulis
CTGCTGGCCTGCGCAGCCATTGCATGAGCGCTGCCCACGGCCTCCGTGCTGCAGCTTCGGCCCTCACGGCCTTTGGAGAGCTCGATCCAGCCTACACCAGCTTGGATCCGTCCCCCAGGCACCTGATCCCGCCTCTGGCCTCTCCAGAACTGCGCCTTCTGATCTGTGGCTTCTGCTGCCCAGATCCTTAGCTGCGCCTCGGATCAGACTCTGCTAGGTCTCGGAAATGCCTCTTGTCTGAAGCAGGAAAAGTGAGTTTCTGATCTAGACTATGGAGACCCAAGGCTCGCCTCTCGGGCCCTCACATTCTTCTCCTCCGGATGACTCTGCCGCCTTCTCCTCCTTGATTGCTTCGTTGCCTAAGAAGAAGAAGCCTGACGCATCAAAGTTCGTTAAGAAGCTCGATGATGTACCAGAGGTAAACCTACCTCCTGAGGGACCGATCCAGGTTGCCTTGTCTCTAGCAGATCGTGCCCTGGTGGGTCAATTTACGGGTCTCTGGCCCTCTCCTAAATCAACCGAAAACTAGGTCGTCAGGAATTGGATTCCGCTGATCAAGAATAAAGTCACCTCGTACTTTCTTGGAAGAGGCTACTTCCTGTTCGAATTCAACACCAAGGAGGATAAAGACCTGATCTTCAGGAATGGACCCTATTTCATGGGACCTCAGGGCCTCTACCTCAACAAATGGACCCCAGACTTTGATCCGGCTGTGGACGTACCGTCGGCTGTCCCTGTTTGGGTTAGGCTCCCCAATCTCCTGGTACACTGTTGGAACTGGGACTCTCTCAAACATATTGGCAACTCACTGGGCAAATTCATAGATAGAGCCAACAACAATGATCAATATGATTGCGCCCGGATCTGTGTCGAGGTAGATCTCGAGGTGGGTCTTCCGGAGGCCATCAAACTAAAGGTAGGAAGCTAGACGCATGTTCAAGTCCTGGACTACGAACAGCTCCCCTTCAAATGTCGTAAATGTCACATCTACGGCCATTTTGCTAGAGGATGCCCAAATAAAAGCGATCCAGAAAAAGGAAAGGAGGAAGGTTGGAACCAAGTCAAAAGGCCAAAGACAAACCACAAGAAATCCGGGGCACAAGGATCTCAACCTGCCGCTGCCCAAAACGTATCCTCATCAAGAAGTCAAGAAAATAGGTACGAGATCCTAAGCTCTGCGGAAGAAGCCCCCAGGGAAGAGGAGAGAATCGACAAACCAGCAGAAAAATCGACCTCAGCAGGAACAAGACCTGAAGAGAGCATCATGGCAAGGGACAAAGAAAAGCAAACAGAAGCCTCTGAGGAGGAACATGACTCAGAAGAGTCCGAGGAAGATGGAGAAATCGGAGACACGCAGACTTCGGTCAGAAGATCTGCAAGGGGCCGCAAATCTGCAAGAGAAAAGAGAGATCAGGAAACCTACAAAGACAAACTCCAGGGTAGTCAGCCCACGTTGGAAAAACTCCTCAGCAAGAATACGAAAACGGTCAAAAATCAAGCTCATGGCTCCAGGGGAGCCTCCCATCAAAGAAATAAATGATGAAGACCATCTCCTGGAACTGCAGAGGAATGGGGAGTAAAGTTAAAGAAGAAGCAATAAGAAGTCTAATAAGAAGAGAAACCCATGATATTCTTCTGATCCAGGAGACTAAAATGGAGGACAAAGAGTTTCTCCAAATCAGCAAAAAGTTTTGGAAGGGAAGCAGCGGACTAGCAGTATCATCAAGGGGAGCCTCTGGGGGTTTGGGCTCTCTCTGGAACCCCCTCAAGTTCAGACTGGTCTCAGAGGTGCACAACAGCCATTGGCTATTCTTGAAGCTACACTCGGTAGAAACAAGGGAGGCTATCTGCCTGTTCAATGTCTATGTTCCTAATAATATAGGCGAGAAAAGGGAGTGCTGGGACTCTATTAGACAACTGGCGGAGAGTGGGAACCTGGGAAACCTCATTATTGCAGGTGACCTAAACATTACCCTACGCTCGGTGGAAAAGCGAGGAGGCACAATTGTTAGGGACCCAGCAAGGGAGTGGGTGGAAGACCTCATGCAGGACTGGGACCTGCTCGATATCCCTCCAGATAACGGTAAGTACACCTAGACCAATAAAAGAATAGGCCCTGGTCATATTGCTGCTAGACTTGATAGATGTTTGGTGCAGAGTTCTTTTCTTTTGCTTGGATTAGAATCCAGGTTACACATCCTCCCTTGCAGTGTCTCAGACCATAAACCCATTATGTTAGAGATGTCAGGACCCAAGGATCTGGGTCCCATCCCTTTCAGGTTCAACGCTCTTTGGGTTAAGGAGCTCGAGTTTATTAACTTGGTTCAAGACAGTTGGAAAATGCCAGTGAAGGGTTCTCCCTTCTTCATCTGGGAAGAAAAGCTTAGAAGGTTAAAAGCTGCCCTCAAAACATGGGCCAAAGCTCTTCCCACCCCTGCTCAAAAGAGAAAGCAGGCCCAAGACAATCTTATACAGCACCAAGCCCAAAGTGAGGATGTAGAAATCACCGCTGAAGTTTTAGACAAGGAAGAGGTGCTTCAACAAACCTACCACAAAGCCTGCCTCTCAGAGGAAGAGCATTGGAGACAAAAATCCAGGAGTCTATGGCTCAAAGCGGGTGATAGAAATTCTGCCTTCTTCCATAAACAAGCTCAAGCAAGGAAAAGCTTTAATTCTATAGCAGAAATTAAAGATGGCAATTTGATCCACAAAGACAATGAGAGTATAAAGAAGGCAGCCTTCAATCACTTCCAAAATCTCTACAAAGAAGAGGGAGAGACTGATCCAAATTCCAAATTTTTGGAGGCAATTCCTTCAAGGATCTCCCCCTTTATTAATCAGCAGCTCGAAGCAAAGATCTCCATTCAAGAAATAAAAGAGGCCCTGAACAGTATGGAGCCTGACAAAGCCCCAGGCCCGGATGGCTTCACGGCCAGATTCCTTCAAACTTGCTGGCAGATTGTGGAGAAAGATCTCTTCAAGATGATTCTGAAATCACAAAATTGCCAAAAAATTGGGGGCAACACGAATTCTGCCTTTCTGGCCCTTATCCCCAAGGAAAAGGGTGCAAAAGAATTCAGTCGGTTTCGCCCAATCTCTCTCTGCAACATTGGATACAAATTAATCACAAAGGTAATAGCAAACAGGCTAGCAGGCATCCTTCCAATGATCATACCTGAGAACCAAGGAGGATTTGTTCAGGGCAGACAGATTGTCGATAACTACATCCTGGTGCAAGAGGCGATCCATTCGAGTCAACTTCGAAAAGAAAAGGGTATGGTAATTAAATTAGACCTGGCAAATTCCTTCGACCATGTCAGGCAAAGTTTCCTTTGGGAAGTTTTGAAAAGGTTCGGCTTTGGACTAGGTTTTGTAAATTGGATTCGAGCTAGCATTGCCGACCCATGGATTGCCCCCTTGGTGAATGGGAGAGCAGCTGGCTTCTTCAAAGCATCAAGAGGGCTCAGGCAAGGCTGCCCCCTCTCACCGCTGCTTTTCGTTCTCCAAGTCTCTGCCCTAAGCTTCTTCCTAGATCAGAAATTGGAAGATCAGGAAATTTTGGGGCTTAATATAGCCAGAGGTGTGAAAAATGTAAACCATACTCTCTTTGCAGATGATACCCTCCTGTTGGGGGCTGCCACAGCTCGATCTGCCATAAGGTTTAAGGAAGTTCTAGATGATTTCAGTGATGCTACAGGAAGCAGCCTAAACAAAGGCAAATGCAAAGCCTACTGCTGGAACATATCTGCTCATTCTCTCTCTGCCATATCCAGAATTCTGGACTTTGCTGCCACCCTCAGCTGGTCCTCCTTTATATACTTGGGACTTCCAATCTTTCGCAACCTAGTTTATAGCAGAGATTGGGCCCCTCTTTTGGACAAATTCAAGACAAAATTTCAAGCCTGGGGCTTCTCTTGGCTAAACCTTGCAGGCAAACTTGTTCTAATCAAATCAGTTTTAAGCAGTCTCCCCATATTCCAATTTTCTGTGCTCTTAGCACCCTCTGGCATCATAAAGCAAATGGAAGCTTACATCCGTAAGTTTTTCTGGAAAGGTGGCAAATTAAATGATAGAAAAATTCCGCTGATCAGATGGGAGAAAATCTGTATGCCTTTGATGGAAGGAGGACTAAACATCAAAGATCTCTGCTCCCAAAATATTGCCATGGGGGCCAAGCTCTACTGGCGAATCATCGCTCCACACCCAGGCTGGGCGCAAAGAGCCCTCTGGAAAAATTATCTCATGGGAAGCAGGAAAAGATCTTTGGATAATACTCTGCCCACAACAGGAACGCACTTGGTTAAGCGTTGCCACAAAACAGTGGCTCTCATCAAAGATAATTCGTTTTGGATACCGGGCAATGGTAAAAACGTAAGGATCTGGGAGGACAGTATAATGATGCATCCACCCTTAGCATCGATTACCTCTTTGCAAGCGCTGAGACAGTGGATGGAATGCGCTGGGTTTATTACACTGTGGGACATCTCACAGTTCTCTGACAGAATATGGCAGCGTTGGCGCCTACCTCCCGTGCCTCCAGAGCATGCGCAGGCCAGACATCAACTGTTGTCACTGCTCCATGGTAAATCACCCCTTCACTCAGGCAAACGCGATGCTAGGGGCTGGGGATCCGGTCCAGGTTTCTACACAGTAGCGCAGGGGTATAGGTGTATACAAGAGCGCCCATACGTCGCCCCAGATCCCACTGTGTGGAAGGCGCTGTGGCAGCATAAATCTTTGCCAAAGGTCGATTTCTTTTGCTGGCTGCTTTGCCATAAAGCGATTTTAACAGAAGACTAACTTAAAAAAAAAGGCTTTCAAGGCCCATCCAGATGCCACCTATGCTGCGAAACGGAAGAGAGTGCCCAGCACATCATTCTGGAATGCAAATTTTCCAGAGCAATTTGGCAGATCCTTTTGAACTGTTGGAAAACAGAGTTTAACCTTCCTGTCTCTATCTCAGACTTATTTGCTAATTGGCATAGCTGGTATCCAGGAACTCTCCCAAAAAACGAAAGATTTAAAGCAGCATGGTTTTCCTTGCCAAAATTCATATGCTGGAAAATTTGGCTCAAGAGAAACAGAAGAGTTTTTAGAGATGAAAAACTAAATCCTCAGCTCATCAGCATCAAAGTAAAAAATCTTTGGAAAGAAAACTTGGGTGAACAGTTATCGGAAGCCAATTTAAATCAAAAGGACCTAGATTGGGGTGCCTCAATGGGTCTTCACTTCTCTGATGAAACAAGGCAGCAAAAGAACATAAAAGAGTGGCAATTCAGAGGAAACAAACAAGAACTTTCAGATTTGCTCACCAGACAAGATAGACATTGCTTATTCTTCGATGGGGCTGCGAAAGGCAATCCCGGTCTCGCTGGGGCAGGAGGAATTATAAAGAACAAGGAGGGCAGAACAGAGATTAAGTATGCTTGGGGCCTCGGACACTCAACAAGCATCCAAGCTGAATCATTGGCACTTCTGCAGGGGATTAAGCAAGCAAAGGCCACCGGCATTTCAGATTTAAGTGTCATAGGAGATTCTCAGTCTATCATCAAAGTTCTAGTGGAGAACTCCTCTCCTACAGATCTTCGACTAGCTAGAACGATCTTAAGAATTCGAAGCATGCTGAAAGCTTTTCGAACTGCAAGCTTTCTCCATGTTTTGAGAGAAAACAATAAGGAGGCAGATTCGGAAGCCAACAAGGCGGTGTTGCTTTCAGAAGGCTCCCTTTTGATAGACGAAACTGAGGAGTGGGACTCCATCCCATAAAGCTGCAATGTTTTTTCGTCTTATTTTACAACAGTTTGTGTGTTTATATAAGCTAGGAAAAATAACAAACATAGATTATCTAGTCATGTGTAAAACTGGAGGATTCCCAAAACTTGGGATCTATGCTCAGACAAAGGCAGAAAGACTAAGGGCTAGGCCCGACACATTGTAATCTTGGATGGCATTTGGCCAAGTTCTAATATAAATTCATAACCGCTCTTGTAAAAAAAAAATATTTATGTCGATATTTTATGAATTTTACAAATATAGATATTTTATTAATTTCATTATAAAATAAAAATAAAAATTATGTGAATTTCTTTTCAATTTTATTAAAATTTGATAAAATAATAATAATTTATCAATTTCCAAATCTCATAACAAAATTATTCAATTGTAAAGTAATTAAATTAAAAGTTAATATCGATTAATTATATATCATATTTATATATTTCGAGTCAAACCGAGGGTCAAAAAACATGATATTAAACTTGCCTTTTAAGTCGGTGGAAGCCGAGGTATGATTTGTAAACCTATATTAAACCTTCGTAAACTTTCTTATTAGGTGTAAAGTTATTGTTTGATATTAGTTGAGAGGTTGCTTAGAAAGATGCCACTTTTTGTTCCTTATCCATGGAATATTCCCAAGGTTCAATATTAATACCCTTCTTTCACTTTATTTATTGAGAGGAATATTAATCACATGGAACTTCGGTCTCAAACTTTCATAAAGTTGGCTTACATTGAGCCATGTGAACATGACCACATACCTTTCTTTCACACTTATTAATGACCTTTTACCTTCTTGAGTGATGTGCAGCTCTAAATATTCCTGGATATGGTAGCATTATTCTTGCATATTATTTGCGTTGGAAAAAATTATTGGCTCTTGGGAGTGGTCATTATTTGGAGTGGAGTGTAGGAGATGTGAAATTTTTCTATTTTATTCTTATTCTTGGTGGGTGTTTCATTTTCAACCTACAATGGAATTGTAACTAATGTATCCATTATGAAATGAAATATTAGTGGACACCATGTTAGGGATATTCTATTATAATAATTGTTAATTTTCAATAGATGAATTCTTTAACGCAATTGGACCAACCTTCTAATGAATTTGCATATTTCCATTATGGCTTTATGTGTTGTTATGGCTTTCCAAGGCCAATGGTTATAGAATATGGGCATTATTGAGTCAAGATTAGTGTTGGGCTAGAAGCCATTTGGGCCTCTTCCACTCATGTATGGCAACCAATATTTCGGTTGCTATCTGCTTATTAATGCGGTGGCAGATACACTGCCTACCGTTAGATTTAAAATTGTTTAAATCTAACGGTGGGCAGTGTATCTGCCACCGCATTAATGGGCGAATAGCAGCCGAAATAAGGTTCGCCCTCATGTATTGTGTAATGTGTGTTTGTTTCTTTAAAGATAGGTTTGTTAATTCAAATACTACGTGTAAAAATGATTTGAAATGTATAAATATATTGTAACTTTATTTGAAATGTAAAAGTATATTGTAACTATAAAGTTTAAAGTTAATGATAATTAAGTAAAAAAAATTAATATATGAGATATAAATTAGATTATGATAAGGTTTGTGGGGTTTTTGTTATTTTATCTAGTTTAAGTGGGTGCAAAATATTGTTATAGTTTTCACTTATGTTCTATGTTTATTTGGTTTATTAGTAATATGTTGACTTCATAACAAGTATATTATTGTAATGGTTTTGAGTCTTATTGTTAACTTGGCTCTAAGTCGTAAAGAATATAGGTTTTATCTTGGGTATTATCTTTGGAATGAAGGGAAGCATTTATGGATTTTTTGTGCGATGTATTACTTGGAAGTATTAACAAAAAAAAAAATTGGGATCTTTACAATGAATGTTATAGTTGTTTTTATGTGTTTAGGTTGTTTTCAAACATCTTGAGCTAACATGGTAGTCCATCTTTTTGTCTAACTTGGCACACAAAATTGTGATTGTTTATAGTTTCTATCTCTTTATGGTTTGGCACTACTTTGAGTATTTATGTGTACTAAGATATGTTATATCTCAGTTGCGAGTTAGGAAGGGCTTACACCTAACAACATTGGTTCCATTGCGCAATCACATTGTTTACTGCAACATTATGTATGCATGATGCATTGTCATAGTTCCTACTTGCGATATTATGCATTGTCTTCCTCACCTATAGAATCCAGGGTTGTTACCATTAACAGTGAGAATAATTTGGATAGGAATCCCACATTCATTGATCCCTAGATCTACGCATGTCTTTGCTCAATGTGAATTATCTCACAATTGTTTGTTCACTCATGATTATGACTATGGTTGCTAAAATCCACTAGCACAACAACTGTTGAGAAATTATAGGAAGTTACGTATCATTTTTCTAATGCACTTTATGAACATACCAAATATGGTGCAAGTTTAGCTCTGAAAACTCTTTTTTCCACTTTAAATGAGCCAACTTTGTAGTCTTGGACTTAGTATTGGATGGACCATTATGATGAGTACTCCCAATATTAGCATGGATGTTATAATTATTAGAGTAGACACCCCCTCACTCTCCCCTATTCCTTCTTATAATGGCATGGCCAACAAATTTCAACACTTCAATTTGATGGAAATTTATTTATGCCCTTTCCAATGAAGCATGTGACCAATGAGATTCATCAAAGTTACATTGTTTGTACCCTTTATGGAGAAGCTTTGAGATGGTGGAGTGTCCTTGTACTTCAATATTCTACCTTTCAAGAGTTGCATGAAGGACTTGTTGATGTCAACCAATGCTAGCTATCACGAAACATGTATGTTATCATTGAAAATCTAAATTGTTTCAATCTATTTCATTTTACTTTAAGTCTCTTGCTCCTCGTCTTATTGCTATTCTCTAACAACTCCAAGATTGGGTTTCTTATGTCTAAGAGCATGTCCATGAAGTATATTATTAATGGATGAATTACAAGTGCAAATATGTAGGGATCATGCCAATACTGCTCAACACTTGCAACCCCCATGTGTAAATTTTGGCCTAGTGCTCTTAGATTTTTGTACATCCTCGCACTCATCCCTTCCTAAAACTTGCTCCCAACTCTTCATATGCTTTAAAAATTGATTTTGTTGTTGATGATATTCTTGGGATTTAACTTGATGAGTCTCCACCTACTATTATCATACTCTTGCCTACCCACTAGAACCATTCCCTCTACCACTACTTGCAATAACATGTTGGCCATATGGCAACCTTAATCCCCCTCACTCTAATATCCTATTAAACCAATAATTATTGCACATGGAATGCTTTGTGTGTGGATCATGTTGACATACTACCTAACAATGTTGAATGCTACAAGGATCCTTAAGATGACAATTACCTCCTCCCATTCTTCCTTGGAAGCATGAATTTTACAATTATTACTTTATATGCTAGAAATACCAACACAATTGATTATTATGATGCAAGTCAACTTCCTCAACAAGTAAATAGGTGATTCATGATGTGACAATACCCCACCTCAACAAAACATAAGTAATTGACTACATTGTAGATTTGTCAATACATCATGTCATCATTGTCATGATGCCTTGGTCAACCATATTTAGGTTATGTCCTCAAATAAAATCTAATGATTGGTTTAATATAATGGCCTACTATAAATCTCCTACAACTTCTTAATATATAATGTAATAACGTTTGATGGTATGAAAAGAGATTGTTGAAAATGAAGCAAGATGATGGAGCTTAGTGAAATGAAGTCGCCTTCACTAAGTGGGCCTGCAGGCGAATTCTGGCGCAAAGTCTATTTTTAGACTATGTCTATTTTTAGACATATGGAGCATGGTTCGGGGATTCCAGTTTGAGATTCTTGGAGCATTGGTCATGTTGGTAAAAATAGATGGGACTCTATTTTTTGTGACCTATAGGTCGATAGGTCGATGTCTATTTTTAGACTGCCTATCCTAAAAATAGGGAAGTCAAATATTATTTACCCTTAATAATATTTGGACTCTAAACAGCAGTTTACTCTCTTGGAGCACTTCAGTTCGAGCTACAGAAGTGGCTCATGCATCTGACAGAGGAACTACGCTATTCCCAAGGGTTTGATGGCATCATGCATGGTTGACTTCAGTTAGGACTTCAGTGGCAGAAGTTTGGTGGAGTTAATGAGACAGCTAGTGGAGTTGTGTTCTGTTTATTTTAGTTGAATTGGTTGAGATTAGTTTAACTAGCTAATCAATTAGTTATGAGTGGAGTGAATTAAATATTATTTAATTCATTAATTAGTAACTCATTATTCAACTCAAGAACACATCAGTTCACTACAGTGCATGATCAGTTCAGTGGAGACCAGTGAAAGAGGTAGATGAACGGGTGGAGTTAGCTATCAGTGGCGACATCAGTTGTGCATGAGATTTGCACCACACTTGGAGGAATTTCCCATGATGATTGCATTGTCAAGCCAAGGAGATTCGAACCTTGGATCTCTATTTAGACAGGCCATGATTGCGCAATAGAGGCAAGGCAATTAGTGGTGAGTTTTGAACCAGTAACCTGTTCAAAACCAAGCTAGTTTGTGTGTAACTTTATGAGAAAGTACTGAGTACTTGTGAGGAGTATTGTACTGAGTTTGTTACATGATTTCTCCATTATAATATACACAATAACTGTGGGGTTTTCAGCTATAAGCTTTCCCCATACATACTGTGTTAATGTGTATGATGATTTGATGTGTTATCGCTTGTTTTATTTCCGCATGTTTGATGATCTGAGTGGAAGAGATTATGTGTTGCATATAAATTCGAATTGTATGTGATCAGGATAGTCTCAGTGAATAATTGATCATTATTCAGCAAATTTCTACAGAGATCATGGTCTTTTAGGGTTGGAGACATAGTGTCTCATGCCAACATTTACTATACTCTAGATTTATGACATTTCATAACCACTAGTAGTCGGTGCCACAAAGCTTATACACTTGAAATGGGATTTCAATGTTAATACATAATATTGTGGGAAACAATTAGTAATATAGGAAGCATTCTCCATGTAAAACCCATCATTTCTATAAATTTGTGTCCTACCTTCACCTTATTCACTTTGCTTTCTTTGATTTGCTTTGTGATTTATCAATTATCTTCTCTTGCTTTTGTTCTTGTGCGAGATAACATAGTTTTTTAAAGTGTTATGTATGAAAACACCCATGAATTTCACTTCAATTAATCATATAGAGCCCAAAGGCCAATTTTACTTAGTCGGCAACACTCATTTTGATGTTGTGACAACTCTATGTGATTAATCTCTCCTTTAGTATTTACAAGAGATTCTCATTGTGATAGGTGAATAGAGATCACCTATTGGTCTCAATGCCTCTCCTATTTGAAATCACACCTTGAAATGTGCCCAAGAGACTTGTTTTTAACATGGATGAGGCCTTCACACATACAATTGTACACAAAATTTAGCACAACATATGGGACTTAACGGAGAATAATATTTTCATTGCCTTGTAGTGCCTTATCAATATTTTTGGCCTTGTAATTAGTCTTCATGTTACCTTCAACATGTTGGAAATTGTAACTAGGTTCGTTCTTCATTTGATGTATTTGAATCATCATGTAATGTACTTGTTAAAAGAATAAAGAAAATTATTACTACCATTATTATTATTGTGACTTATTAAAGCATGGCTTTCATGCTTGGGTCACCATGTTTTAGGTCAAAGTCCCCATTGAGGACTTCTAGGATTTATTCTGAGTTAATAGAGTCATTGTACTTTTAAAGAGACCCTTATTGGGATTTTGAATCATGTAAATCAGTTAAGAATTTAGTCAAATATTATTTATGTATCCTCCACACCAAGTCGACCTAGAAGAGATCAAGTCGGCCTAAGGACACCTATTCGACCCACAAGAAGCCTATAAATACAAGCTAGTCAAAGTCATTTGAAGCACACTCTCTCAAGCTGGTTCAATATCTTAAGAGTAGTAGGAGAAGTTCGAATTCTGTTGCTGGGAATCCAAAGGAAGTGTGAGTTTGGGTAAGTCTAGGGAGACGAAGAAAATCAAACTTTTGGTGCCTCTCTCTATGTGTTTTGTGCCCTAGATTGGGAGATTGAAGTCTTCCAAGTTTTGTTGCTTCCAGAAGCTGCTGGTTGCTGGATTGTTGCCTAGTCAAAGTTTTTGGAAAGGGGTTGAAGTTCTGGGAGGCTGACTTGGTATGAAGGGAAGGTCTGGTATATGTCTAGGGTGAACAGTCTCAAAGAATACTATTGAAAGGAACAGGTTTCCCCTCGAGGGGGTTTTTCCCTAGCATAGTGCCTATATCTTGTATCTATTGTTTTGTGATCTTCATACACACATAATATGGTAATTTCTTGATGAAAGATAATATAATAAAGAAGTAAAAGAAGCCAACACTCTCACAAGTAATTATCAATATAGGAGAATCAAACCCTAATATAACTACTTTGATTTTCCAACATGGTATCAGACCTAAGATCAGGAATAATTGAAGATCACTTTGTTGGCATAGATTCTCCCTCTTTGATGAACTACATTAGAATGGGTATCAACACTCTTAGAAGTCGGATCAAGAAGGTCGTCTATTTCTTATTCAACAAGGTTAAGAGTCAAGGATTCTTGGCTGCCCTTACAGGTTCTCTTAAAGATGACAATGCATGGATAATTGATAGTGGAGCATCAAGACACATGACTCGAGAAAGTAAACAACTCCATATGTTATCAAAGGAGCCATCTTCTCATGCAGTGGAATTGGGTGACAACAAAAGCTACGGTGTTAAAGGCCTAGGATCAACATCATTGAAGCTAGAAAATGGATCGAAGTTGCACCTCAACAACATTCTATATGTTCCAGGTTTGAAAAAAAAAATTTCTTTCTCTTTCTTGTTTAGAAGATAAAGGGGAAAATTTTGACTTTGTTGATGGAAAAGTATTGGTTTGGGGAAAAGAATCTAGCATTGATAAAGCTAGGGTTATTGGAGTTCGTGAAGGAAGTCTTTATAGAGTCATTACGCCAAAACTGGTGCGTGACCTAGCCGACGCCTCTGCGTCTGGTTCTCCTTGGCGCTGGAGACAGCAGGCCTGCCTTGGCCTCTGGTGGCTCCTTCGGAGGGCTTTCGCCTCTCTCTTCTCCTGCAGCTTGAGAAGGGATCCCTAAGGCCTGTGCGCTGTGATTTGCTTGCTGGGCAGTGTTTTTGCCTTTCGGAGGTCTGAGTTCGGCCCCATGGCGACATCGGGCTTTCCCAAGGAGGCCCCTCTGTCTCTTTCGGCTGTTGCTTTTAGATTCCTGTAGGTGTTTAAATTACATATCGTGTATTTAGTATTTGTAGAATCCATTTTTGGGAACGATGCTCCTGGGCGGGAATCTGGCTTTTTTGAATGGAGATAGGCGCGCCTCAGTGTTCGATGAACAGTCCAGGGTTTTGTCTGAATCTGTGCAGGGGAGACGTGCTACTTCTGACATTGTCTGCTCCAGGCCTGGAGGGCTGTCTGGTGTATACTTAAAAGATGTGGTGGAGCCCCCGATTCTTTCGGATGCGAGGCTGTCGCCCTTGGTTTTCATTGGAGGGTCCGATGGAAGGGTGGGAGACTATATGACTGTTGATAACTGCTCTGACCTGTGCAAGATTCATGCTCTGAAGGGGAGTGAACACTACCAGCATTTGTTCGTGGGGAATGAACCTATTCAGCAGAACGTGGATCTGGGGGACTTACCGGGTGCTACTTCTTCTGTTCTTGGCATCGATCTGGACCCCTCAGCACCTGCATTCAGAAGTGGGAATAGTCTTGGTGAGAAGGAGAGTGTGAGTGCTTCCCCTAGTCCCATAAGTTGGGAAGAACAGAGCGGTGTTTTTGTCTCTGAAACAACTAAAGGGACGGGTCCAAATTCTAGTAAAGAGGCTGAAGTGTCGAAGCAGAGGGGTAGAAAAAAAAATGGATCAAGATTAAAAATGCTGAGTATAACTATGTCTTGGGTGAAGACATAGGTTGGGAACAGGTTTCAGTTATGGCTGGCAGAACACTGGTCGGTAGGGCTGTGGGGAGGCATTTTGCCCTGAAAACTATAGTCACCTGGGCTAAAGCACATTGGAAATCCGTTTTTGGTTATGTGCCTGAGGTGGTTTCCCTTTCAAAGGGATGGTTCGCTTTCCATTTCTTGCGCTCTGAACATCTCCAGTGGGTGACTCAACGGTGTTGGTCTGTTGATAAATCTCCTTTGCTCTTAAAACCTTGGCATCCGCTCTTTGATGCCAGCAGGGAAAGGGTGGATTCGGTCCCATTGTGGGTCCGTTTACCTGGTCTGCCTCTTCACTATTGGACAGAGGAGCACCTATGTGGTATAGGTAATACTATTGGGAACTTCGTTGAGGCAGACCTTTCCTTCATTAAGACTAATCTCAGGCGGGTAGCAAGAATTCTTGTGATGATTAACATTAGAGGGGGCCTTGCTGAATTTTTGAATCTCCGTTGGGGGCACTATGATATAAAGCAGATCCTTGACTATGAAAAGGTTCCTTTTCGATGTCGACGGTGCCATGTTTACGGACATCCAGCATATGAATGTAGTTCTACTTTTCTATTTGCCAAAAGTCGAGGGTCTGATCCTTATGTGGAGGCTCCTTAGATGAAGGAGGCTGGTTTCGCTTCTCTCAACTCACAATCAGCTCTTTGTTTAGACCTTTCAAGCGCAGAACAGTATCTTTCTGATGATTTTGGTTCTGGTTTGCGGTCTGCTGTAGATCTTCAGGGGCTGAGTGTGCTTTCTAGTCCTCCTACTGGGCAGGAGGCTCTTTTTCAGGATGCTGGGAGTGGAGCGCTCGCTGTTGCACAGGTTCATAGCCAATATTCTGGAGCAGATTTACATCTGAAGGAAGGTTTTATGTTGAACGAAGTATACTTTGTGTTGAACTGTTCACTTTTGGGTTCTTTTCCTTTCTCTCCTACTTTAAAATTCTCTTTAAATATGCTTCAGTCTTCTGTCTCGACTTCAGTCTCAGGTAGGAAGGATGCAGGTGGAATGATCTCTTGTGCTGGTCCTAATATCTCTTCTCAGCCTGTTTTGATGACTGCTCTCCAAGAGAAGGCTTCTGTATCAGTTTTCGACCCAGGTGACAAGCTGTTGGACTCGGTGGGTACTACAGTACCTTTGGTCACTGGATATAACCTGAGATCTAGTGCCAAAAAAGGTGTTGGTGGGTTTGGGAAGGGAAAATCCCCCTCTGCTCGGGGTAGGGGAAGGATCTCTTTTTTGGCAAAAGCACAGGACCGAACTATATTGGATGTTCATGATGGGAGGCAGATTTCGATTGACAGGGCGCTTAGAGCAAGCCATTTCCTGAAGCCGGGTGTTTAATGAAGATAATGTCATTTAATTGCAGGGGTTTGGCAGGTCCCCAAAAAAAAGCTGCTTTCTGGAGAATTATCTTCCTGGATTGCCCTGATATCATTCTGCTACAAGAGACTCTAGGTGTAGGGTTGGTGGTCAAAACCAGATTGGAAGGTTGGCTGCCTGGCTGGACTTTTGAGTCTTTGGATGCTAGGGGAAGGTCGGGTGGTTTGACTATCGGGTGGAATGAAAAAACAATCAAATCAAAAAATTTCTGGGGTATGGAGTCGGTCCTGGGAATAAATTTCCTGTCTCTGGAGCTTGGTGAAGCTTTCAATATTTTTAATATTTATGGCCCTTATCAGGACCGAATCCCTTTCTGGGATTCCCTCTTGAATAACTCTTTAATCAAGAGAGACTCGGTCATTTTGGGTGGGGATATGAATTTTTCTTTGGGCCAGTCAGAGGTATGGGGACCTCATGCACAAATCGATTCTTTGACTGGTTTTTTCACTCAAAAATTGGAGGAGAATCACTTGCTGGACATTGAGCCCATCAAGCTGAAACCTACTTGGAGGAATAATAGATGTGCTGAAGACAGAATAGCAAAGAGACTAGATCGTTTTCTGGTGGCTGAGCAGATAGTGGACAAGGCTTTTATGATTAGGTAGTGGATTAGCAGTGGGGGTGCTTCCGATCATTTTCCTATCTTTCTTGAGCTAAAAATCGGGCCTATGCAGCCTCCTAGCCCTTTAAAGTTCAACAAAATTTGGCTTAGGGATGATTCCTTCAAAGCTTTAGTTCGTGATTGCTGGATTCCTTTTAGGGTGGACAGTACTCTTTCTACTGCTTTCCAATTTGCTGAAAATTTAAAACGCTTCAAGGTTGCAGTGAAAGTTTGGTCGGCTGCTAAGAGACAGAGGGAGGATGTGGAGCTGAAACAGGTGGAAGAGGATCTTCGCTTGATTTATGAGGGCATTGGGGGTGGTTATCAATCCCATGTTGATAAAGACACTCTTGTCTCGCTTGAAAAAAGAAGGAACTCCCTTCTTATGGATAAGGAGGAATCTTGGAGGCTGAAGAGTAGGGCCACTTGGCTGGCTAGTGGGGATGAGAATACAAAAATTTTTCATGCATATGCTCGCGGACGGAAGGCAGCTAATACTATTTGGACATTAAGAGATGGGCAGGGCATTGAGCATACTTCTTTTGAGGCCAAAGCTAGATTGGGGGTTGATCACTTCAAGAACCTTTTTAAGGCCCCAGCTCATGCTTCACTTGCGAAAGTGATAAGAGTTGCTCAGTATTTTCCGAGGTTTGTGGAGGAGGCTGATAACAGATCTTTGATGGCTGAGGTCTCTGAAAAAGAATTAAAGGAGGTTCTTCAAAGCTTCCAAAAAGACAAAAGTCCTGGGCCAGATGGGTGGTCGATTGAATTTTTCTTGGCTCTTTATGACATTTTAGGGACAGATTTGCTGAAAGTTGTGGAGGACACCAGGATTTCTGGGTGGATTCCTGCTTGCTTCAATTCTACCTTCTTAGCTCTTATTCCAAAGGTGGATAACCCTCTTTCACTGGCTGACTTCCGTCCTATCTCTTTGTGCAGCTGTATCTATAAAGTGATAGCCAAGGTGGTTGCGAGAAGACTCAAAGGCATTCTGTCTACTCATATCTCCGGTGAACAATTTGGATTCTTGGAAGGTCGTCAAATACATGAAGCAATCGGGACCGCTCAAGAGGCTCTCCACAGCATGAAGACCAAGAACCTCAAAGGGACTGTGCTGAAAATAGACCTTTCCAAAGCATATGATCGGGTGAGTTGGTTATATATCCGTATGCTCCTTACTCACCTTGGTTTTGGTATCGGCTTCATACGATGGATTATGAGCTGTATTACATCTGTCTCCTTTTCTGTTCTGCTCAATGGGGCTGCATCTCCTTTTTTTCATGCTGAAAGGGGGCTTCGCCAGGGCTGTCCCCTTTCTCCCCTTTTATTTTTACTGGTTGCTGAAGGTTTGAGTAGAGCTCTTCATGTGGAAAAGAGACAGGGTTCTTTGAAGGGCATTCAGGTTGCTCCAAATCTTTTCATCACTCACCTTCTTTTTGTGGACGATGTGTTAATTTTCTGTTCTGGGTTGGTACGTGATGCTATTACTATTGGTGAGATTTTGGAGTTGTTTGGCAAAGCTACGGGTATGGAAGTGAATGCTGGGAAGTCTTCTATCTCTACTCATTCTTTGAGGGATGAGGAGAGACGTGAGTTCATGCGGATCTTCCCCTATATTTCGGTTGGTTTGGATGCTGGCCTGAATAGTTTGGGTTTCCATTTAAAACCCAATGATTATAGAAAAAATGACTGGAAATGGTTGCTGGAAAAGCTGGAAAAATGTTTAAAAGTTTGGTCTCACAAATGGTTGTCTAGAGCTGGGCGGTTGAATTTAGTTAAATCGGTCTTGGAGGCTGTTCCGGTTTATTGGTTGTCCTTGTCTTGGATTCCCAAGGGTATTTTGGAGGCTGCTAGGAGGATATGCTTCAGATTCCTGTGGAGTGGAAAACAGGGTTCTTTGGTGACCCCTTGGGTTCGGTGGGAGAAAATTGCTGTTCCAAAAGCGTTGGGTGGTTGGGGTCTGAAAAACATCTTTCTTTTTTCTCAGGCTCTTGCTGCTAAGGGTGGTTGGAGGCTCATCAATCGTAACAACCTTTGGACTCAGGTGATATCTCATAAATATATTGACCCTTTTTCCATTGTGGATTGGATAAGGACTCCTGGGAAATCTTTTGCTGGGGGATCGGTGATTTGGAAGGCTCTTGTTAAATCTTTTCATATTTTGGAAACTAGTCTGGCTTGGGATGTGGGTAATGGCAGGAAGCTGCGGGTTGGTGAGGACCCTTGGATGGGTAGTTCTCTTCAGCACCTCCTTCCTAGGCGCACGGTTGAGGCCTTAAGACAGCAGGGAATTAATTTTCTCTCCCATCTTGCTGATCCGGTGTGGAGAAAGCTGGGCATTCAGTCTTGGTTACAGGCTTCTTCCCTTGGGCTTGAGGTTGTAGATGAGAGGGCTCTGGAGCTATATATTAGTGCTTTAAAACAGGCTCATCTTATGCTCTTGGATAGGGATGATAAGATTGCATGGGATTTTGATCCTCCGGGGATCTATTCCCCTCGGGTCGGCTACCAAAAGCTTAGTGCGGGGGCTGTTTTGGGTGAGGAGCGGTGGTGGTGGAAGAATCTTTGGAAATTGCATTGTCCTCCTAAGACCCGCCTTTTTATGTGGTGTGTCCTTGAAAATAAAGTCCCTACTTGGGATGTGTTGCAAAATAGATGCTTTCAGGGTCCTGGCTGGTGTTGCTTGTGCAAAGCTGATGTTGAATCAGTTAACCATCTTTTCCTCAGCTGTCCTTTCTTCAAAGGTATTTGGTTGGAGTGCTCCAGGTTACTAGGTTTCCGGTGCAGATGGGAGGGCATTTCTGTCTCTCATGCCTGGGATTCGTGGTGGGTGTCTACTGCTGAGATGAACTTAAAAGCTCTGCCACTTCTCGTTATTTGGGGTTGTTGGTTGGCTCGTAACCGAATTCTATTTGATGGATCTGTTAGTACTCCTGAGATTGTCGGTGCCATGACTGTTGGTTTGCACTCTGCTTTCCCTATTCATATCCGTGCTGCCAATCAAAGGGAGGTCCTCATGCTGGAGATTGATAGGAGGTGCCCTTGGGGTTTTTTTGATGGAGCTATGCAGCAAAATTTCTGTGGGGGAGGTGCTCTGCTGTTTCTCTCGGATTCTCACTGGTACGAGATCTTTGTTGGGCTGGGGGAAGGGTCAAATAATTTTGCTGAACTGCTGAGCCTCAAGATTCTTCTTTTGTTCGCTATGGAGAAAGGCTGCAGGCAGTTAAATGTTTTTGGGGACTCCTTGAACGTAATAAATTGGATAAAAGGTATACAGATCTGCAAAGTTCTTCTTTTACAAAATTTGTTCCGCTCCATTGGGGTGATCCTCCGTTCTTTTACCTCATTTTCCTGCCAACATATCTATCATGAAAATAACGAGAAGGCTGATCAAGCTTCAAAGAGGGGGCTTTTGTTGGAGGAAGGCATTTGGAGGATCAGAGAACATTTGGATGGTGTCATCTCTGAATACTTCCATCCATCTCTTTTCGATTAGTGGCTACTGGCTTATACTCTGGCCTGCCTTTTTTGCCTACTGCTTTCATCTCTTTTGTGTGCTGACTTTTCAGTTTTTCTGTGGAAGGGTGGGCATTTCTTCATCTGATGGTTGGTCAACTAAATGACTTGCAATCCCTTTCAACAGGTGTGCATACTCTTCATTATTGGACACAGTGGGCTAATTTCATTGATTGATTTTCTGGGCGTTTTCCTGCTGAAAGTAGTTCCCAGGGGGTCTGTTTACACCTTTTTGGTTTTTTATCTGATATCTCATATCCATCTTAAATAGGCTGAGAGGCTTGTTTTTCTTAGGCTGGCGGGTCAATTTATTGCCTTTGGCTGTTGTTCTTTGTTGTATGCTTCTCATTTATGCCTTTGCGGACCTCGATCTACAACTGTATTTGTGGGTCTTTCAGGGCATTGGCCTTTTCTGGACTGTTACACATTATATGCTGTGTCAACAGCTGGGTGAGGGTGGATGGATTTGTTTTTTTTTGTGAACAGTCAGCAAACTACCATTAGTTTCTTTTACACGGTGTGCTGTCACAACAGGTCGTTGTTGGTGGCTAGCGTAGGCTTATGGAGTATCAGTAATCTACGGATGGCATACTTCACTATTTTTTACATCCTCATTATATGACGGTGTGGTTTCAGAGTCTTTTTGGTAGGCCGAACGTTTGTGCCTACTGGAGCATATTTCATGGGCTGCGTTAAACTTTATTTTTTGCTGATGCTGGATGTGCATTATAAATGTGCGTTATACCTTACATCGAATGCTGATGCTGATGTTTGGATGTGCTCTATAAATGGATCCTTGCGCGATGGTCAGCTTGCTACAGGTCGAAGAGGTTCAATCAGTATATGATTTGTTGCTGCCACTTCTACAGGTCGTTTGAACAGATGGGTTCAAAATGTATATGATCTGTTGCTTACTCTTCTACAGGTCGTATGATCTGTTGGTTTCAAACTGTATATGATCTGCTGTTTTGTTGCTGCTTACTTCTACAGGTAGTGCGAACAGTTGGTTTCAAACAGTATATGATCTGCTGCTGCTTACATTTGGGGAGAGCTTTCCCAGTTTTTAAATTCTGGTTTTTACACTTTGATGGGCTAATACTGAGGGTTGCAAAATTAGTTTATTTGTGCCTTAACAGTTGGGTGTTTATAGCTGGCCCTCTAGAATGACAGAGCTAGGTCCATCAGATGTGCAAATGTATATTTGGGTTTTAGAATAGTTTTGGTCCACAATGGGACTATATGAACAGCTTGTTTTTTCATGAACAGTCTGTATCTGCCAGTTTTTCCGGGTCTGCATAGATTTGGGTGTCTCTTTGGCACTGTTTTTTTTATGTAAACAAACTTCGGGGTTTGTCTATATAGAACACACATCAATGTGTTTCTCATTGTAATTTTGTACTCACCTGCAGTTATAAAATTACGCTTTTTTCTCGAGGAAAAAAAGAGTCATTACGCCACATTCTCAAGCTTTGGTTCATATGGAAATAAGTCCCATTGAGCTATGGCATAAGAGGTATGGTCATCTACATTATAAAGTCATCCCTACTCTTAGTCAACTGGTTCATGGTATTCCTAATATGAAGTTGTATCATGAAGGTGTGTGCAAAGGATGCTCTTTGGGAAAACATACAAGAAATCCATTTCAGAATAGTGAAACTAGGTCTAAAGAGATATTAGACCTCATCATTTTCGATGTATGTGGGCCCATGTCTGAAAAATCACTTGGAGGTCATCTCTACTATGTAACATTCATTTATGACCATTCTAGAAAGACATGGCTCTACCTTCTTAAAACAAAAGATGAATTACTTGATAAATTTAAGGAGTTTAGGGCTGAAGTGGAAACCCTAACTGAAAGAAAGATAAAACTTTGAGGACTGATAATGGTGGGGAATACACTTCTAAGGAATTGGTTGCATATTGTAAGGAAGCAAGAATTAAGAGGGAGCGTAGTGTTCCCTATTATCCCAAACAAAATGGATTGGCTAAGAAAAATAATAGGTCAATTGAAGAAGACATTCAAACTATGCTCCTTAATCAAGATCTACCAAAATTCTTATGGGGAGAAGCAGCGATGAGAGTTGTACACATTCAAAATAGAAGTCCTTATAAGAGTCTTGATAATACAACACCCGAAGAATTATTCATAGGAAAGAAGTTGAGCGTGGATCACCTCTGAATCTCCATCATGTAATGTCCCCTAATAATAATAAAAGACAAATAAAGAAATAATATAACAAAATATTAAAATAAATAATACATAATAAAGAGAGCCATAATAAATAAATAAAATAGTAAATAATAAACTAGAGTTCTAAATAAAAATATATAAAAGTAAACTATAAAATAAGTGAAGTTAACAAAAGTAACAAGGAATAAAATAAGAAAGAGTTAAACTAAGAGAACCATAAAAATAGTAAAAATAAGTAAAGTTAACAAAAAGTAAAATAAATTAAAATAAGAAAGAGTTAAATTAAGAGTAATATTAAATTAAGTAAAACTTAAAATAAAGAAATAAAAGTTGCATGAATTGACACATGGAATGTGTGCATGCGTTTTTCTTTCCATTATTTGGTCTATTTAATAGACATTGAGGAAGATTCATTCATTTATTCATCATTCCTTCATCCATTCTCTTGAGAGAAAGGTATCGTGAGACAAAGGATTCCCTAGCAGTAGTACGTTGTTTGAGGGCTCGGGGGTCGCCAACTGTAAAAAGATTATGTGTAGTTGAGCCTATGGTTGGGTGGAGAGTCATCCCCAAGACTTTGTTGCGGTTAGCGGGATTCAAATAGGGTTCAACTTCAGAGTCTCAAGTAAGGAATATCGTCGTTACAAATAAGTCGTTTTTGCTTGTGTTTATGAAATTTATATGCTAGCTTGTTAATAGTTTGTGCATTGATTATTAATTGCATATTTGATATAATTAGCTGTATGTTAAATTTTGGAGTTGTTACATATGGTATTAGAGCCAAATTTCAAACTTTACAGGACTTTTGGATTATCTTCTTCATGATTGATTAGAAACACCTTTGAATTTTAATTAATATTGCTTTCGATATATGTAAAAAAATAAATTATTTTGTTTACTAAAAGTTATATATATAATATCTCAAATATATTTTTCTAATTTAAATTGAAAATAATAATAATAATAATATATTTAAATTATACTTTAATTAATATATATAAAAGAGGAAAGATTAAAAAAAAAAAAAAAAAAAAAAAAAAAAAAAAAAAACTAGTTGTAGTTATAGATGTTAAAGCTAAATGTTCCAAAAAAAAAAATAAAAAAAAAATGCTATATATATTCATTATCTTAAAATCAAAATTTCCATAATTTAATTAAGATTTACCAATAATAAATATAATGTCAAATATAATCTTAATTTCCATAATTTAATTAAGATTTATTAAGAGTAAATACAATGCCATATAAAATCAGTGGCATGCAATAATCTATGTTAGATTTTAATTTAGGACAATGCCAATTCCTATATAGCCAAAACCTATGATAAAAATAAAAACAAATAATTGCTAATGGTGTAATTAAAATCATACTAAACGGTGATTGGAATGTAATTGTTTTAAAGATAGTGCGTCAATTGGGGATCTTGTATTTACGGTTCCCTTGGCTTTTTGTTTTGAATCCTACAGTTGGGCAGGGCTTCCAAGTTTGTACTAACAGGTTTTGGTGTGTTTCTTTTCTCCCTTCTCCAAGCTTGGAACCAGGTCTTAGAGAGAACCAATAACCGGTTTTATACGGACCTACAAAACCAGCTGGCCAACCCACCCAAGCACAAAATTGTCCCTTGATATAAATCAGTAACTTCGTTGCAAACCAACCAGTTTAGTAAAGAAACTAGTTAAATTCGTTGCAAACCAACCTAGTTAAAGCATTCGGTTCAGCGAATAGTTCAATATGTAAGGTGTAAATAATTAGATGACAATTATATGAAGCTCCATGTTGGAATCAATTCCACGCATGACAATAAAAATATGGATTTTATGTTGATGCTTAAATGGGTGCAAAAGGTAGAATTCATATTTAAATAATTTTAATTTTATTTTAATTTTTATTAATTTAATTTCAAATACAAGTAAGTTTGGGTGTTAATTAGATTTAAAACTTGATTTATTTAGTGAAAAATGAATGAAATAGGTTATATATATATATATATATATATATATATATATATATATATATATATATATATATATATATATATATATATTAAATGGTTTATTTGTATTAGGGAATAACAAATATTTAGATATATATGGCATGTAAATATATAAAGGGAAGTGAAATTAATGTTATGTTATGAAAAAATTATAAAGGTTTAAGTTGTATGGTTGGATATTTAATTGTTATGTTAATGTTGAGTCAGATAATTGGTTGAAGTGTACGGAAATATTGATGCCCAAAATAAACTAAATGACAACATAGCATTGTTGATGAGATTTCAAAATGACATTTAAAGATAACGATTTGACATAAAATAGATAAATTGTATTATATTTGTTTATTATTTAATTTTGTGAGTTCAAATTAAACTAATAGCATTGCGATTATATGGTTATTTATTTTGTCACAATTTGCTATTTTGTGTAAGAGTGAATTTTTATGCAATGTTGTGTTGGATAAATGTAACATGAGAAGTGATATGGAATTCAAACTTGGTTCAATACAAGGAAATCATGGCTCCTAATCGTCAAAGACAAACCCAAGTCACCCATGAGGTGGAAACCTCACCTCCTGCCACCACATAAATCGGAACCCCAGCTGAGCAAGCTATATTACGTTCCCTTGGGTAAATGACAAACATCTTTAAGGATTGGGTCACAAGCCAAGGTCAAGGTCAAAGAAAGGATCCAGGTCAAGGAAGGGAGTTGCAACAAAAACAGAGGCAAGACTTAAATTCTCAGTTCAATGTCAAAGATAGACAAACAAACCTTGATATTATGAAAGAAGTCCAAAAATCCAAACCAAAGTTCACAGGTCAAGATGGAGGTTCAAAAGTAGAAGCGTGGGTAATCGACATCAAGAGAGCACTTATCTTTAAGATATATACTTCAAGGGAAAAGACCCAAATAGCAATGAGTCTACTAAAAGGAGAAGCTTTATTATGGTGGGTAAATGAAGAAACAAAGATGCAAGTCACCCCATTGCAAGTTACTTGGGAAATGCTTGAGGAAGCCTTCAGAATCAAGTACCTAACAAAGGAATACAAACAACAACAAATAGGGGTTTTACATGCAATACAAAAGATCGGTAGGTCTATCAAAGACTATGAAGTCGAATTCTATGTGTTTGTCCATCATGTGGATTATATGGCAGATGATAAATGTCAAGATGAAATATTCTTGAATGGGCACGATCCTTTGGTTCGAGCGGAAGTCACCATGTGGAAAACCACCACTATGGCAACAACCACTAGTTTATCCAAACAAGTCATGAGGACGATAAATATGAAAAATAAAATGGTGGTTGATGGGAATATAAAGAAGGAGCACCCCACGACAAGCGTAAATAGATCAGGGGGAATCCATATGGATTCCAAGGAACACGAAGCAATGTTGCCCAGATTTGCTAGTGCAACTTTTGGGTTGCCTCACGGAGAACGTAGGGGTCATCCCTACTTAAAAAGGACTAGTAGTAGAGCTAAAGGAGTTGGTGGGCAAGGACAAAGACATATAGGGGATCTAGGTCAATTAGAATGTTGGGAATGTGGGGGTCCACATTATAGAAGAGATTTTTCGAAGTATAAAGCTGGGTTGAGGCAACATAGACACCAAGAAAAAGGAGAAAAACCACAGACCCAACATCAAATTCATGCCATTGTAAACCATCGTCAAGATGAGCATCAAGCCACCATTTTTGAATCCACAAATTTCCAAGGAGGGAGTCCTTCCGGTTGAACCATTTCGTATAGTGGGCCATCGGGTTCGTTGACTTAGGAATCGTGAGTTTGAGCAAGTAAAGGCCCAGTGGGACCAATATAGTGCATGGTCAACTACCTAGGAAGATGTAGAAGTTAATTTTCACGACTTTCCTTATCTAGTTTATTAAAATGTGTCGTGAACTAGATATGATTGCATAGCTTATATACTGGAGTGTCTAAAAATTGTGTCTTATTGCTTAGATTTTTGATACATCTAAATAATACGTTATGATTGAGCTTTCATGATATGATGGTATGAGGATAATGAGGCACATGTGCTTCTTATTTTTTTAGTTATTACGATAATGATGTTGTATGCTCATGATGAATATGATATACATAGGGATTATGATGTTATGATTTAAGGTTATATTGACATGTGGTTAGTTGATTATGCAATGTCATGATATGTCTTTGATGCTGATATGTTGATGTTACAATTTATGAGGGTATTTTATGTGGTAATCACATCTAGATTTTATGACATGCATGAGCATGCAGTTCTTTACTATTCAAAATGTGGTGATTAACAATGATGTTATGTTATCATGATGACATGCAAGAGTTGGCATGTGGATTATTTTGTATGATGTTATGATTATAACTAATGCATTGGATGCATGTTGAGATGTGGTGATTGACAGGAACTCCATAAATGGGTTGAGAGGGCCGGATTATTTGATGATATTGTGGGAGCCCATACCTATGAGGGAGAATATGTAACACCATATGGGCCGGGGATAAACTCAATCAACACTACATATGCCAGTGGTTCCTTTGTCTTGTATAGCCCTTGATGGATAACTCTTGAGGGGTTGTGGGACCATCTTGAGGAGACCAAGGGCTTGATATTGTAGGCCAAGTGCCTGGTATTGGATTGGGATGCCAAAGTCTGGAAGGGGTGTAAGGACTTCGATGCCTAGGGCTGTGCACCTTAGTGAGGGTGGAGGGAGTGGGCCAGCCTTGCGAGATGCCCAAAATCATTGAGTACTAGGACCGGATACTTGCCTTGGGACAGATGAGGTCTGAGCTGGGCGCAAGCCTTGGGCTATTGTTAGGTCTCTATATTACTAGTATAGTCCCTTATTGTTGTTAGTGTAACCCCCATATTGTTATTGTTGTACCCCTGTAACCCCAATATTGTTATTATTGTGCCCTTACATTATTATTGTTGGGTCGGCTAGAATTATATTGTGACCCCATGGACTCCTATATATAGAAGGAGTTTTTGTCATTTGTATCATCCAAGTATTGTTCATTTATGTAATGTATGGGAGGTTTCCCCCTCAAAGTGGCTGATTTCTAAGGTATTGATCTCTTTTCTTCTACTTTTGGAGCTGGTTTCCTAACATTTGCTATCAGAGCTTTGGATTCTAGGGTTTCGCTGCTCCAAACAGGCCATCATGGCATTTCCGCTATAAATTTTTTTTCTATGAAGGTTTAGAAGTTGAAATCCTGAGGAACTTTGTGTAAAAATTTCAAATCTTGGTTCGCAATATTTTTGGAGATGTGATCTATGGAAGTTAGGGTTTTTTTAGGCTCCCGAATTTCATCTCAAAGAGGTGACCATGGGAAAATCATCATAGCTCTCTCTCTGAGCATCAGATTGGAATTTTGTAAAAAGTGGCCACAATTAAATAGACTGCAGTTTCCTATGTATCAATTTTAGAGCCGAAGGAGGAAATAGTGACACGTGGCACGTTGTATAGGTTCGATCTACTGAATCAATCCATAATTAGGTCATTGTGGGAGATTGGGAATAACTTTTCCTTGAAGAATCCAAATCAGGTCAGAGCACCAAATTTCGCTCTCGCAAAGAGCAACAAAAAATGAAATGGAAGTTTTGAAGAAAGGCATGGAAACTAAGATCGATGGTTTCAAGAAAGGCATGGAAGCTAATATGGATGTCATTGAAGCTAAGATGGAGGGCATGGAAGCTTGCATGGAAGCTAAGATGGATGACATGGAAGAAAAATGAAAGACAACATGGAAAACATGAAGAATGATCTAAAAGCAGACATGGAGGGTTTGAAAAAGTTGATACAAGAAATGTTTCCTAATGACGAAAAGATAGTAGAGGAAACTCATGATGAGAATAAAATAAATGTTAATCGTGATTTCATAAACTCTAATGTTGGATGGAAGAACCACCATATTCCAAAGATAGATATGAGGAAGTTTGATGGAAAGGATCCCGTAACATGGATACTACATATGAAGCAATATTTTGATCTCAATAATGTGTAAACACACAAAATGTATGCATTGCAATTTTACATTTGTATGGTATCTATGGCTTTGCTCTCGTAATTTTTTTTTCACTTGGTCAATTTTTACGGAGGAAATGATAACACATTATGAGGATACAAAGAGAAACACCTTATTTAGCCAATTGATAAATCTCAAACAAAAGGGTTCAGTGGTGGAGCATATTGGGGACTTCCAACTATTGAATATAAGGGTAACTGATATTTCAGAGGAACACATGATTGGTGTCTTCATAGGAACTTTAAAGGATAACATCAAACATGAAGTTTGCGTTTAAGAACCTGATTCATTGGAGAAGGCATTCAGATTGGAAAGAAAAATTGATTGTAAAATTATGGTGACAAGGAAGCCTACCACTCACATCTATAAAGATGGAAGTGTTGCTACTCCTAGACTTCCACAACCTACAAGGTTGACACCACAACAATTGGAAGAAAAAATAGCAAAAGGGCTTTGCTACAGTTGTGATAGAAAATACACTAAAGGTCATAAGTGTGCTGAGAAGAAATTATTTTACATAGATTGTGAAGAGGAAGAAGAAAATGAACAAGAAGAGGATATACACCAGGAACCAGCCCTAAAAGAGGAAGAAATGAGTCTGACCATATCGTGTAATGCATTGGCAGGAATTACTACTCCTCAAACTCTCAAGATAGAAGGACATATCAAGAAGAAAAAGGTAATAGTGTTGATTGATTCAGGTAGTACCCATAATTTTATTCATTGTAAGGTAGCCAAGGAATTGAATTGTTTCCTATACCCAACACCATAATGTCAAGTGATGGTTGCAAATGGAGGAACTATAAATTGCTCTGCAAAATGCCATAATATCAAGCTAACCATGGGGGAATATGTATTGAATAGTCCAATGCTTTCCATTCCAATGGGAGGTGCTGATGTTGTACAAGGAGTACAATGGTTACAATCTTTGGGGACGGTAGCTTTTAATTTCAAGAATTATTATTATTATTATTTTTTTAAATTATTATTATTATTTTTTTTTCATTTCAGAAGGAAAGGAAGTCGAATCACGGGGTATCGCAGGGAAGTCGGGAAAGATAATAATCTCTAATGTCATGACAAAGTTTCTGAAGAAAGAACAACGAGGCGTAATTACACAATTATGCTCACTATAAGTTCCAACATCAAAATCATCTATTTCTCTAGATCTCCAAAAAATCTTGGACAATCATTTCAAGGTGTTTGAAACTTCCAAAGGACTCCCACCTATTCATGATCATGATCATGCTATTCATTTGATTCCAGGAATTGTTCCTCCAAACATCAGATCTTACATATATCCTTATGTCCAAAAGAGTGAAATTGAACGTATGATTGCAGAAATGTTGGACACTGGTATAATTCAACCTAGTCAAAATTATTTCTCTGCTCCAGTAGTATTGGTGCACAAGAAGGATGGATCATGGTGCATGTGTCCGAATTATAGGGAGCACAATAAGCTCACTATTTTAGATAAATTTCCCATTACTGTGATTGATGAATTATTGGATGAATTACATGGAGCAATTTATTTTACCAAGTTGGATCTTCATTTAGGATATCATCAAATTAGAATGAAGACTTAAGATATTCCGAAAACAACATTTCGAACTCATGAGGGTCATTATGAATTTTTGGTCATGCCTTTTTGCCTTACTAATGCACCTTCTACATTTCAAGGGTTGATGAATTCCATTTTCAAACCCTTCCTTAGAAAATTTGTGTTAGTATTTTTTGATGATATACTAATCTAAAACAAGTCTTGGAAGGATCATGTTCAACATGTTGACAGGGTGGTCAAACTATTGGAGGAGAAACAATTATATGCAAAAACATCCAAATGTTTCTTTGGAGTACAAGAGGTAGAATATCTGGGTCATATTGTATCTCATGAGGGTGTTAAGGTAGACCCTAACAAAATTAAATCCATTAAGGAATAGAAAGTCCCCACAACCATAAATCAGTTGCAAAGATTTATCGAGTTAACAGGGTATTATTGCAAGTTTGTTAAGAATTACGGGAGAATATCATTTTCATGGACTCCTGAAGAAAATAAGGCCTTTGAACATCTTAAAGAGGCAATGTGCCTAGCATTGGTCTTAGCTACACCATACTTCACAAAAACCTTTATTGTGGAACGTGATGCCTCAGGAAATGGAATTGGTGTTGTTTTAATGCAAGAAGGAAGACCCATTGCTTTTGAAAGTCGTCCAATCAAAGGAAAGTATTTACAGAAAGCTATTTATGAGAAGGAAATGTTGGAAATACTACATGCACTAAGTAAATGATGACCTTACCTGATGGGAAGACACTTCAAGGTAAAAACTGATCATGATAGTCTTAAACAATTTTTGGGTCACAAAGATGTTGGGTTACAAAGATGTTGGGTTATGACTTTGAAATCATCTACAAAAAAGGGAAGTTAAATGTTGTTGCAGATGCACTCTCAAGGAAGGATAAAGAGGTGGAAGCATTTCTTTGTGTCATTTATATTATCCAACTAGATTGGATAACCGAAGCAAGGGATGAATGGAAGAAGGACGAAGAAGTGTGGACACTCATTCAAAAGTTGCAGCAAGATCCTAGTACATATGATACATTTAGTTGGAAAAATGATTCCTTATGGTACAAAGGTCGCTTATATATTTGTAAGAATTCCCAACTAAAACAAAAGATTCTTTTGAAATTGCACACTTCTCCTTTAGGAGGACACTCAGGATTTTTAAAAACTTACCACAGGGTGAAGAAATATTTTTTTTTGGGATGGCCTTAAATATGATATTCAAAAGTTTGTGGTGAAATGTTTGGTTTTCCAGCAAAATAAAGTTGAGACATTTAAGACCCCGGGTCTTCTACAACCTTTATCCATTCCAAATCAGTGTTGGGAGCATATTTCAATGGATTTTATCATAGGTTTGTTGAGTCTGAAGAAAGAGTGTCATCATGGTGGTAGTTAATAGACCTACCAAGTATGCACACTTTTGTGCATTATTGCTTCCATTTAAAGCAAGTACAATTTCTTCTGCATTTATGGAAACAATTCAAAATCTACATGGAAACCCAAAGATTATTGTAAGTGACAGAGATACCATTTTTACTGCAAATTTTTGGACGGAATTATTTTCTTGTTTGGGTACTCAACCAGCTCATAGCTCATCTTATCATCCTCAATCCGATGGTCAAACTGAGATAGTGAATAAATGTTTGGAACGATATCTTCTTTGTTTTTTATCTGATAAGAAAACACGATGGGTCAAGTGGTTACCTCTCGTTGAATGGTGGTATAACAGTTCCTTCCATACTGCAGCAAAAATGACCCCATTTATGGAACTTTATGGATATCATCCACCGTCCATCACATCATCTTTAAGAGAAAATTCTATGGTTCAAGCAGTGGAAGATCACATTGAACATCAACAAGAAGTTCTCCAAATCTTAAAGGATAACCTAAATTTTGCACAAAATTGAATAAAAGTATAGGCAGATCAACATCGCAACGAGAGAAGTTTTGATGTAGGAGGCTGGGTATTTTTACGACTACAACCATACAAAAAAATGTCCCTCAAGCAAGAAAAGAAGGATAATAAATTATCGCCAAAGTACTATGGTCCTTACAATGTGTTGCTAAATATTGGTACTATGGCATACAAATTGGAGCTTCCTACTTCTTTGCGAGTGCATCCCGTTTTCCATGTTTCATGCTTAAAGAAGGTTATATGTGACAAAATTCCATTTCAAACAATATTGCTAGAACTTGATGAGGAAGGAAAAATCATATTGGAACCTGAAGCAGTCACGGAAACAAGAACTCGACAACTATGAAATCGATCAATTTCAGAGTATCTCATCAAGTGGAAGAACTTACCCATTGAAGATTCTACATGGTAGGATGTGAATTTTATACGAAAGCATCCGGAGCTACTCAAGCGTTGAGGAAGAAACTTTTTTGAAGGAGAGGGGCATGTTAGGTCCATATATTACTAGTATAGTCCCTTATTGTTGTTAGTGTAACCCCCTTATTGTTATTGTTGTACCCCTGTAACCCCAATATTGTTATTATTGTGCCCTTACATTATTATTGTTAGGTCGGCTAGGATTATATTACGACCCCATGGACTCCTATATATAGAAGGAGGTTTTTTCATTTGTATCATCCAAGAATTGTTCATTTATGTAATGTATGGGAGGTTGCCCCCTCGAAATGGTTGATTTCTAAGGCGTTGATCTCTCTTTTCTTCTATTTTTGGAGCTGGTTTCATAACAGTTATGGTACAGATCAATGAGGCTTATGCTTGGTTCCGAAAGTGGGAAAAATGACAGAGATTCCTTGAGATTTCCCGGGTGTTGTGGAAACTTTCGATGACTACTGGTTATACTAATTCAACAGAGGGTGTTGGGAAAAAGTGAAGTAATAAATAACTGAAATAAATAATAAATAAAAATAAATAAAATAAAATAAAATATTAAATGATTCAACTTAACTTCGCGACGAAGTTCCTTAAAGAGGGGGAGTATGTAATGTCCCCTAATAATAATAAAAAAATAAAAATAATAAAAAATAAATAATATCACATAATTTTAAAATAAATAGTAAATAAATAATACATAATAAAGAGAGCAATAATAAATAAATAAAATAGTAAATAATAAACTAGAGTTCTACATAAAAATATATAAAAGTAAAATATAAAATAAGCGAAGTTAACAAAATGATCTGAAATTTAATGTTACTTATTTTTGTGCTAATTTCATTTTCAGATATAAAACTTGTTCACTGATGTGCAGGTTCCCTTGTTGCTTATGTGTGTCAAAAGAGGAATTAAAACTAAATTTGATGAGTGTTTTTGAATTCATAAAGCATGAATTTAAAGTGTTGAACAACAACAACATAAATGACAACAAAACACACAAACTAATACAATAAAACAAAGTTTTGATGAAGGAGTTCACCCCTCATGGCTACATCTCCTTGGTCCAGCTCCATAGCTTGGGCCTCTGTATTAGCTCAAATTATCTCAAAATGATATTTACATGCATCAAATGCTTTTGGAACCTGTTCCAATGAGTTTAAAACGTCGAAATATATCAAAAAAAACTATTTGTTTACTCAATTTGGTTACCAGATGCTCTGGGCATGGTCTTCCCTCCTGGTAGCCCTAGCTTCAAAAATCTTCAAGTCAACAAAAACCTGTGTAGATGACCTCTTCTGCCTCTGCAACCTGTTCCAATGGCTCCAAAACATCAAAAATTGCTAATAATGACTATCCTTGCACCCAATTTGGTTGAAAATTTCCTTAGTTATGGAAAAACCAAATTTCCCTACAATTTTTCCTCCAAATTTGAAAGTTCGTCAGATAACTCCTCTAAAACTGGAGTTTCTTTGCATTTGGCGGGTCCGCTAAACCTTCCGCCAAGTTAAGCACTAAGATAATCCATAATTAATTAATTGATAAGTAATGGTTAATTGGATAAGCGACGCGTTCAACACTAACCATATCTTAGCGTTAATGAAGGATTATCGTGGCCTAACCACAAATTAACGATAATTAAATATGTTTTAATCTCGTTTAATTCTACACTTAAATCTTCCCGCCGGTTTTCTATCTTAGCTCCAGGTCTCGGGCTCGTGGACATGTGGGAGGGGGTTGGCCCACGGGGCTAGCCCCCTCTGGACCCCAAACCTCTACGCGATGCCAATTCAAATAGGTGCTCGAAGCCATAAATATCAAGGACTGGGTCCATGGATTGTTGGTGGAGGCGTGTGTTAGGTGGGGGGAGGTCACAGGTTAGAGCCCTGGACCTCCACCCCCATTCTTTGTTTTGCACTAACATATCAACCTTCCAATGCAATATATATCCAATGTTAATCCAACAATATATATATATATATATATATATATATATATATATATATATATGTATATATATATATATATATATATATATATATATATATATATATATATATATATAACCCTAATTAATTAAAAATAAAAATGAATTTCCAACACAAAATCCATAAACTCAAAATTCAACCTTAAGAGGTTATTAAGCAATTTTATCCTACACAAATAAAACTAGCGAATCCTGCAATGACACTTGTCACAATCCCATTAGACTAAAACTGAAGAAGATTCCCTGAATGCTGACTGAGCTGCCATGTCATTAGTACGTTCTGCAAATTTCTAATAAAAATTTGCTTGTTATGAAACAGACCATAACTCCATTCGAACTCGGTTTTCAATGAAATGAGTTGCGTTGGATTCCTTGTGATGGGCCGATCGCTGTTGTTTTGGTTTCATTCAATTCTGAACACTTTCATTTTTGAGCTAAAAGATTGATTCTATGATCATTCCTCCCCACTAGAAGCCTTTTGGACCCCAAAATCTCTCTTGATTACTAATTATGTGGATGAGGGTACTATTCCCTCACCCTTCCAGTCTCTATCCATTGAAATTTTCCCAATTTCATCATTTGGAGCTTTTCACAAAAAGTCAACTTTTTCCTTGATTTTTGCGACCTTTTCTTGTTGTTATTGACATCTTCATGCTGCAATATTTCTGAATTTGTAGAACAACAATCTATTCTTGCAGAAACCACCTTGTTCCTACCTTGGTCAACAATCAAAGGAAACTTAGAAACTTTTTCACCTTGCACACTGTCACCATGGCGATTTTTAACTCCTTTCGCTTTGTACTTGCGTCGACTCTTGACCAAGTATCTTCACCATTGCCATGTACCTTTTGTAAACCAACAATAAAAATTTGTGGAACCCATGCCTTCTTTGCCAAGCTGCTTTGTCAATTTCTCTTTGACCTTTGCACCCTTTTGCACCGACATCTTGTTTCCAACACCGCTCAACACTAATGTTGACTGTTGCAGATGTTTTTCACCTTCTTTTAAAGGCAACCTGTTAACATCCTGAAACAACTCATTACAAGAATAAGCATCTTTATGAAAAGTGTGATTCAACACATATCTTTGTTTGATCATCAACAATGTCAAGTTCTGACTTGCATTCACTATGCTCTTCATTTCACTTGCATGCATAAGAGACAAACTTGTCTTCTTCTTATGTGCTCTAATTATGTACTCAATACCATCCTAAACAAGTGGTGCTTTTTCTAATGGCGATGAAATACAACTTTCCTATCATATAGATAAGGACTTCCCAATAAAATACCTGATATCTCAAGCGACACCACATAAAGCTCAACTTCATCAAGAAAGTTTGAGTTAATGGTGAATCTTAGTAAGCATTTCCTTGTAACCTGCAAGTTTGCATTCTTACATATCCAACCCAATGGATATGGTCTTGGATGTCTAATAGTTTCAAGGCCTAGTTGCTTAACCAAATATTCGGAAATCAAGTTAGCTTGTGACCCACTATCAAAAAGTGTATCAATCTTAGTATGTTTAGAGACAACTCTAATATGGAAAAGTTCTATTCTTGTATCTTCATTATGAGTATCATTTGAACAATTTGAAGAACTAGTGCTTGCAACATGTTTACCTTTCAAACCCATGGCTGTAATATTTGTCTCATCTCCTGAATCTGACCCTGAGTCATGTTCAACTATAGCAACAACTTTCCCCTTCTCTTTGGCTTTCAGTCTATTTGGTTTCAGTTCTGGATGAAGTTGCCAACAGTGGTCTTCATCATGGCCATTCTTTGAACAATTTTTTCATGTGAGTTTTTCCTTCTCTCTTTTTACAAAACTATTCATTTTTCCTCTTCCATAAAATTTTCCTTTCCCTTTACCCTCACGTTCACTTTTCTCCTCTATGCCTTGTTTTCCCCTTGCCTCTAAGTGTGTGGCTTGTACATAAAATTCATCTAAATTTCTTGGGTTAAACATAAGAACAGTATGCTTCAAATAGGAATGTAAACCCTCAATGTATTTCAAGAGTGTATCTTGGGAATTCAAATTTACTCGTAACAACAAAGCTCTCTTTCTAAACTCCTGGGTGTATTCTTGAACCGTTTGACCCTTGAGCTGCTTAAAATTTTTCCAACTCATAATAGCTTTTTGCATGTAGGCTAATGGATAAAACTATATTTTAATGGAAGAAACAAACTCAACCCATGAAATGGATATCTTACAATGGATTCACATTTCCTCTTGAGTCTTTTATTACCACCAAACTAGTGTAGCTCCTTCTAGCCTTAATGAAGCCAATTGGATCTTTATGTCATCTTCATGAATTTTTTGAATTCTGCAGTACACCTCTAATTGACGTATCCAATTTTCAAGCCTTTCTGTATTTACCTCGCCATTGTACATGGGTAGTTCAAACTTAATGTCCAATTTGAGTAATGGAGTTTTTCCTTTTGTGGCTTTTGAGTGAGTGTGAGTGGTCTTTGTGGTGGAAGTGGAAGATGATGCAGATGGAGATGATGAGGATGATGAATATGGTGGATATGGAGGTGGAGATGAATTCGTTGCCCTTTGAACTCTTCTCTTCATTATTCTTACCATCTGAAGATCCTTCTCCATATGGAGGCTTAGAACCTTCTCTTGCTCTTTTTGCAGTGAATGCATCAAACATGATTTTAACCATTCTATGAATGTCCTTGAAGTCTCTCTTGACATCCTCCTCTTCTGAATGTCCATGAGTCTCTCCAACACCTGAAAAAATGGCTAAGGATTCAATCTTAACTCCTGATGCTTGTACCTTTTCAATCAATTCAGCTTCTTGTACAAATTGTACCTCTTCAATATCAACTTCTTGAGACAAAACTTGAGGTTCTTCAAGTGAAGCTTGTTAGGGTCCCGTGATTTCGCAGATTGGCAAGCCAAGTGACAGGGTAACATCAAACCAAATTTGGAGTCTTAGGACCTAGCCTTCCTGGACTTAGATAGGGCTCTCTTTATTATGCAAAGGATGCGAGCTTGTTTGCTTAGTTTGTTTTTAGATTTTAGGCTAGTTGTGAAGTGTGTTTTTGGTTTGTTTTGGTTGTTTGAGGGAAAAATGACTGAAGGGATAAATAGATATGGAGATGTCAAAACAATTGGGCTATGGGGTCAAATGAGGTCGAGATTTCCTTAATGACAGATAAGGTATGACTGCAGGGCCGATTTGGTCAAGATGAACATATTCTTTGGGTGAAAGTGAAATGGGATGAACAATAAGTTTGTGAATAATGAAGAGATTTTAAACATGAATAGTTAATCAACAAGAATTCATAAGATAGGGCTAACCATGTTCCTCTATGAAAGAAACTATGAATAATCAATGCGTAAAAGTATAAGACCTTCTAACCTTGGGAAATCACCTTTAGACTTTGGGAAAAACAAATAAGACAGACAAACAACTCAATCTATGAAGAGGAAACTCCTAGACATCATATTTTGAGCTACTGGGAACTTTGAAAGTAGAATGCAAAGTTTTAGGAAAATGGAAAGATTGAAACAAGACCTCCTTGGTTCAACTAAGACAATCAACCATTCAAAGAGAGATTTCAAAGATGGAGATTTGAATAGCCATGAGTAAGCAGGGCGTACCGTGAATCATACTTAGCATGCATAACAACCATTAATGAAATAAGTAAACAAGTTCTTTAGTGATCAAAGAGCAGTTAAGAATTCTTTGATATGACTAAGAAAGAAGAAAACATAGAAGCTGCAAATGAATCAGGAAATTTGAGGTGCCTCCATGGGCATGTCTAAAACTTATCTTTATTGAACTACAACAAGCAAGAAGCATGGAAACATATGTGGAAACTGAGAAAACATAAAAAAATAAGAACACTATACCATTCACCAAGCCATGGAATCTTACATTGAATCCTTCTCCACCATCCAAGTCAAGCAATAGATCATCAACATCACAAGACAAGTGTTTCTTCAAAGCTTATAGTGCTATTGTATTGCTCTTCTAACATCTAGTTCAGCCTTTTTTACAATGAAATCTCTTGGAATAAATAGGCCAAAGAGAAGGAAAACCTCCTAGAGCAATTAGCAAGCCCATTGGCCCATTACAAATATCTGATTTTGTCCTTGAGGCTTTGCAAAGCCCAAGGCACAAAATATCTATGAAAATATCTTAAAAATGCTAAAAAAGGAAAAAAATTTGAATTTTCTGAACTGAAAATGGCCAAAAAAGGCTAAACGCACATTTTGAAAAGCCACTTCAGAAAACTGTATTTTTCACCAAAATGCTTCAAAAAATTAGAAGTAGAAAATTCCCTGTCTTGTGGGCAAATTTTGAAGGACCTCCTGATGTCAAAATGGGGCCCGTGATGGCTTGTTTGAAAGCCCTGGATGTCTAGTTTCTGAAAATACTTGTTTTTCCTAAAAATGATCATTGGAAGTACGTGAAAAACTGACCTGAGTGGAAAAAAACTAGAAATTAGTCCTTTGCTGATATGTGGGCAGAGTGTTGAAAAAGTGAGTGTTTTTGTCCTCTTTGGGGGATCAAAACATCTTCAATTGATCTAAATTTTTTTCAGTAGATGCCCATGAATTGAATGCATCCAATGATACCACTCTCAATAGTTGATGATGCTCCAAACAAAAATGGCGATGCCCACAAATTTCTGCAATTAGGCCCAAAAATGTCAAAAAACAAAAACTTGTCGAAATTTGCCCAATTTTGGTGAGCAAGCTCCTCATGGGTTTTCAAAAGCATGTTGAGAAGCAGAGGCCAAAATTTCAAGCCCTGATGTGCCTTTCTTCACTTTTTGTACTGGGCGCCTCTTTCGGGCCTCTTTGAGTTTTTCTTGAGTAACCTTCAATTTCTTTCGGGCGAATTGATTTAGCTTTTTTTAGTGCCCAGGCATTTTCCTTTGCAAGCTCAAGTCTCTATTAGCTCTTTCTAACTTATCCTCCAAATATTTATTTTCCCTTTCAAGCCATGCTTCTCTATTCTCTTCTATTTCTTGGGTGAGTAAAGAAGTAAGAGGAAATGATTGGACAAGGGCTGCCTCTTCTTCTTTTTGTTTCTCCAAAGCTCTTTTGAGACCCATAGTCCTAGGCCTCTTTCTCCTTGGTTGTTATTCCTCTTTAGTGTCATTGAATTCACCCATAAGCTCATCAAACTTGGTTTGTACTTTGGAGGCCTCCCTTTGATATTTTAAAGCTCGGGCCTCAAATACCGCCATTTGACCACTCATTTGCTTGTTTTGCATCTGTAGGACATGGATGAAGTCTTTTGAGATTTCTAGATCAGCTTGTAGATCATGAATTTGATCTTCTCTATTTCTCAAGAGGGCCTCAAGGATTCTAGCCTCATTGTCACTGTCATCACTGTTTATCTGAATTATATCAAACTCCCTTTCTTTCTCATGACTACTTTCTTCCTTCTCTTTTACCTTGCCTTGGGTAGACTTCTTGGTTCTCCTCTTCTTTGGTAATTCAACAATGGGTTTCTTAGGCAACTTGCCTTTACTTCAGAGTGCTCTAGTAACATTGGGAGTTACAACTTGAGCCACTTTCTTTCTTGATGTTCAAGGATTTGTTACCTTTGGAGAAGAAAACATGGCCCCTTGCCTAGGAGAGGAAACTAGCACATGCTCTATTTGGTCTTTAACCTTACTGCTCCCATCATCATCTTTGTCACTATTTTCCTCCTTTTGAAGACTGCCTTGTTGGTCTTTATCACTGATATGCTCATGGTCGCTGATTTGGCCCTTTTTCTCTATGCTGCCCTCTTTAGAATGCTCACTGCTTGGGGTTTGATTGTCATCATCCTTGCTGGCTGGAGGGCTTTCTTATTTTTCATCATAAGTGTTCCTTTGAGGACTGTCTTGACCCTCCTCTTAAGTGCCTTGGCTGTCACCTTGTATGTCTCCTTGAGGGCTGCCTTGTTCACTTCTGTCCCTGCTTTCTTCATGATTGTTGGGCTCTGTATCCTAACTGTTTTGTGCCTCATTACCATCATGCTCACTACTGTGTGGGTTGCCAATAGTTTTGTCTTTGTGATTGTTGTGCTCTTCATCAATTTGTTCCATATTTTCATCATTGCCTTCTTTATGCTCACTGTCATGTTTGGATTCTTCATTTTGTCCTTCCTCATCACTTGTTTGCCTCCTTCACTTTGCTCTTCTTCACTACTAGTTTGCCTCCTTTCTTCTTCACTTTCAATCATAGGAGATTTTTGTTTCTTAGGAGTGGATTTGCTAGAAGGAGGAGAAACATGATGAGTGGATGGTGAGGAAGGCGCATGAGATGAAGAAGCAGTGACGAAATCGGGATGGGAGATGAAAGAGTCCCAAGAAACTCCCTTTTTCTCAAGTTGATGGAGGATGATGATCTTGATAAGGGAATGATGAAATAGGAAAGCATTTTGTTGAGCGGAAGGCTTCTTTTGAAAAGTAGAAGCCATCTTGTCAATGCTTCTATAGAGGAAAAAAGTTAGGTTTAGCAATTGTGTTCTTGTGAAGTGCATGAGTAGCCTGATATGATAAGCATAAACCCGGGAAAACCTCCCTTCACATGTGAAATACTTCATGATGATTTTCATGAGAGGAGCATAGCTGGTCAAAAAGTAGGAAAAAGGAAAAATAGCTGGGCATGCATCTCGATGTTCTGGTTTCAAGAAGGGTTTGTATTGATTTGAATCTAGGTAGGTTTGCTTAAACCATTTTTCTCTGATATATGGAATTTTGGTAGCTCTGGAGATAGCTCTAGGAGAGAGCTTGAAGACTAAACATACTAGATGAACATGCTTCTTTTGTAGCCTTAAAGCAAATAAATGTGTCAAAGGAAGATGACTTTTCACTTCTTGAACCTTCTGACAAAATTCCAAGCATCCTACTTCATGAAAGTTAAAGAGCACTGAAGGAGATGCATTTACTTCGAGTTGAAAAAGGCTCATACCTTTTTTGAGCACCACTTCGCTTATCTTCGCTAGGGAGGCATTTTGTGTTTCCTATCCTTTCGCTACTCACCAAGGCAAACTGCCTAAATGTTCACCGAGATAAATCTTCAATCAGCCTTTACTTTTTGAAAACTAAACCGTCTCTAGTTTAGCCAACAAGTTTGTTTTTAAAATGAAGCAATTTTTTTTATTTTGGACAATTTGGAGTTTGGAAATCCCTCTCCCCCCATTTACCGTTTTCTCGTGGTTGCTCAAAGCAAGAAAGAGGTTCCCTTGAACCGATCGGCTCGTTGGTATCACCGTTTTAAAGGATCGATCTAAACAAAAAGTCTCAGACTTTTATAAAAACACCGTGTTCTACTTTTGGAATAAACTCCGCCCTTCGTGATTATTATTGTTTCTTTAAAACAAAAGACAACCTTTTTTTACCGAGTAACAGCGTCTTTCAACAAACTCGCCTCTTAAATGGTCATCGGTTTTCTTGAGTTTATCAAATGAGTATGAGCTTCTAATGAAAACCATTTCACCCTTCAAAGATTCGTGTTTGAGTAATGAGGAATTACAAGTCTCAAGCAGTGGAATTTTTGAAAAGAAGTCCCCTTTTGTTTTTAGCACAAGGCTCTTCCCCTCAAAACACCTAGAATCTCTCATTGCAATCTCACTATTCCTAGCACAACAATTCTTTCAATATTGGCACCTTTAGCCCTTTCCTTTAACCACTGTTCATCTATGAAATCACAACAAAAAACCCTTCTCGAACTCCAAACCTAACTAAGAGGTAAGGAATACCTTAAAAAAAGTGTTTGAGGTGTCCTTGGAGTATTGGTGCAGCGTGCAAAGAAAAACGTTTAGAGCGTTTTTATGGGTAGGCGTTGAACACAGAATGCGCCACGTAGACACCTGTCGGGTCAGCCTCGGGCACCCGGCACAGGCATGCCGCGCGAGGCTATAGGCACGCCATGCCTTTGTGTTAGCTCTTCGGCCAGGCACTCACAAGCACGCTGCGCATTTTTACAGGCACGCTGCACAGGACTTTAATCCCAAATTCTTCAAAATCGCCTGAAAATTTCTTCTTTTCTTCAGTGAGGGTGCCAAGGAGCGTTTCTTTGAATATTTAAACTTGGTGAGGGATTTTTAAAAGGCCTTTTCTTCCTTTAAAAAACGAAAAAAAGCTCGTGTGCCTTTGCAGCCCTTTAGAGGGGTTTTTTGCCTTTTTGAAAAGGTTTTTATAAAAATATCAATTACTGCCCTCTGTTTTTTGAGTTAGCTAGAAGAAGTAACTTTTGATGTTTGCCTTCCATTCATAACTTAGAGTGAGTTATCCTTGATAACATAATGATTCTACTCAAAAACAAGAAAACCCTTCATCATAAGTCATCTAGGTGGGCAGTCTTTGTTTTTCATTTTCAAAGGTCAAAAAACAAGCTCAGTTTACCAACGTCACCTCCTTGGTTATTTCGATGAAGCTGCTCCTAGCTAAACATAAAAATATTATGTTTTACCTTTTGAGGAGGAAGCCTTTATGAATATAAGAAACAGGGACCTTTAGCACCCTTATGTCACTGTGTGGTTTTTAGGTGAAAACGGTTTTCAACCTACTGACCTTTCATTTGTTTTAACCATTGCTTCTCAACTGGTCTTACCAACAAAACCTTTTCAAACCATTTTTAGATCTTTGCTATGCATCTATTGTTCATCTCTTGGAAGGAGGTGACTCACAATTTCTGAAATCACTTGACACACCTTAATGCTCTACTTTTAAATGAAGGAGGTTCTATTATGTTCCCACCATCTGCTCTTGATTGGAGGAGGCTTCATCATAAGGTCTTATAACCATCTGTTTTTAATGAAGGAGGTTATCACTGTGCTTTCAACCATCTGCTTTTTTTAGAGGAGGAGGTTCTCACTGTAGATATGTCATTTCATTTATTTCAAAACTATATCACCTTTCTGCAGATCATATGTCTTTGCTTGGTATTATGTCAAATAGGAAACAATTTTATTTACGAGATATGTTCCGAGATATGTATTCTTTGTAAGATATCCCTGTGAACCTTTAGAACAGAAACCAAATGAATTGTATATGTAGAGTAGTTGCTTGCTTAGACCTAGTTGACTGACTTCCCTTGACTGTGTTTGCAGAGGCAGGTTGGATTTCCTTTTGGAGGAGATGGTGAGAACACTACTGATCAGCATAACATCAGCCTTATGTATTCATATGACTTGGAGGTTTCTCTCTATTTTTAGGCAAATTTGGCTTTCATACTACACCCATTAGCAGCCCTTGATTTGGTATATTTCACTTGTTTTACTGAGGGAAAGCTAATTCAGCATGTAGGACCCTTTTGACTTTGTCCCTTTGCTCTTTTACACATTAATCATTATTGCAATCACACCCCTGCAGAGATGTAAAAACATATGACTTTGACCTCTGGAGAGCTTCCTTGGTGTCTTATGAAGATTTTGCCTGACCTAAGCATGTTCTTTTAGACAATGAACATGCTTATCTTCTTCTGTTTTGGATCTTTGTTGAACTTCTTCCGGACTAGGACAGAATGACCTCTTAGTGGTGTGTGACCTATGGATGGATCAAGATTTTTTCTTCTTCAGATTAGGTACTAATTCAGGGCTGACTGGTACTGAACAGAGGCTTTTGGCTCAGGATGTTTTTACCAAGGAAAGGATTCCCTAAAACATCACTATCTAACTTAGGGGTGATCTTGACATGTTCTGAGTGTTTCTTGGGTATAATTAGATTTTCAAATGACAGATGACCAAAGATAGGGTTTCATATATTTTTTCAATAGTTGGATAATGAATGGCCTGAGGAATGAGGGTAAATGACAGCAGATAACTTTCAACTATGACAACTATGGACAAGATTATTTTGCTGAAACCAGATAGGACTTGACAAATGGGTTCTTTTTCCCATTATAGGCTGACCGAAAGGGGTAGGAGGACAAAAATTGTTTTGAGGTGTTTTATAGATGACAAATTAGGAAGTTTGGAGATCAGTTTCTAGAAAACTCAGGTTAGGAAACTAGTCATCATCAATAAGTGAAAAATACTGATGACTAACAAATCTATGAGTGGAATTTTGGGTAAGGATGATGATATTTTAGCTCTCCTTCTTTTGGTCCTAATCTCAGGACTTTCAACCAACAACTTCCCTTCACCTTTCTGCAACTTTAACCTTGTCAACATCACAAAATTGCAACCATTAAACTTGCACAATATTCAAACAACTATCAAGAAAATAACCTTGCCTTTCAACCAGGCTCTGATACCAAATTGATCTAAAATTGAATGTTAGTTATTGCTATGCTAATTACATTTTCAGATTTAAAACTTATTCACTGATCTTATGTTTGATGTGCAAGTTCCCTTGTTGCTTATGTGTGTCAAAAGAGGAATTAAAACTGAATTTAGTGTTTTTGAAATCATAAAGCATGAATTTAAAGTGCTGAAAAACAACCACATAAATGACAACAAACCACACAAACTGATACAATAAAACATAGTTTTGATGAAGGAGTTCACCCCTCCAGGGCTACATCTCCTTGGTCCAGCTCCATAGCTTAGGCCTCTGTATTAGCTCAAATTTGCTCAAAATGTTGTTTACATGCATCAAATTCTTTTGGAACCTATTCCAATGAGTTTAAAACACCGAAATCTATCAAAAATGACTATTTTTTTACTCAATTTGGTTACCAGATGCTTTGGGCATGGCCTTCCCTCCTAGTGGTCGTAGCTTCAAAAATATTAATTCAACAAAAACCTGTGTAGATGACCTCTTCTTCCTCTGAAACCTAATCCAATGGCTCCAAACCATCAAAAAATGCTAATAATGACTATCCTTGCACCAAATTTGGTCGAAAACTGCCTCAGTTATGGAAAAACCAAATTTCCCTACAATTTTGCCTCTAAATCTGGAAGTTCGCTAGATAAATCTTCTAAAACTGGAGTTTCTCTGCATTTGGTGGGTCCTCTAAACCTTTCGCTAAGTTAAGCGCTAAGATAATTCGTAATTAATTAACGGATAAGTAATAGTTAGGTGTATAAGCGACGCGTTTAACGCTAACCATATCTTAGCGTTAATGAAGGATATCATGGCCTAACAACGAATTAGTGATAATTAAATGCGTTTTAATCCTGTTTAATTCTCCGCTTAAATATTCTCACCGATTTTTTTGTCTTAGCTTCAGGTCTCAGGCGCGTGGACATGTGGGAAGAGGATGGCCCCCTTCGGACCCCAAACCTCTGTGCGATGTCAATTAAAATAGGTGCTTGGAGCCATAGATATCAAGGACTAGGCCCATGGCCCATTGGTGGAGGCGTGTGTTAGGTGGGGGGAGGTCATGGGTTCGAGCTCCGGACCTCGACCCCTGTTCTTTGTTTTTCACTAACATATCAACATTCCAACACAATATATATCCAATGTTAATCCAACGCAATATATATATATATATATATATATTGCCATGCCAATTCATATGCCAATGGACTTGTAATTTAATAAATGCCAACGAAACTTTGCAATGTAGGGTTTAATGATTTGGTTTGTAAATAATGTAATATGTAAGAATTAATATATTAATTTAGAATTAATTAAGGTTTATTAAAATAATTAATATACATATCTCTCTCTCTCTCTCTCTCTATATATATATATATATATATATATATATATATATAACCTTAATTAATTAAAAATAAATAATAATTTCCAACACATAATCCATAACCTCAAAATTCAACCTTAGGAGGTCATTGGGCAATTTTCTCCTACACAAATCAAATTGGTGAATCCCGCAGTGACACTTGTCACAGTCCCATTGGACTGAAACTGAAGAAGATTTTCTAAATGCTGACTGGGCTCCCATGTCATCAGCCTATACGTGTTCTACAATTTTTTAATAAAAATTTGCTTGTTCTAAACGATGTTCAACAAACCATAACTCCTTCATCCGAACTCGATTTTCAACAAAATGAGTTGCGTTGGATTCTTTGCGACGGGCCGGTCGCCGTTGTTCTAGTTTCATTCAATTCCGAGAACTTTCATTTTTGAGCTAAAATACTGAGCCTCTAATCACAAAAGTAACAAGGAATAAAATAAGAAAGATTTAAACTAAGAGAACCATTAAAATAGTAAAAATAAATAAAGTTAACAAAAAGTAAAATAAAATAAAATAAGAAAGAGTTAAATTAAGACTAATATTAAATTAAGTAAAACTTAAAATAAAGAAATACAAGTTCCATGTTGACACATGGAATGTGTACATGTGTTTCCCTTTCCATTGTTTGGTCTATTTAATGGACATGAAGATTCATTCATTCATTCATCATTCCTTCATCCATTCTCTTGAGAGAAAGGTATTGTGAGACAAAGGATTCATTTGCAGTAGTACGTTGATTGACGACTCGAGGGTGGCCAACAGTAGAAAGATTATGTGCATTTGAGCCTATGGTTGGGTGGAGAGTCGTCCCCAAAAATTTGTTGCGGTTAGAAGGATTCAATTAGCGTTCAACTTCAGAGTCTCAAGTAAGGAATATCGTCGTTACAGGTAAGTCATCTTTGCTTGTGTTTATGAAATTTCTATGCTAGCTTATTAATAGTTTGTGTGTTGATTATTAATTGCATATTTGATATAATTAGTTGCATGTTAAATTTTGGGGTTGTTACACATCATATATTCATGTTTCGAAAGACAAATGAAAGAAGTTACACTTTACAAGCATCAAGGGAATATTAGTTGGATATAGTTTCTCTTCAAAAGCATATAGAATCTACATCAAGGAAGGATGATATATTGAAGTAATTAGGGATGTCATATTTGATGAGAATCAAGCATACAAGAAATAAAAGGACATTTTTATTGATTCTGATGATGAAGAAAATCCCATATTTGAAGAAGAAGAAGTTCATCATGAAAACTCTACTAAAAATCATGATGAAGAAAGACCAAGTGAGCCTATTCAATTGGTGGTCATCCCAACCACAAGAAAGAGGCCAAATTGGTTGAAAGCTACATTGTAAGATGCTGAAGGACATGAAGCTACAGGAATATTAAGGGAAAGAAAGAAATCGAAAAGTTATTCTGGTTATGTTCAATATATGACAAAATTGATTGAAGTCAAACCATCTACATTCAAGGAAGTTATGCATAAAGAGGTTTGGAAGAAAGCAATGCAGGAAGAATATATATCCATCATGAAGAATAGGGTTTGGGAAATTTTTCCTAGACGTAGTGACAAATCGATTGTACATCTAAATGGATTTATAAGATCAAACATGCAGTTGATGGAAGTATAGACAAGTATAAAGCAAGATTCGTTGCAAGGGGTTTCTCTCAGAATGAAGGCATTGATTATGAAGAAACCTTTGCACCTACAATAAGGTACACTAATATTAGATCGTTGGTTTCATTGGCTGCTACAATGGGGTGGAATATCCATCAAATGGATGTGAAGACCACATTTCTGAATGGGATCATTGATGAAGAAGTGTACATCGAATAACCCAAAGGATTTGAAGTTAATAGCAGGTACTCTCATGTTTGCAGACTTAAGAAGGCCCTATATGGTTTTGAGCAAGCACTTAGGGTATGGTATGCTAGGATGGATGCATATCTACTTATAATTAGGTTCGTAAAGAGTTCTGGTGATCCGAATCTCTATATCAAGGTTGTGAATAATGAGCCTGTCATATTCTCCTATATGTGGATGATCTATTCATCACTGGTGTAGAGAGAAGAATTCAAGAATGCGAGAAGATGTTGGAAATTGAATTTGAAATGAAGGATCTAGGACTGATGCACTATTACCTAGGTCTAGAAGTATGGAAGAGACCTGGGGAGATATATTTGGGGCAAGGAAAGTATCATTAATTTGTTGCAGAAATTTGGGATGATGGATTCCAAGTTGATGACTACTCCTATGATCACCAATCTAAAGAAGTTGAGGGACTTTGAATCCAATCTCGTGGATCCTACCTCTTATCGACAATTGGTAGGTTCTTTGATGTATCTGGTAAATACTAGGTCAGATATATGTTTTGCAATAAACATTCTCAGCCAGTTTCAGTTGGAGCCCTATCAAGATCACTGGATAGATGCTAAACATATACTGAGGTATCTTCATGGCACTGTATATCACTGCCTAAAGTATGATAGTAAGGAAGTCAAGCTAATTGGCTTCACCGAATTCGATTAGGGTGGAAGTGAGACCGATCGAAGGAGAACTACAGGTTTTTTAGTTTGGGAGTTGTTATGATCTCATGGATGAGTAGGAAGCAAGATCCCGCTGCATTGAGTAGTGCCGAGGCAGAATATGTGGCTGCATGTTAAGTAGGAAAGGAGCTTGTTTGGTTAAGAAAGCTTCTGATGGACTTGTTTAAGAAGTCTCTGGGTCCTATTGTGATTAATTGTGACAGTAAAAGTTCTATAAAGATGTCTAGAGATCCTGTGTTTCAAGCTAGGATGAATCATATCAATAACAAGTACCACTTTATTAGGATCTTTGTACAGGATGGGATTGTGAAGCTGGAGTATGTCTCGACAGATGAACATGTAGCAAACATACTAAAAAAGGCTCTTCCAAATAAGAAGTTTGAGTATCCGAGAAACCTGCTGGGTGTAACAGCCCTGGTAAAAATACATGTAAACATATATAAGACCATGGTGATGGGACACATATTACAAGCTGAATGGTGGGAAAAAAATCCTAGTGGGTGTTCATTCAGTTTATTATGGAAAAGGGAATTGGCAAAGACAAAGGCTTTGGAAAGACATGAGGCATTAATTAGCATTTTATTTTTGAAAATAATGGAAATTAGGAGAAAAGGAAGGTGAAAGGTCACATGTTGCATGTGAGGAGGAAAAAGAAGGAAAATAATGGAAAACGAAGAAATTAGAGGCATCAATGATAAAAAGGATGTTGAGGATCAATTGACAAGATTTTGGTCAGTTCAGTTTTGGAGTTCTCATTATTCTCTCTTTCTCTCTCATGTTCTTTAGAACTTAGAGTATTCTTGGAGCACTCTTGGAGAGTGTGGCATACTTATAGATTTGGATCAAGAAAGAAAAGGAAATGCAAGAAAGTGGAAGAGGACTTTGGGATCAACATCTACTGCAGGTTCTGAGTGTAGGTACCGAGTTGCATGTATGATTTCCTCACTAGTTTTGGCACACATGGTATTGCATGTGGTTTCCTATTTATGATCTGTCATTGGCATGGAGGATGGTCGGGATTGACAATGGATTTACCTAGCCTTGCCATTTCCTGGATAGCCATGGTGATTGTGGGTTTATTTCCATTGATTGTTTTATGGTTGATTCTCATTATTCCTTTAGTCGTTGGATTGAGCTATTAGTTCTTGGAGCCTTAGTTGGAAAAATGCTCTGGAGCCCTACGTGGGTTGAGTTACTAGTCCTGGAGCCTTGGTTAGAAAAATGCTTTGGAGCCCGAGAACAACTGGGATTGAGTTACTAGTCCTGGAGCCTTGTTTGGAACAAACACTCTGGAGCCCTGGAGCAGCTTGGATGGAGACCAATCCGTGATGGTTAGTGATTTCCGACCATGAGGTGGAATCACTGGTTTGGGGTTGAGACGGTTTGGTCTTTGGAACCCTGGTTTGGTGTTGATTGATGTGTTTGATAAGGTCCCACATTCATGCTTGGAATATGGCACGGGGGTGACTATCTAAAGTGAGATTTGGCTCAGCCATGTATATGGTCAGGTGGAACGTGGAAGTCCCATTCCGGGTTATTTTTTACATTCATTAATGAAAGGTTCACTGCCTTGGTATTTGATGTGTATATGCACTATATATATATATATATATATATATATATATATATATATATATATATATATATATATATATATATATATATATATATATATATATATATATATATATATACGGATTCTATTGCTGATATATCCATGGTATTTATGTTGGTGTTATGTTGGTTATAAGCATGTATTGCGATAGTGATGAGTTATGGATCTTTCCATGTTTTTACTTGTAAATGAGTACACAATGTATCTATGGTAAAATATATTGTATTATAGCTTATGATGTAGGGGAGCAATGCTTCTTAGCCATTCTCAGATAAGTAAGAGACCCATTTGTTTAAATCTGTTGTTTATACTTATAGATGCTATGTTTGTGACACGTTTGATGAAATTCCTGTTATGGTTGGGTGGGGTCGGACGAGTTCTTGATGATATGATTGCTTCCATATGTTTGTTTTAATGTTATTTACCCTCTCTCGAAGTTACAGGAAATTTTGAGCAGTGACCTAGGCTCAGGGGATGAAAAAGTGGCACAAATCCCGGAGCTACAGGCGGAAAATTGACTGTTTGGGCCTTATCCGCTACCTTGCCAAGGCTAGCCCATGGCTCTAGGGTCTATAGCCACTCCCTTGCCCTTATAAGCACATTTCATAGCCTCAAGGGGGCAGAAAATAAGTCCCCTCTCAGGGAACAAGGCCCTGGGAGGTTGGGTTACCTCTTGGGGATGTCAATGATGCAGTGTAGGGTGTGTTTTTGGTGTTTCAGTTCCACTTCCTTAAGGACATCTAAGAGGTTGAATCTCATATTAGTAGCCTCTCATCACATGTTTACCGTGGTTGGCCGGTTACTTGGGTAGATGTGGGAAGAGGGTGTTACAGAGTTGATCCGAATTTATGCAGGAATGCAACAGAACACACATCTAACCATAAATACAAAGATGCATATTAAATAACACTTCATTTCATTAATATCAAAGAACTAAAATTTTCTTACAGACAGAATGGAAATAAACTAGCTAGGGCACTGGTAGCTTATCTCTGAGAAGAGATGTGGCAGATACAGGCCTCTGAACTATTTTACAATGAGCCTTGAGGGCCTATTTATTATTTAGAAACAATGGAAAGCCCTAAACATCCAAAACCCTAACCCTAGGAGATGAAGCGCCAAAACTATGGGTCCTGTTTGGGTAAATTGGTGTTTCAACTTCCCGGGGACGTAAATTTGGCATATGATCTCCATTTGACGCGCACCATACCTCGTTAGAAAGATCTATCCGAGGATTACAACTTTTGATGTGAGCAACATCGATCCATGGATCAATGGACCGATGTTGCTCCCAGTTTTCCCAAAAACCATTGTTTAGGGCCACAAAATGGCTCTAGAAGTTCAGGATCCAAAAAACTGCTAAAAACAATAAGTTGTGCCGAAACTGAAAAACTAAAAGAGACAATGGTGGGGCCCCAAGTGGAATAGGTGCGCGGCCACCAATATCCACCTGGATCAAGAGTGGTATAAGAGCATGGTTCAACTCTCAGACCGATGGGTGGTGTGTTGATCATGCATTTATGTTGGTAGCATATGTGTTTAGTATGCTTGTAGTCTATATGAGCTTGTTGCATCCGTGTTGTGTTTGCCATGGTGCCAGTGGTGTCACCATGGAAGGACTGATGGTGTTAATGTCAGCATGTTGTCATGAGTGTATGACTGGTTATGTGTTTTTCTTGCTTATGTATTGTTCATGCATGATTGCTTACATGTTGATACATGTTGTGTGTGCATTGCTTGTTTATGCTAGGTCACATATTTGTCATGATTGTGTGTTGTCCATGTATGCTTTCTTATGTGATGCTATAGGTGGGACATGCATTGGTCATTCATGATTGGTTATACATGTTAAGTGGGTGCATATAGTCAATTTTGCATTGGTTTGGTGAAGGTTGTTGTGCATAAGGTCATTCTATGCAATTATTTCACCATGATGATATTGGTATGTTATGATGTTAATGTGTTGGCTAAGATAGAGCAGGAAATGCATACCATCAAAGTGAAGTTGCATCATTGGACCTCGAGGCAAGAGCATGTCGTCATAGAAGTTTAGAGGTTGGTATGTAGGTATGTAGGTTAAAGATTGTTATATGCATTATGGTTATGAGCATTCATTTCATTCTATTGATGTTATGGTTACATACATTATAGATGCTAGTTGATTAGTGCGGATATATGTACATGTGTCAGATAGTCATGAATGATAGAAACCTGTGGTGGTATGCATTTTTATTGTTGTTTTATGTTAGATGACTTATTTCTTTTTGATGAACATGTTATGGGTTAACTTGTTGTTGTTGTATGATAGTTAGCTTGATGACTAGGTTACATGTTGTTGATGAGCATGATATATAAATTGCTAAGTGACTTGATGATTAGGGTTATTTTCAATAATATCTTGATGTTATATGTATCATGATAATTTGGATTGGCCTACGCAAATGGTTAGGGTTATGACATTCCGGTATGAGTTAATATGTTGTGATATTATGTCATACTAATATATATTGACTGTGCATATGTGATTGTTATGTATGAATGATAATGGTGTATGAGTTTATGATGTGAACATGTTAGCTAGTTAATATTATGAATATCATGATCTTATTTAGGTTTGAGTTGATGTGTCGTGAAGTTATATCATACTAATCGAGATTGATTGTGCAGACAAGATAGCCTCCCCTGAGATGCATTAAGGTATGAGTTTTCTTATGTCACATATTTTGTACTTGAATGTTTGATTATGTCATTTATTTGGTGTTTGAGTGTTGGTGTCTATTATGTCGTCTATTTACTATTGAATGTTTGATTAATCGCATGATATGAGTATGTGTTTATAAGTTTTCATGAGGAAACACTCTTGTTTTAAGGTGGTGGTATTGACACATATGTGTTGGGATATATGATATGTACTTGAGTTTAAGTAGGTGATAGTCGTAGCATTATGTATTATGACCGATGGATGTGAGTTGATTGTGGATTATGACATGGTTGTTAGTCTTGGTAAAAGTTGATTTTGAATTGATAGATATGTTGTCTTGATGTTTGGTACATATGGTTGACATGTGTGTTTAGTTATAGGTCAGCGTGTTTGGCATGACAAGGTAAGATAACTTGTATATTGTTATATTTATTTATGCGCTGACAATTATGTGTTTATGGCAGTATGATGCAAGGGATTACATGGAAAGAGACTGCCATGGAGTCTTGAAGAAGGCTCAGGTTGAGCTTTTATTTGGAAGTATTGGGAACCATGGGGATTGATTCATGGTGTTTGTTTCCAGTCTTGTGCTTTCGATATTTTATGATTTGTTGCGCTTGTTTTTTGGTCTTGATTGCATCTAGTGCATGGTCATGCAACTTTGGTTGCAGTGTCGTACTGTTATTGGATTTCATGGTTTCTTATTGTTTGTTTCTTATTCTTGTCCTTGTATTTTGTGTTTTGAGTCTCGGGAATTGGTTTGGGAAAGAGGAGAGTTAATGGAGCTCAAGGAGAGATTTGTGGTACCTAACAGGTAATGTAAGAGCCGAATGAAGCTCGGTGCATGAGTAAGCACAATGGAAGGTAAGAATTTGACAATCAGTTGGATTGGTTGGGTCTATTGCGGGAAATGGACGGTGGCAGTACATACATGAGAAAGGAAATAAAAAAGGTAAAGTAAATGGATTGAGGCATCATAGGCCTTGGATAAATATGGGAGCTCTTGTTCTTAATGATGTTCATGTTGTGCATGGATAAAGGAAGTTCTCTTAACCTAGACCTTATGATATCTGGTAATTATGATGTGATCATGATTATGTTGGTGTTTATATATTTATACTTGTATGCATGTATGTATGTATGTGTTTGACAGGGTCGTCATGGCTCATGGTTGTTTAATGCTAATTTTATGTGTATGTGTGTGTGTGTGTGTGTATGTTGTTGTCTGACAGGATGATGGTTCTTTTATGCTAATGATTATATATATATGTCACTGTATGACAAGGTTTTCAAGGATCATTCTCATGGAGGAATTATTGCTTATGCAGGTGATTGGCATGAAGAGTTTCCTGGATATGAGGAATTAAGCGACAGAGTAGCCTTGACATATCTATGAGGTAAGTATCATGTGGATGTGATTTCATGTTATATGCTTGTACTATGCTTATGTTTATGTCATGGACAGGTAATTCTGAGGGGTACATCATCGGAATGAAATCAATATGATCTGTGAAATGATAGGATAAGCATGGATAGTGGAAAGACACTAGAAGAAAGGATGCTTGTGGGGTCAGTGTGTGGTCTATGGATGTGCAGTGCTATTGTTGTGTATATGTTTTGCATGTTGAATATTTAGTGATTGTACCTATTGTGATGTGTAATGTTGCATATGTAGTATTGTGTACATATGATGTTGTATGCATGTTGTATATATGATGTTGCATATGCAATGCCAGGTATAAATGGTGCTATGTACATGTTGGATATGCGGTGTTTTGTGCATATGGTGTTGAGCACATGTTGGAATGTGGTGCTATGTATGTATGGTGCTATGTACGTGTTGAATATGCAATGCTATGTACATATGGTGTTGTGTGCGCGATGTACATATGGTGCTATGTGCATTTGGTGTTGTGTGCATGGTTGTACACATGGTGTTGTGGGAACGTGGTGTTGTGTACAGGTTGTACATATGGTGTCGTGTACATGTCGTACATGTGGTGCTGTGTACATGTCGTGCATGTGGTGTTGTGTACATGTGGTATTGTGTACACATTGTACATGTGGTGTGGTGTACATTTGGCACTGTGTACACATTGTGCATGTGGTTCCATATACATGTGATGCAGTGAACATGTTGTGCAGGTAGTGTGTGTATAGGTGGTACTATGTACATGTTGTGCATATGGTACTGGTATACATGTGGTATTGAGTGCATGTCATTCATGCTATGTTACAGGCATGCGGTGCTAGATATGTGCATGGTGTAGTTGTGGTATTGTGACATGTATTCTTTATGTTGTACTCTGCATATGTATATGTATTGTGTTGTATTGTACACTAGGTATAGGTGTATTGTGTTGTGTTGTACTGTGTTTTATTATACACCAGGTGTAGGTGTATGTGTTATGTTGTGTGCCAGATGTGGGTGTATGCATTGTGTGGTGTTGTACGCCATGTGTGGATGTATGTGTGTGATGTACACTGTGCGTATGTGTAAATGAGTGAAGAGAAGCAAGGGAACTAGGTGCTTGCCGAGTGTGGCAACCAATCGGGTGTGTGTAAAAAAAGAGAAAAGGCAGAAGTACGGACCCATGAAGGATAAGTATCGATATTTTACTTCAGAGTTATTATGCATGAGATCTAAGATTCTGAAGTATGATGATTACATGTGATTTATGATTATGGTTTATCATAATTTCATGTGATCCATGATTTTAATTTATGATGGTGTTGTACTATTCAACAACCCCCCATTTATTTTTATAATAGTTAATATTGTAGTAATAAATGGGGACCCTTTAAAAGATTATTTCAAAAGACTTAGAAAATAAGAGTTTTACTTTTGAAACTATTGGTAATAAAAACTTAGATAATCTTAAGATATCGATCCAAGTCACTTGGGACCAAGAATTCTCGCTTTATCACTAAACGTAGAATCCAACAGTAACAAATATTAGTCGCGAGTCGGAATCCATGAAATGCGATAAAATAAACCCCTTTAGAAGACTGAATGTAGTGTTAAACCTTTTTATTTAAACTTAAAGGCTTTAAAGTATTCCTTATAAAATTAAACGTCTCAATGGAATAATCTTCCGCGTAAGGAAAAACGCTCGAAAAGAAACAAGTATTCCACTCATCGCACATTGAAAAACATAAACGATTTTGAATTGGCCTATTCTCGTCTTTACGATATTGCGATATTGCGATATTGCGATTTATCACAATCGGAGGATCGATATCTCGCTTAACTCTTACCAATTTGAAATATCATTTAGGAACTTGCGATGCGATGTTTTGATAAGACATAAATGGAATCACACGTAAGCCTTAATGCATAATTAATAAGGTTCAACCACATTTACTCTTTTAAAGGCTCAAGAAGATTCATATACTTTTTACCCATGTTTTGCAATAAAATATTTGTCCTTATGTTCTTTCAAAATTTATTGTGTTATTTTGTTTCCACTTTCACTCTTGCTCTGCATTTCATTCTGTTTTCTCTATTGCCCAAATTTCAGGAAACAACACTCGGAAAGGACTAAGAAAGGGAAGAAGACTATGAAGTTTACTGCGTTCGAAGATTCAGACATGGATCCTTCTCTTCACTGATACAACATGCAACAAGGATGGCAGGACTACATCATGGGAGGAATGTATAATTTACAGGAGGATGAAAACCCAAGGGCACTGGAAACTAAAGCAACAACTGATGCCAAGGACTCATCCGAGGATTCTTATTTTGAAGCAACACGTTCTTTCCTACACAAGATAGCTGCAAGGCCCAAAATATTTCCATACACAGATATGGTAAGGTGGATTATAGAAAAAGTGGACATTTTAGATAGAACATTCAGAAATTCCAGGCATGAAGTCATGGGGTCATTCACTCCAGATAATTTACGCAGAATGTACCACCTACCATAACCACAAAAGCTCTATGATAAAGCCTTCATTGAGCACTTCACAAAATAAAATGAAGACCCGATGGATGTCATGCAGACTTGGAGGTCTGGTTCCAGCAAGTTCAAGCGGGAGAAATCTGGTATGTACCCAATTGCACCTCTATTAGCCCCACATATTTTTGCAGCTGCAATGATGTGTAGGCTATTTGGAAACGATGATAGTACCAAATTTTTCATTGAATGGGTTCCATTGATTGATGCGACTGTTAATGCTACAATTATGAACTGGAGAAATAGTTTGTCAAACAATTTGGCTATGGCCATTAGACAATATAGACACAATAGAATTGTCTCCACTAGGGTTATCCCTCCCTTTTACATGAGTGCATATGTAATGGATGTTATATTTTTTTGTTCACATTTTCCAAACATGGGATGGAAATGGAATCTAAAATACCCTACTCCCGTTCATGTTTATCATAAAATTTTGTGGGAATCATATTTTCGCTCCCATTTTTACAAAATTTATCAAAGCATTACGTTGCCAATTTACCAAACCATATTTGATGTGAAAGCCCCTAGGCTATCAGAGGAAGAAAAAATCGACATCTTGCCAGTGGCTGGATGGTTTGGCGAGGAACCATTTACTTATGTCAGATTTTTTGGGAGTGTTGCAGCTCCACATGTTCTTCCATATTATGTTCCTGATAAGCTATTGGCAAGAGTTATTATCTATCAAAAAGTAGGGGACAATATTACCGAAACCATTAAAGAAATGAAAATCCCATCTGGCCAATCTTCTCGGTGCAATGTGGTGCTTTCGCATTACATGATTTTGGGCACACGGTAAAAGAGATACAGAACATTTCATCCCTGAATTTGGCTACTGTGCCAGGCAGACAGTATGACCCTGACAAGGTCGCCCAAAACTTCACTGCTATGGTCAAAATCAAACAATTTATTCATGAGAAAGATGAATTTGATGATCTCTTTGAAAAGGCTAAGAAATTTTCACAGGTCTTAAATTTAGCATCAATAAAATTGAGCCCAACCGACCTCAACCACTTCCACATATACAAAAATAAAAGACTAACAAAAGTCCCTTTGGACCTATTACAAATTGAAGAAATAAGAGAACCCACTCCTAGTGTAAGCCTGGAGGGAATTTCCAATCACAATTCTGATGAAGAATCCCAAGAAAATTTAGTTCAAGGTCGAGAACACTCTGAACATCAATCTCAGAATAATGATGAAAGCTCTAAGAAAGATCTTGAGAAGAATACAAAGGAAAATGCTGGAGAAACGGCCAAAAAGGCCTCAGCTGAGGAACACATGGAGACTGAATCCACACAGGTTTAAACAAGAAAGATCATAGTTAATGATATGAATGAATAATGGGAGAAATTTAGAAAAAAAATCCAAGCACAACAGACAAAAACAGGTCTTGAAGGAACTTCTGGATTTCAGACCCCTAAACATACTCAACAAGTTGTAAATCCAGAAACAACAACACAAGGAGTTACAATTATTCAATATATTGAAATCATCCCAGCCTACCCAACTTCAGAAATTGTTTTAAATATTGAGGAGATGCCCCCGATGGATATATTCTACAGCCCAACACATAAAGCAGTAGTAAGGAGGCAAAGGAAGAAAAGGAAACTTGATGCATCAACAATAACAACTCTAGAAAACGAATCAATGGAAGTAGTATGGAAATACACCCCCATTGATCCATCAGAAAATATTACAAGGCTATTACAATTTGCAAGTACCTATGCAACTGCAAATATGGATAAGGCAGTAAAAGTTCATATTTTTCTTAAAGAAAAATAAGAAAGAGTTCAGTTGTTAGAACAACAACCAGAGCACCAATAAGCAAGAGTTGCAAATGGCACAGTTTCAAAAAGAGTTTGAGAAAGTGAGATTACGACATCAGGAAAAGATTGCAGAGAAGGACTCACAGATTCAACAAATATAGAATGAATTTGATAAACTCAGATACCAACCTCAATCAGATGAATTCATTAAAGAGACACTTGAATTAAACACTCAGTTGTCAAATCAACAAGAAATATTTTGCCAAAAAATCTTGTTGATCAAACCATACTGTGAAACAAGTAATGCATTAGCCAATCAAATGGTTGATCAAAGACTAGAATATGAATAGGTCGATAAAAGGATTTCAGAGTTTATTTCTTAGCAAGAATATGAAAAAGGTAGAAAAGCCGATTTGCCAAATATCAAGGAATCACACAAGGATATTTTATTCACAGATTGGGACATATAGTTGAAGCAAGCAGAAAGGGTAGCAACAAGAGCATATAGTATAGCAATTAATATAATTGAAGCTGTTAATGAAAATATTCATAATATTAATCTTATCAAATAATGCAAGCCATGAGTTCTACCAGACATAAAACAGTTAGAGAAACAGTGGAAAGAGACCGCTGAAACTCAAATTAAGGCAGTCAAACAACTGTCTAAGCTTGACTGAGAAACTTACTGGCAGTTTCTGGTGAAACCATACAGTCAATGGATGGGTCTGCACTGTCTAACAAATTCCACACAAAATATGGTTCCACCACTCTCTGATGTTGTGTTCACGGGAAAATTAATATCTAAAATGGGCTAGTCACCCCAGGTGAAGCCAATGGTAGATATCTGTGAACTCAAGGACTCAATGGCTAAATAAGGACCGTTCAATCTAAGGAAGCACATCATCATTTTATTTTCTATTTTATTTTTTATTTTTTCGTATTCTGAGGAGAGTTGTTTGAAACCTCCTCAAATTTTTATGCAATAATATATTTTTGATACATATGTTGTATTGTTTAAACCTCTCTCATGCATTTAGAGAGGGGTGCAGAATTTTATCAAAAACACTTTGCAAAAGCTTTCACTTCTGTACTTTTGTGCCTGTTTTGATGAGATACTTGGAACAAGATCTTGATTTTCTTGGATATTGAAGCATACTCTATTGAATTTTCATTTTTGTACTCTTAGAGTATATTTAGTTGAAAAGAAGCAGATCAACATTGTTGATTTCATGAGTAGGACCTTTCATATCTAGTACTTCTACCTTTGTGATTGAGTTTTGTTTACGAATTAGCAGTAATCTTTCTTATATTGTATTATGTATGAAATATGAGTTATAGTTTTTCATTAAAGCACTTTTGTAATGTTTTACCTTATTGAGTACATGAGTAATCGATATATGCGATATAGTTTTCATAATTATTTTCCCTAACTATTTAGTCAAAATAATTATCGTCAATAATTTCACCTCGTATAGCAATTGAATGATCTTTATTACCTGTTGCTCTAAGATATATTTGTAGATTGCAGGATTTAAGTTATTCCTGGGTACATATTAAGACAAATATTATAATAAATAGATGCATGTGTTTGTTGTTTAAATAGATCATTTGTTTTAGTTAAAATCATTTTCCATTACACCTTATATCAAACCATCATCATCATAATATCAATTCTTGCTGGGAAACTGGTCCCATTATCCCTAGTCGGAGCCACCATACCAAACGGAAAAGGAGTTGCTTTCAAGGTCCAAATCGGGTGGTTATCCCCCATGTTGTTGCACCGGAATTCTTGGGCTTCAACATTTTGGCGCTAGAAGGAGGGCCAAAAATGTGAATGGCAAAGGGAACTGATCATAAATAAAAAATCCATCCTATTAGTCGTTCTCCCTCTAGATCTCCTCCAACTTCTGGATCCCTATCTAGAACTACAATTTTAAGATCAGAAGTTGAACAAGCCTCTCCCAATTCTCCTAGTAAATCTCAGAGAATAATTTCTTCAAACTACAATCCCGAATCGCCATAAGTTTGGACTTTGATAGAGAAGTTGGAGCAAATCTCTATTTTAGCTGAAAATCCTGTAACATCTCAATCATATGAAGGAAGTGTTTCCTCTATTCTACAACCAAGACGAATCTTGACTCGTTCTCAAAGTGAGAAGATTGGAATTCCTCCTTTGGAATTTCCCATTACTTTTTTTCCAAAGAATACGAAGAAATATAAATCAAAAACATCAAATAGTGAGGTTTTACCGAATTCTCCACCTCAAACCCATTCATTACCTCCACTTATTTCAACAACTTCCATTTCAACTACTGGTGCTAGTTCTTCTAGTCCAAGCACCCAAACTGTCTCTTCTTCAACTCAAACTCAATTAATATCCTCATCCACTCATACTCCTATCATCTCATCCACTCAAAATATAATGGCAGGACAATAACCACCACCGCGATTACAACCATGGAATAATCTCGGTGTTGTAGCAATGGCAACTCCTCTTCACCCTCTTCCTAAACATCCTGAAAAATGGTTGCCAAAATTTAATCTTGATGATGATCTACCAGCATAAGAACATATCCATAACTATATGCTGGACATCAATTTAAATGAAGTTACTGAAGAAGACTGCACAGTAAAATTATTCCCATATACTCATATAGGATCTGCAGGATCCTAGTACTTTTCATTACCCCCTCACTCCATAACTAGCTGAGATATGAACAACAATGCTTAGCTAAGTTTGGAGATGATAGAACCATTGCGTCGCTCATCAATGAATTTTCCAATCTAAAGGCTAAAACGGGAGAAAAGATAAAATATTTCAACTCTAGGTTCAATAAACAACTCAATAAAATTCCAACTGCGTCAGCCCCTGGTGTTGATGTTAAAATTGAAGTGTACATATCTTTTCTTCCCTCCAATATAGCCATTTTTGTGGATAGAGTGAAGTTACCCACGTTAGCCAATAACATGAAGGAAGCCTTATCTGTAGAGAAACACATAATTGATCTTAAAAAGAAAATCTCTCAAGAAGACATAAAATATAAGAAAGTCACTTCAAAGATGACTCTAAAAAGAAAGCTCTGAAAGATCCTTTTGATCTTGAAGGCCTTCAGAAATTACTAAAAACCATGTCTAACGGAATGGTTGAAATGAAGAAATAAGTTGTTGAATCCTCTCCTGCTAAAAAACCTTTCAGATCTTTTAAGAGGAATCAGTCTTCTAGTTCTCAGCCACCAAATACCATATCTAATGCTAAGTCTGACTTAGAAGAAGAGGAAGAAGAAACTGAAGATGAAGAAACTAGAGAAGAAGAAATAATCGAACTAAATGGGATGTGGGACTTTATACTTCCAAGTGAAGAAGAACAAGAAGCTTTTCCTGTTAGCACTAGAGGCAAAGGGCCTGCTGATACAACTCGGTCAAATCAAAAGTATAAAACTCCAATTCCTGATGCTAAGGAAAAAATAATTAGTATGTCGTTCACATAATACAAATTGAAAAAACTAAGGTAGATGTATTAGGGGAAATAAAATCTGTTAGCATTCGAATTTCATCAAATCCAAAAGTCTTTCAAATAATAGATATATTGGTCATTGATATTCCTGAATTTGACGGTCTAATTCTAAGTAGAGACTAGTCTGATAAACTGCATGGATATTTTGCTACAGATTGGTCTCACATGTGGCTCCCTTACAATGGGAAGCCAAATCAAATTCGAGTTGACTGAGATAAACACCTGAAACATATAGTGACTAAATTTGAAGGTGATAACGAGTCAGTAACATTCAATAATAACATTATTGGGAGTTATTCGGCTGAATATTTTTTAGGAAACTTTAACACACAAAAGTCTCCCTTTCTGGATAATGTTGTCATTTCACAGATTGAAAATTCCTCACAAACATATGCTTCTAAGTGTAAATTTTTTGTAAATAAATTAGTAGTTAAAACTCTATTTTTGACTTTGTACTTTGATGGCTCAAAATCTAATGATAGTGCAGGAGCTGGTTGCATTTTAATCAGCCCAGAAGGAGAAAAAACCATGTTAGCTTGCAGATTAGAATTTGAATGTACAAATAATACCGCAGAATACGAGGCATTGGTACAAGGATTATGCAAAGCAATTGACCTCAACATCAAATATCTAAAGGTTTTTGGAGACTCGGAAATCATCATTAAACATGTAAGAAATACTATTAATTTCCTTTCTGGACATCTTAAAAATTATCAATCATTCGTCCAAGACCTTACATCTCATTTTTTGGCATTTAATATTTCTCCTGTACCTAGACGTCAAAATTCTAGTGCCGATCTGTTAGCTAATTTTGCATCAAAACTCATACCATATGAGGATTTTAGTCCTGATAGATTTTCCATTGAATTAATTTTTAGACCATCCATTCCTGACAATGTCACTAATTGGCGAGTCTTCAACGATGATTATGATATTGTAGATTTTATAAAATCAAAAGGGTCATGCGATGACCAAATCATAGATTAAAATGAGCATGACATTAAGCTAAAACAAAACGTTGATGAAAATCCAATACCCAAATCTGTAGTTAAATTAGAAGATCTTTATGATCTCAAAGACAGATTTAAAAAGGTAACTAATGCCAAAATCGAAAGCTCGACTCTAAAATTTGAATTAGTGAACCTTGGAGCTGATGAAAAACCTCATAATATCAATCTAGGTCTCGGTCTATCCTTTGATGAAAGATCATCATTCATTCGATTGATAAAGAAATACAAAGGTATCTTTGCTTGGGATTATTCTTATCTCAAAACTTATGATACCTATGTCATACAACACACCACACCTATGATCTCTAGTGATAAACCGATGCAGAAGAAACTAAGGAAAATTCACCTGAACCTTGAGAATTAAATCAAATCAGAGCTGAATAAACTCCTTGAGTCCAAAATCATATTTCCTGTTAGGCATTCAAAATGGTTATCCAATTTAGTGCATGTTAGGAAAAAGAATAGTGACATTCGTATATGTATAGATTTTAGAAATTTAAATAAAGCATGTCAGAAAGTCAACTTTCCACTGCCGACCATGGAACAAGTGGTATAGTCAGTAGCTGGTTCTGAGCTCATGACTTTTCTTGATGGATTTTCGGGATATAACCAAATCCTAGTCCATCCGAATGATAGATTGAAAACCCGTTCAGAACTAAATGAGGAACATATTCTTATTAAAAAATGCATTTCGATTTGATTAATGTAGGTGCCACATTCGAAAGAGCTATGGATACAGCCTTGTTGAAGCCCCGAAAATTGGGTCTTACAACAAGGGGGATACCTACTCGGTCCGGACCTTCGTTAGCAGCTCCTTTTCCGTTTGGTGTTACTGCTGCGATGCTCTATAGGCTTTTTGGAAAGACTGACATTAATAAGTTTTTGCCTGAATGGCTACCATTGTTGAATGCTGCTATTAATGCTACTATTATGGATTGGGCTAAGATATTGTCCGATAACTTGGCCACGACTATTTTGAATTATCGATCTAAGAGAACTGTCTCTCAGAGGATTTATCCTCCTTTTTACTTATCTACCTATGTGATGGATTCAATCTACTATGTTTCTAAGTTTCCTTTAATGGGTTGGCAATGGACAATTCAAGATCCCCTACCCATTCATGTTTATCATAAAGAATTGTGGGATTCAAAGTTCATTCCTCATTTTTACAAGATTTGCCATGGCGTCATGTTGCCCCTGTACAGAACATTATATAATAAGGATGCTCCAAGGTTTTCCCCTGAAGCAAAAGTAGACATTCTCTCTGTCGCAAGATGGTTTGGTGAAGAATTGTTTACTTACGTTAGGGTTTTTGGAAGTTTTTCTTCTCCTCACGTTTTACCTTTATATGTTCCGGATAAACTTATGGCTCGGGAAACTGCGTATCAAACCTGCGGAGAGGGAGGCTTGACAAAAGAATTAAAGGATAAAAAGAATGCCATCTGGCCACAATTTCCTGTGGCTTGAGGAGAATTTTCATTATTTGATGTTGGTCATGCATTTAAAGAAGTAAACAATATTACATGTTTACAATTGTTCAAGTTTTTGAGAAGGCTATTCGACCCGTATGATGTTGTTAAGAATTTCACCACTGCAGTCAAGGTAAGAGTATTTTCTAGAGAAGAGGATATTTTTGATGATATGTTCCAAGAAAAATGCACATTTAAAGAGATTCTATATTCAGCTCAAACACGTTTTTCTCCAGAAGAGTTCCAAGAATTTAAAATGTACAGAGAAAGGAGGTTGACCACTATTCCTTTGGATAATTTGCGCTTGGAACCCTTAAGGGAACCAACTCCTAGTGTCAGTCTCAGTGGCAGTTCAGGTACAGAAAGGTCTAAGTCAAAATCTGGAAAAGAAACTTCTGAATGTTCTAAAAAGTCTGATAATGACCAGGATAAAAGTGAAGGGTCAGTAAAGGATACTGCCCAATCAAAAGAACTCTCACAGCAACAGATTTCAACCACTCTGCAGTTAAATATTCCCCTTCTCATTGTACAGCAACCATCCGTCAGAACTGAATTACATAAGGAATGAGAAACATTTAATGATTTGATTAATGTTGAAGGATAGAACACACAGACTCTTGTAATTAATGTACAAACAACAAAAGGTTTAGTTACAGAAATAAGTGGCAATGTCACAGAAACAGAACATATACCCATTACCCCCTCTTCTGAGCTTGTACTTAAAATAGAGGAAATTCCTCTTCTGGATATATTATATAGTCCACAACATAAAGCAGTAGTAAGAAAACAAAGGAAGAAAAGGAAATTAGAAAGTGTAATCTCTCGTGATGCAGAACAATTGGATGTTTTATGGCAAGATCCTACTACTAATCTAACTGAAAATCTTGCTAAATTATCTCAGATTACAGGAGCATATGCCTCTGCAGCCATCGATAAAGCATCCAAAGTATGACAATTATTGAATGAAAAAGAAGATCAAATACAGGTTCTGCAACAACAACTGCAACAAGCCAATGCTAACAGTGAAGCACAAAAACAACTTGAAAAATTACAACAGGAGTTTCAACAAATGCAAGTTGGATATCAGAAAAGTTTAGCTAAAAAAGAGAAACAACTACAGGTTATGCAAGAGATACACAAAGATGATCCCAATCTCACATAATTTATTACGGAGTCTATTTCCTTAAATAATCAACTACTGCAGCAACATGATATATTATGCTAAAAAATTTCACAGTGGAACTCTTTTTGTCAAGAAAGTGATAAAATCACTAATCATGTCGTAGAATTACGACATGACTTTGATTTAACTAATGAAAGAGTTATTGACTATTTGACTTGGAAAAAGACAGAGGAGGGAAAAAGGGCAGGAGCACCAATCATCAATGACAGTCATAAAGAAATGCTCTTCAATAATTGGGATGCACAGATCAAAATTGCAGAACAAGCAGCGGAAGAAGCAGCTACATCAGCAAGCAATATTACTGATTGTGTAAATGAGAGTTTGCACAAGGCTAATTTGATTTCAGAAACTATTCCAGGATACCTACCATAAGTACAGCAACTGCAGACAGAATGGAAGCAGAAAGCTGAAGAAAAAGCAGAATCGATTAAAGGATTGACAAAGATAAATTGGGATTCTTACTGGGCATTTCTGGTAAAACCAAACAGTCAATGCAGCGCTCTCAATTGCATCATCAATTCTGCCGAGAAGATGGCGCCAACACTTTCCGATTCCATTTTCTAAGGATAGTTAAAATTTGAAGTCGGCCAGCCTCCTCTTCTCGAATCAATGCTGAATGCTCGCGAATTTAAATATCAGATTCATAAATAGTTAGTTGATAGTTTTAAATTTTAGATTTAGTATTAGTTTTACTTTATTTTTTCCTAGAAAAAGGACGGTCATTTAAATCGTATCCTACATTTTTGTAATAAGTTATTTTTAGATTTAATTAGTAGTATTTAAACCCTTCTCATGCATTTAGAGAAGGGTCTTGAAATTTGTCAAAAACTTGTCCTCAGAACATGCACTTTTGCACCCTCAGAGGAGGTTTTGATAAATGAATGGAACAGGATTTATTGATATCTGCATTTAATATCTGCTACTGATGTTGCACTTCTGTACTCTTAGTGGATGTTGGATTAAGAAGAGATAAGTCATTATTGCTTGAAGCTCATGAGTAGAACTAGTTATAAATGGTACTTTTATCTCCTAACTATTTCTGCCTCTATGTTAAAGTGATATTTATGTTCAGTTATTTATATATTTATGTTTGAATGCTTGAGTTATCATTTGACACTTTTGTACGGTGATAGCCATTTATTTATGCTTAATGTATGAATAGCTTATTATGCGATATGTTTTTCACAACTGTTTCATCTAACTTTTTATATGAAGTGGTTTATCTTTATTGAATTCTTTTCTTATAACAGTTGAGTGATATTTATTATCAATTTTTATTTGAAATCATTTTAGATCGCATAAATAGAAAGATTACATCTCAGGTTAATTTAGAATTAGATATTTCTATTTAAACCAGAATACAATTTGCATATGATTAGATTAGAAATAGAATAAAAATATTTTATTTAGGAACTTTAGAAAAGAAATATCAATTCTCAACACACACACACATATTGGGAAACTGTTCCCATTATCCCCAGTCGGACCCACTACACCAAATGGAAAAGGAGCTGCTAACCAAGGTCCAGACCGGGTGGGTATCCCCCTTGTTGTAAGACTCGATTTTCGGGGCTTCAACATATTTGGTGCTGGAAGGAGGGCATGAAATATGAATGGAAAGTAAATCAAAATCTAAAAACCATTCTGAGAGTAAATCGCCCTCACCATCTTCTCCGACTTCTCCATCGCATATAAATTTTTTAAATCTAGAGCCAGAAGTTGAGAAAACAACAACCACTACCACAAACCCTGACTTTTCAAAAGAATTTGCTGTTGAACCCCCTGAAGTTGAATCTTTGATTCATAAAATTCAGCGATTTTCAATATCACCTCAAAGATCTGATAAATCTCAAGGCAGTGTGATTTCGAAATATAATCCTGCTCATCCTCTTACCAGATTACAGAGCGAAAAGCTTGGCATTCAGCCAACTGAGTTACCTCTACCTACAAGGAAGAGAGAAAAGAAATCACCTAAAGGGTCTGATAGCGAGACTCTTTCATCATCATCATCCATTTCAACCTCTTCACCGCGAAGTCAACCATCCACTCCTCCACCTCAGACTATTGTTCGTCAGTCCACCGGAACTTCCACATCTCCATCTCAAACATCTGGAATCATAATATCCTCCTCTTCCCAATCACAGGCCTCATCTTCTACACTTTCCTCTGTTAGTAGTTTAGCGATGGCCCAAATGCCATGGAATAATCCAGGGGCAGTCTTGATGCCTGCACCCTTGAGTCAATTACCAGCCCATCCTGAAAAATGGCTGCCTAAGTTTAACCCTTAAGCAGGCATGCTAGCTGAAGAACATATAAACAATTTTATGTTGTCTATAAATTTCAATGGAGTTATTAATGAAGATGTTGTTGTCCGACTTTTTCCCTATACTCTACAAGGAGCAGCCGGATCATGGTATTTCTCATTACCATCTGGATCTATCACTAGTTGGGATATTTTCCAAGATCAATTTTTAACTAAATTTGGTGATGACAGGTCTACAGCAACGTTGATCAATGATTTGTCTAATCTTAGAGCTGAGTCAAAAGAGCCTATCAAGGATTTTAACTCACGTTTCAATAAATTGTTAAACGAAATTCCTACTGCTTCCAAGCCTAGTGAAGAAGTGCGAAGTGAATGGTACATTTTTGCTTTACCATCAAACATAGCAATCTTCGTTGATAGGGCTAACACAACAACTTTAGCAGAAAATATGAAGGAAGCAATAGCGGTAGAGAAACGTATCATAGCCCTAGAAAAGAAAAACACGATAGAGGAATGAAAATCCAAGAAAGTTACTTTTAAGGAAGATCCCAAGAAAAAATATAAAGATCCATTCGATTTAGAAGGATTGCAGAAAGTTTTGAAAACCATGTTTAACGAAATGGTTGATATTAAGAAACAAGTGGCTGAAACATCTTCTAAAAAATCTTTCAAGCCTTTTAGAAGAAACCCTTCAACTGATTCAAAACCACCAAATGCTATTACAAATGCTGAATCAGAAGAAGAAGAAGAGGAGACTGCCGCTGAAGAAACTACCGATGAAGAAGAAGTTGTAGAAGTGCAAGGTATGTGGGATTTCATCCTCTCAGATGAGGAAGACCAAGAAGCATCTTCGGTTAGCACTCGAAGTAGAAATCAACTTGATCCTCTTCAACCTACTCCTAAGTCAAAAAGCGCAAGCTCAATGACTAAGGATAAAGTTGCACCCAAGAAAACAACATCAAAAGCAACTCAGACTAGCCCAGTCCAAACAGATTCATCAAATCCATCAAAAACACTAATTGTTTCGGATTAAATGGAGTATAATATCATAGAAGATATGAAGAAGACTAGGTCTAACATCACTTTTTATGAATTGAGAAAATTAAAACACCAGCAAAAGGTACTTTTGAAAGAATTACATGCTGTACCAGAAAAACCTCTGCCCGATCCTATAATCTCTCAAGCTTCCAACGAGATGGGAAGACCTCCAACTAATGCGATCAACAAAGTTGATCTAGAAAATATCACTTTAATTGGAGGAAGGTCGAGATCTCATACTCCATTTCTTCTTACTTATGAAGTTTTCAATAAAAAATTGCATAATTGTTTAGTGGATTCTGGAGCTTCATCTAATATTCTACCAAAATCAATATGTGCAAAATTGAACATTCAACCACAAAAGTCTGCTGTGCGCATATTCCAGCTAGATCGATCGCAAGTTGAAGTGATTGGCGAATGAAATCAGGTTACCATAAGGCTGTCATCGAATCCAAAGGTATGTCAAGTTATTGATATTTTAGTTGCAGATATTCCAGAATTTTATGGGTTAATTCTCAGCAGAGATTGGTCAGAAAAACTTCATGGATACTTTGCAACTGATTGGTCCCACATGTGGCTTCCTTATAATGGTAAACCAAATCAGATAAAGGTTGAACGAGAAAGACATCAGAAATACATTGTAACAGAATTGGAAGGAGAAAATGAACCAGTTGCATACAACAATAATATTATTGGCAATTATTCAGTTGATTCTTTCTTAGGAAATTTCAATGCTCATACTTCACCTTACTTAGAAAATTCTGTTTTATCTCAGATAGAAATTTTTTCTCAAACAGATAGTTCTAAATGCATTAATTTTGTAGATACTCCTGTAAATAAATCTTTATTTTGGAAGTTATTTTTTGATGGTTCTAAGTCTAATGAAGGAGCAGGAGCAGGGTGCGTGTTGGTTAGTCCAGAGGGAAACAAAATTATGTTAATTTGCAAACTCGAGTTCGATTGCACTAATAACACCGCAACATACGAGGCTTTAGTCCAAGGATTATACAAAGCAATCGAATTAGACATCAAATATCTACAAGTTTTCGGAGATTCTGAAATTGTAATTAAACAGGTACGTAATACTATACATTGTTTATCAGGTCATTTAAAGGATTATCAATATTTAGTTCAAGATCTGACTGAAAATTTAATAGCATTTAATATTTCATCAATTCCTAGAATCCAGAATGCTAGTGCAGACCTCCTAGCTAATGTAGCTTCCAAACTCATTCCTTCAGAAGATTATAGCCCTGCTCGATTTTCAATTGAATTAATCTTTAGACCCTCAATTCTTGATAACATTACCAATTGGATAATTTTCAATGATGATCCTGATATTGTAAGCTTTCTCACATCTGAAGGATCTTACACCAATCAGATAATTGATGAAGACCAACATGACAGACAATTGCAACATGATAGCACCAATAATGTTATGCCAAAGTCAGTAGTCAAGTTAGAAGACCTTTATGATTTGAAAGATCGATTCAAAAGATCTACTAATTCAAAATTGCAAAGTTCAACTTTGAATTATGAATTAGTAAATCTAGGAACTGATACCAAACCACAAAATATCAACCTAGGCCTTGGTCTAGCTCCTGAAGAAAAATTAGCGTATGTTCGTCTTTTGAAACAATATAAAAGTGTCTTTGCTTGGAATTACGATGAACTCAAAACTTATGACACTTCTATCATCCAACATACTATTCCAATGATAAATGATGAAAAACCTGTTCAAAAAAAGCTGAGAAAGATCCACCCCAATCTAGAAAATCAGATCAAGTCTGAACTCAATAAGTTATTGAAAGCCAAGATTATTTCTCCTGTCTGACATTCTAAATGGGTTTCCAATATGGTTCATGTTAGAAAGAAGAACGGAGACATTAGAATTTGTATTGACTTTCGAAATCTTAACAAAGCTTGCCAAAAAGATAATTTTCCTTTGCCTCCCATGGAGAAAATATTACAGGCAGTCGCAAGATCATAATTAATGTCTTTCCTAAATGGTTTCTCTGATTACAACCAAGTATTGGTCCATCCTGATGATCAATTAAAAACTACATTTAGAACCAAATGGGGCACTTATGAATATCAAAAGATGCCTTTTGGTCTGATCAATGCTGGTGCCACATTTCAGAGAGCCATGGACATTGCTTTTAAGGGATTAGTTAACAAATCAGTGGTAATCTATTTGGATGATATAACTGTATATTCCAAAAAACGAAGTAATCATCTTAGAGATTTGAAGCAGATCTTCCAACGTTGTCAAAAGTATGGAATTTCACTTAACTCGAAAAAATCCTTTTTTGCATTAAGTGAATGAAAACTTCTTGGATTCATAATGTCAAAATCTGGAATTCATATTGATCCTGATAGAATCAAGGAGATTTCTGAAATACCTTTACCTCACAACAAGAAAGCTATGCAATCTTTCCTTGGCCAGATTAATTTTGTAAAGAGATTTGTCCCAGATTTTTCAAGAATTGTATCTCCTTTACAAGAAATGATTAAAAAAAATTCAAACTTCAAATGGGGCCAAAATGAATATGAGGCATTCAATATGATCAAACAAGAAATTGTTAATGCTCCATCTTTAGCAACTCCAAATTTTTCTGATCCTTTTATTTTGTATACATTCGCCTCTGATAAATCTTATGCTGCGATACTCACTCAAGCAAATCAAGACAAGGCAGAAGCTCCAATTGCTTTTTTCAGTTCAAATTTACAGGGAGCTGAGTTGAATTATTCAGATGTAGAGAAACAAGCTTATGCTGTTTTCAAAGCAATTAAATATTTCAGACCCTTTCTACTTAAAACCCATACAAAAATCATAGTACCGTTTCCAGCGGTAAGAAATATTTTAGTACAGAAAGATGTGGGTGAGAAAAGAGCTAATTGGGTTACTGCCTTACAAGAATATGATGTTGAAATCAAACCAGCAAATATCATAAGAGGTCAAGGCTTTTGCAAAATATTAGCTGGAGCATCGATTATTTTTGAAAAACCATAGGAAGAGATACAAATGTCTGAGGTAAGCCTAAACGATGTTGAATCATTATATGCTGATATCATATTTTATCTGAAGAATGGATATGCTCCTCCAAATCTCAATTATACCAAGAAAAGAGCTCTAAGGTTGAAGGCTAAGCAATATCAGCTTGTGAATGATGTTCTTTTTAGAATGAATTATGATTCTGTTCTCCTTAGATGTCTGGAGAAATCTGAAGCTGAAAAAATCTTGCAGGAACTTCACGATGGGCCAGCAGGTGGACATTATGCTGGAGATACTACTGCACATAAAATCCTTCGCGCAGGCTATTATTGGCCTACACTATTTAAAGACTCACATAGCTACGTCAGGAAATGTCAAGTTTGTCAAACCACAACTGGAAGACAAAATAAACCATCATTGCCGTTACAACCAGTTAACATTGAACAACCTTTTGATCAATGGGGATTGGACATAATAGGTGAGATCGTTCCTCACTCTTCGAAGCAACATAGGTATATCATTACAGCAACTGATTATTTCACTAAATGGGTAGAAGCAGTACCTCTCAAGACTGCTAATGCTGAAAATATAATTGAATTCATAGATCAGTTCATAATCACCAGGTTTGGTTTACCCTCTGCTTTAATGTTTGATAATGCATCATATTTTTCTGGTGATGCTATGATTGAATTTGCACTCAAGAGAGGTTTCAAACTTAAATACTCTGCCAATTATTATCCACAGGGAAATGGGTTAGCTGAATCCACAAATAAAAACTTAGTTAGAATCATTAAGCGAACCATTGATCAAAATCATAAAAATTGACATAAGTCTTTAATATATGCTTTATGGGCAGATCGGATAACACAGAAAGCTTCCATTGGCACTTCTCCCTTTAATTTGGTTTATGGGAAAGAAGTGGTTCTTCCAACTCATCTAGCAATTCCTTCTTTGGCCTTAGTTAAATACATTGATGAAGCACCAACTTCTTCCTTGCAACTAAGACAACTAGAAATAATTAAGCTAGAAGAACAAAGAGAACAGGCTAAAATAACTCATGCTCATCACCAAGCATTAGTCAAAGCTTCTTTTGATTCAAACATGATATCCAGAAAGGACTTTCAGGTCAGAGATCTAGTTTTAAAATGGGACAAGGCTCATGAGGAAAAAGGGAAACATACGAAATTTCAACGAATGTGGCTTGGTCCTTTCCAAATCGCAGAGATCATAGGTCCATCTACTTTTATGTTACAGGATTTAACAGGAAAAAGTGAGTCTTTACCTGTTAATGGGCAGATCCTCAAGAAATATTTTCCATAGGAGATCATTCTTCGATTTTGTATATTAGTTTTCTTTACTTTCATAATAAAACCAGTTGTTAATAGTTATATTTGGAATTCACGAAAAAGATACATTTTCTCTTTTAGATTTTGTTTTTTCACTTGTATAAATAGAATTCTTTTAGAAAATTGATCATTATTATTTAAAGATACAGTTAAAAGCTTTAAACCTAGAAATGATATTAGTTTCAATTTTGAAAATTTTGATGAAAAGCAACTTTTAGTGAAAAATTGTTTTATATCAGTCTAATGAAAGGTATCAATAACAAAACGAAGATTATCTGAAGAAAAGTTCTTTCCAAAAACTCTACCATTGTTGTCCAGAGCTATCTTAAGGAAACAATGACTCCCTCCTCACCTAGGAAATTACAACGTTCAGGGAATAATCCAATGATACACTTTAACTTAAAGAGTAAGAGGTCTCATCACGAGCCGACTTATCATGATCATAGATATTATAGTTTGTTGACATTGCCAATACTGCATACCACAATAGGGCAATGACTCAAGATTGTTGCAATCAAAAGACAAGGGGTCTCATCACGAGCCAGCTTGTTCAACAAAGTTATATATCAAGTGAATGGCATTGTCATAAATTGGCTACCAAACCAAGACATTGTTCTTTAAGAATAAAAAAGAAAAATAAAAGAAATAAGTGTGAATATGGATTTCTCTTTGAAAATTGTATATTTATCTAAGTAGGACACAGGATCATTGCTGGATAACAGGTAACCCTGTCGAGGCTATAGACGCCTGCTGGCAGCAGTGGCTCTACCTACGACAAATGAGCATATATATAACTGATTTACAGAGAAGTCTTTGTTTTTATCTTTATAAACCAAGTAATGACTGATGTAGATACAAGGACTAGCTTGAGGAAGTAAATAATCAAAGTTGAATATAGAAGAAACGAAATATCATTGATAAATAGAAGCATAATGTACTTTGTCTTTCTATAATAAAGTTTAATTTTCTGGAAAATTTTCTGTTTTTTGGAAGTTTAGAAAATTCAAAAGAAAAGCAAAGATAACTGGTTCTTCCAAGTGAATCGCCAATTGTTGTGGCTAGCAACAACCCCCCTTCTTATTTAGTATTAGTGATAATACTAAATAAGTGGGGACCCTTAGTCAAAAAATCCAAAAAATCAATTAATGCTTGTTTTTCCTTTTTTTCAATAAAACTCACAATCATAAGACTTAGGAGAAAGTTCCTTGAAAAATCCAAAAAACTTAAGTTTTATGATAACATAGGGAAAAATCATTCTTTGGAGAATATCGCATCACAAAAGAATAATAAATGCCTCTTTAACAAGCGGAATTCTAAAAATTGCGATGCGAGACTATGCGCTAAAAGAACATTTATTGCATCGCATGTTTCAAATATCATATCTTATGCCGAAAACTTCAGATCACCGATGTGCGATAACGTATATCGCAAATCGCATTTCACACAAAATACATTAACGAATGTTTGTCATATGTTGCTTTTTGCGATATTGCGATTTTGCGATATTGCGACATTGCGATTTCGCGATGTTACAATATTGCGCTATTATAAGATTGTGATTTGCGAAGATTGCGATCTGCGAGATTGCGATTTTGCGATATTGCGAAGCAAATCGCATTATCGCAGATCTTTAAGGCTCGTTATACGAAGAAATATTTTCATAAACCGAGACTCGTTATGCGCTTTAAAGTTTAATCAATAAATTGATTGTCACTCATTAATGAAAAATGGTTTCGTTCTGATTAAAGAAGTGATTTCACATAATGTGATATATTTCATAGCTCTTCAGCATTTAAAACTTGCCGTCACCTTTTTCATATCATTACTCTCACTTACTTTGTAAACCACGGGAGCAAAGAACTGAGAACTATACAAATCAACATTCAGGTATTATGGGAAAGAAGGACAAAGCTCCGAGTTCTGAAAGTAAAGAGATGGCATCCTTGTACACAGACATCACCTGCAACAAAGACACTGGTATCACTACTTGGGATGGTATGCATAATATGCTTGAGGAATAAAACCCTAGAGTAATGGATGTTGCGGCTACTGCAGGATCACTTGGATCTTCCGAAGCATCTCTTACGGAGCTGGCTTGTTCATTTTTACACCGGATAGCTGCAAGACCTAAAATTCTTCCATATACAGACATGATTAAATGGGTGCTGGATAGCACTGATATTACAGACAGAAAGTTCAAGACTCAGGGGAAAGAACTCATCGGTTGATTTACTCCAGAAGATTTGAGGCTTATGTATCATTTGCCGGAACCACAGGCAACCTACAACAAACAGTTCATGGAGAACTTTGCCAAAGAAAATCAGTACCTGGAAGAATGCACCAAAGATTGGTCCAGGAGAGATGAACCACTGAAGAAAGATAAACACGGTATGTACAGTACTGGTTCTCTCACTTCTCCGTATTGTTTTGCTGTTGCGATGCTCTGTAGGCTTTTTGGAAAGCCTGACATTAATAAGTTTTCGCCTGAATGGCTACCGTTGTTGAATGCTGCTGTTAATGCTACTATTATGGATTGGGCTAAGATATTGTCTGATAACTTGGCCACGAATATTTTGAATTATCGATCTAAGAGAACTGTCTCTCAGAGGATTTATCCTCCTTTTTACTTATCTGCCTATGTGATAGATTCAATCTGCTATGTTTCTAAGTTTCTTTTAATGGGTTGGCAATGGACAATTCAAGATCCCCTACCCATTCATGTTTATCATAAAGAATTGTGGGATTCAAATTTCATTCCTCATTTTTACAAGATTTTCCATGGCGTCATGTTGCCCCTGTACAGAACATTGTATAATAAGGATGCTCCAAGGTTTTCCTCTGAAGCATAAGTAGACATTCTCCCTGTCGCAAGATGGTTTGGTGAAGAATTGTTTACTTATGTTAGGGTTTTTGGAAGTTTTGCTTCTCCTCACGTTTTACCTTTATATGTTCCAGATAAACTTATGGCTCGGGAAATTGCTTATCAAACCTACGGAGAGGGAGGTTTGACAAAAGAATTAAAGGATAAAAAGAAGGCCATCTGGCCACAATTTCCTATGGCCTGCGGAGCATTTTCATTATTTGATGTTGGTCATGCATTTAAAGAAGTAAACAATATTACATGTTTACAATTGTTCAAGTTTTCGAGAAGGCTATTCGACCCATATGATGTTGTTAAGAGTTTCACCACTGCAGTCAAGGTAAGAGTATTTTCTAGAGAAGAGGATTTTATTGATGATATGTTCCAAGAAAAATGCACATTTAAATAGATTCTATATTCAGCTCAAACATATTTTTCTCTAGAAGAGTTCCAAGAATTTAAAATGTACAGAGAAAGGAGGTTGACCACTATTCCTTTGGATAATTTGCGCTTGGAACCCTTAAGGGAACCGACTCCTAGTGTCAGTCTCAGTGGCAGTTTAGGTACAGAAAGGTCTAAGTCAAAATCCGGAAAAGAAACTTCTGAACGTTCTAAAAAGTCTGATAATGACCAAGATAAAAGTGAAGGGTCAGTAAAAGATACTGCCCAATCAAAAGAACTCTCACAGCAACAGATTTCAACCACTCCGTAGTTAAATCTTCCCCCTCTCATTGTATAGCAACCATCCGTCAGAACTGAATTAGATAAGGAATGAGAAACATTTAATGATTTGATTAATGTTGAAGGACAAAACAAACAGACTCTTGTAAGTAATGTACAGATAGCAAAAGGTTTAGTTACAGGAATAAGTGGCAATGTCACAGAAACAAAACATATACCCATTACCCCCTCTTCTGAGCTTGTACTTAAAATAGAGGAAATTCCTCCTCTGGATATATTCTATAGTCCACAACATAAAGCAGTAGTAAGAAAACAAAGGAAGAAAAGGAAATTAGAAAGTGTAATCTCTCGTGATGCAGAACAATTGGATGTTTTATGGCAAGATCCTACTACTAATCCAACTGAAAATCTTGCTAAATTATCTCAGATTACAGGAGCATATGCCTCTGCAGCCATTGATAAAGCATTCGAAGTACGAAAATTACTGAATGAAAAAGAAGATCAAATACAGGTTCTGCAACAACAACTGCAACAAGCCAATGCTAACAGTGAAGCACAAAAACAACTTGAAAAATTACAACAGGAGTTTCAACAAATGCAAGTTGGATATCAGAAAAGTTTAGCTAAAAAAGAGAAACAACTACAGGTTATGCAAGAGATACACAAAGATGATCCCAAGCTCACAGAATTTATTACGGAGTCTATTTCCTTAAATAATCAACTACTGCAGCAACATGATATATTATGCCAAAAAATTTCACAGTGGAACTCTTTTTGTCAAGAAAGTGATAAAATCACTAATCATGTCGTAGAATTTCGACATGATTATGATTTAACTAATGAAAGAGTTATTGAATGTTTGAATTGGAAAAAGACAGAGGAGGGAAAAAGGGTAGGAGCACCAATCATCAATGACAGTCATAAAGAAATGCTCTTCAATAATTGGGATGCACAGATCAAAATTGCAAAACAAGCAGCGGAAGAAGCAACTACAGCAGCAATCAATATTACTGATTGTGTAAATGAGAGTTTGCACAAGGCTAATTTGATTTCAGAAACTATTTCAGGATACCTACCACAAGTATAGCAACTGCAGACAGAATGGAAGCAGAAAGCTGAAGAAAAAGCAGAATCGATTAAAGGATTGACAAAGTTAAATTGGGATTCTTACTGGGCATTTCTGGTAAAACCACACAGTCAATGCAGCGCTCTCAATTGCATCATCAATTCTGCCGAGAAGATGGCGCCAACACTTGCTGATTCCGTTTTCTCAGGACAGTTAAAATTTGAAGTCGGCCAGCCTCCTCTTCTCAAATCAATGCTGAATGCTTGCGAATTTAAAGATCAGATTCATAAGTAGTTAGTTGATAGTTTTAAATTTTAGATTTAGTATTAGTTTTACTTTATTTTTGCCTAGAAAAAGGACGGTCATTTAAATCGTATCCTACATTTTTGTAATAAGTTATTTTTAGATTTAGTTAGTAGTATTTAAATCCTTCTCATGCATTTAAAGAAGGGTCTTGAAATTTGTCAAAAACTTGTCCTCAGAACATGCACTTTTGCACTCTCAGAGGAGGTTTTTATAAATGAATGGAACAAGATTTATTGATATCTGCGTTTAATATCTGCTACTGATGTTGCACTTCTGTACTCATAGTGGATGTTGGATTAAGAAGAGATAAGTCATTATTGCTTGAAGCTCATGAGTAGAACTAGTTATAAATGGTACTTTTATCTCTTAACTATTTCTGCCTCTGTGTTAAAGTGATATTTATGTTCAGTTATTTATATATTGATGTTTGAATACTTGAGTTATCATTTGGCACTTTTGTACGGTGATAGCTATTTATTTATGCTTAATGTATGAATAGCTTATTATGCGATATGTTTTTCACAACTGTTTCATCTAACTTTTTATATGAAGTGGTTTATCTTTATTGAATTATTTTCTTATAACAGTTGAATGATCTTTATTATCAATTGTTATTTGAAATCATTTTAGATCGCATAAATAGAAAGATTACATCCTGGGTTAATTTAGAATTAGATATTTCTGTTTAAATTAGAATACAATTTGCATATGATTAGATTAGAAATAGAATAAAAACATTTTATTTAGGAACTTTAGAAAAGAAATATCAATTCTCAACACACACACACACATATTGGGAAACTGGTCCCATTATCCCCAGTCGGAACCAGTACACCAAACGGAAAAGGAGCTGCTAACCAAAGTCCGGACCGGGTGGGTATCCCCCTTGTTGTAAGACCCGATTTTCGGGGCTTCAACAAGCCTTTAAAGGATTCATTAACAATTATAGATTTCAGATTTCTGTGGTGTGAGTTTTGAGTTGTTGAGTTCAGAATTTCCACAGTGAGCATTTTTGCGTCTATGTTTCGCGTCTAGAACAAGACCCATCATCAGGACAAATCCTGTTGAAAAGAGAGGAGGAAAGACATCAAATATATATACACAAGAGTGCAGGATGAAGGCCGACCAACCCTACAATAATTAGTATTTAATAGAATTAAATAAATGATTTAAAGTTTATGTTTTTGTTATAAGCAAAGTTTATCAATTTCCAATAAAGATTAGCCTAAATTCTTGTAATATTTTAAGGATTAATTAAACCTAAATTATGGATAATGTATTCATATGTTTTAAGTATTATTAATGTATTGTTATTTACTTGGATGATATCAGTGTCTATTCCAAGAAGAGAAGCAACCATTTAAACGATCTTAAGCAGATCTTTGAACGATGTATGAAATATGCAATCTCGCTCAATCCAAAAAAGTCTTATTTTTCCTTAAGAGAAGGTAAGATTTTAGGATTTATCGTATCAAAAAAAGGGTTCACATTGATCCAGAAAGGATTAAGGGAATTGAGAAAATCCCCTTACCCCATAATAAGAAATCAATGCAGTCTTTCCTTGGTCAAATAAAATGTGTAAAGAGATTTGTCCCTGAATTTTCCCAAATAGTTTTACCGTTGCAATCTATGATTAAGAAAAATTTGGTTTTCAAATGGGGTCACAATGAAAGAGAAGCATTTGATCTAATCAAACAAGCTATTATCAACGTTCCATCCCTGACAACCCCCATTTTTTCCAATAATTTTGTTTTATACACATTTGCTTCAGAAACATCAGATGCTGCCATTTTGACACAACTCAATGACCAACAGATAGAAGCACCCAAGTCATTATTTAGTTCAAATCTACAAGGTGCTGAATTAAATTACTCCGTTGTGGAAAAACATGCATTTGCTCTCTTTAAATCAATAAAGCATTTCAGACCATTTCTACTTAAAACTCACACCAAAATCATAGTTCCATTCTCAGCAGTAAGGAAATTACTAATGCAAAGGGAAGTAGGAGAAAAAAGGGCCAACTGGGTAACTGAACTGCAAGAATATGATGTCGAAATTATACCAGCTAAAATTTTTAGGGGTCAAGGTTTTTGCAGAATGTTAGCTAGATCATCCAACTTACTAGTAGAAGAAAATTCAGGTGGTGATATACAAATATCTCAGGTAAGCATCAATGATACTGAATATCAATATTCTGATCTCATTTTTTATTTAAAAAATGGATATGCCCCTATGTAACTCAACTACAAAAGAAAAAGAGCGTTGAGATTAAAATCAAAGCAATACCAAATCGTCAATGATGTTTTATTTAGAAAAAAATACGACTCTATTTTGATAAGGTGCCTTGAAAAATATGAGGCAAAAAAGGTTTTGTAGGAACTCCATGATGGACTAGCTAGTGGACATTTTGGAGGAGACACAACATTACATAAAATCCTACATGCTGGCTATTACTAGCCAACATTTTTTAAAGATGCACTCACATATATAAGGAAGTGCAAAACCTGAAAAACTGCTACTGGAAGAGAAGGGAAACCTGCATTGCAACCAGTCAATATTGAACAACCATTTGAGCAATGGGGACCGCACATAATATGTGAGATCATTCCTCACTCTTCAAAGCAACATAGATACATCCTTACAATAAATGATTACTTTACTAAATGGGTGGAAGAAATTCCACTAAAAGTAACCAATTCTGAAAACATTATCGAATTTATTGATCAATTTATCATTACCAGATTTGGTCTACCAACTGCCCTAATGTTTGAAAATGCATTTTATTTCACAGGCAACGCTATGATAGATTTTTCTCTCAAAATAGGTTTCAAACTTAAATATTCTGCTAACTATTATCCCCAAGGAAATGGTTTAGAAGAATCAACCAATAAAAACCTCATTAGGATCATTGAAAAAACTATTGATTAGATTGAAAGAAATTGACATAAATATTTAACATTTGCTCTATGGGCAGATCAGATAACACACAAGGCCTCAATAGTCACTTCTCCATTTAATCTGGTCTATGGGAAAGAAGTTATTCTTCCTACAAATATAGCTATTCCCTCTCTAGCCCTGGTTCAATTTATTGAAGAAACTCCTTCTTCTTCTTTGAAATTAAGGAAATCACAGATCCTCAATCTCGAAGAAGAGAGAGAGAAATCCAAAATCACACATGCCCATCATCAACAATCAGTTAAATCTTCCTTTGATGCAAATTATGTTAGCACAAAATCATTTCAACTCGGATACATTGTATTGAAATGGGATAAAGCACATGAGGAAAAAGGTAAGCATATCAAATTCCAAAGAACGTGGCTTGGACCATTTCAGATTGGAGAACAAATCGGCCCATCAATGTTTATATTGCAAGATTTATCAGGCAAGAAAGATTCTTTGCCTGTGAATGGGCAGCTTTAAAAAAATAAAAAATTTCATTGGAGATAACTTCTTCTATCCCAAGTACATTATCCCGTTTACTTTTATTAGGAAAATAAAAGTTAAATAATATAATTGTTGGCCTTGCAATAAAATCTCTTGAAATAATTTGATTTTTCGCTTTTATAAATAGAGATTGTTGAGGAAATAATTATGACATTTGAAAATTAACTAGTTTTTGTCTCTTTGAAGTTTTCTTGTTTCTACAAAAATTATTTATTCTTTGAGAAACTCCAAATTTATAAAAAAATTTTGTTCTACTGTCAATGAAGAAAAATATCTTTAACCAAGTAAAAGGCTCTTTGTAGATAAGCATATTTAACTCTATAATTGTCATCCAAAACTCTTAAAGAGGCAATGATTCTCCCCATCCAATAAATTTTTCTCTTTTTAGAGTGTAATTCGAAGAAATATATTATAACTTAAAAGATAAGAGGTCTCATCCAGAGCTTGATTACCATATTCATAGGGAAATAATAGACTGACATTACCAATACTGCATACCAAAACAGGGTAATGACTTAAGATTGTTTTAATCAAAATACAAGGGGTATCATCATGAGCCAACTTTTTCAGTTGAATTACAACCAATGAATGGCATTGTCACTATTTGGCAACCAAACCAAGACAATGACTTTTAAGCAATAAAAAGTTTTTTTTTGTTTTTGTTTTGTTTTTTTGTTTGTTTGTTTGTTTGTTTTTTTTTTTTACAAAAAAGTAAATTATTTTAGAAAAAAAGGAGAATAACTATATCATTTTGGATTTATCTCTAAAAACTACAGTCATATCTAAATGGGACATAGAATCATTACTGGTTAAAAGGTAACCCTTTCGAGGCTATGGATGCCTGCTGGCAGCAGATGCTCTACTTGTAACAAATGAGTACATTTAAAAGCTAATCTACAAAAGCTTGCTACTTTATATATTAAATAAAGTAATGATTGATATAGACAAAGGGATTTTCATCTTTAAGAGGATATCAAATGAATTGTAATTAGGTGAGTTTTTTTTTTTCCTTGAGAAAAAAGCGTAATTTTATTTACTGCAGGTGAGTTATAAAATTACATTGTGAAAAACACATTTGTGTGTGTTCGGAAATACAAACCCTGTAGTTTGTATATAGTGACAGATACTGTAATTAGGTGAGTTTGTTTTGTTATTCAGAGAAATATTACTTATCTTAAATTTTTCATTTTTTATTTTCTGAACTATTTTATTTTGAAATTTTTAGAAATTTCAAAATTATCAGAGATAACAGGTTCTTCCAGTGAATCGCCAATTGTTGTACTATTCAACAACCCCCCCATTTATTTTTATAATAGTTAATATTATAGTAATAAATGGGGACTGTTTAATTTTTTTTTTTTTTTTTCCAAAAGACTTAGCAAATAAGAGTTTTGCTTTTGAAACTATTGGTAATAAAACCTTAGATAATCTTAAGATATCGATCCAAGTCACTTAGGACCAAGCATTCTCGCTTCATCGCTAATCACAGAATCCAAAAGTAGCAAATATTAGTCATGAGTCGAAATTTGCGAAATGCGATAAATGAAACCCCTTTAGAAGACCGAACGTAGTGTTAAACCTTTTAATTTAAACTTCAAGGCTTAGAGTATTACTTATAAAATTAGACGTCTGTCTTAATGGAATAATCTTTCGCGTAAGGAAAACGCTAAAAAAAGCAACAAGTATTCCGCTCATCACACATCGCAATGATTTTGAATTGGCCTATTCCCAAATTTACAATTTTGCGATATTGTGACTTTGCGATATTGCAATATTACATCTTTCCGATTGTAATTTATTGCAATCGCAGGATCGATATTGAACTTAACTCTTACCAATTTGAAATATCATTTAGGAAATTGTGAGGCGATGTTTTGATAAGACATAAAGGGAATCACTTGTAGGCCTTAATGCATAATTAATAAGGTTCGGCCACATTTACTCTTTTAAAGGCTCGAGAAGATTCATATATTTTTTTACCCATGTTTTGCAATAAAAGCTTCGTCCTTATGTTCTTTCAGAATTTACTATGTTATTGTGTTTCCACTTTCACTCTCGCTCTGCATTTCATTATGTTTTCTCCATTGCCCAGATTTAAGGAAACAGTTCTTGGAAATGAATGAGAAAGGAAAGGAGACTGTGGAGGCTACTGCGTTTGAATATTCAGACATGCATCCACTCTTCACTAATACACCATGCAAAAATGATGGTGGGACTAAATCATGGGAGGCAATGTATAATTTAATAGAGGATGAAAACCCAAGGGCACTGGAAACTAAAGCAACAACTGATGCCAAGGACTCATCCAAGGCTTCTTATTTTGAAGCAGCATGTTCTTTCCTACACAGGATAGCTGCAAGGCCAAAAATATTTCCATACACGGGTATGATAAGGTGGATTATAGACAATGTGGAAATTTCAGATAGAACATTCAAAAATTCCAGGCATGAAGTCATGGGACCATTCACTCTGGAAAATTTACGCAGAATGTACCACTTTCCATAACCACAGAAGCTCTATGATAAAGCCTTCATTGAGAATTTCACAAAATAAAATGAAGGCCCGATGGATTTCATGCAGACTTGGAGGTCTGGCTCCAGCAAGTTCAAGTGGGAGAAATCTGGTATGTACCCAATTGCACCTCTATCAGCCCCACATAGTTTTGCAGTTGCAATAATGTGTAGGCTATTTGGAAAGGTTGACAGTACCAAATTTTTTGTTGAATGGGTTCCATTGATTGATGCGGCCGTTAATGCTACAATTATGAATTGGAGAAATTTTTTGTTAGACAATTTGGCTATGGCCATTATACATACAAGCACAATAGAATTGTCTCCACTCAGGTTATCCCTCCCTTTTACATGAGTGCATATGTAATGGATGCTATATATTTTTGTGCACATTTTCCAAACATGGGATGGAAATGGACTCTAAAAGACCCTACTCCCATCCATGTTTATCATAAAATTTTGTTGGAATCACAGTTTCGCCCCCATTTTTACAAAATTTGTCAAAGCATTACGTTGCCAATTTACCAAACCATTTTTGATGTGAAAGCCCCCAGGCTATCAAAGGAAGAAAAAATAGACATATTTTCAGTGGCAGGATTGTTTGGCGAGGAATAATTTACTTATGTCAGAGTTTTTGGGAGTGTTGCAGCTCCACATGTTCTTCCATATTATGTTCCTGATAAGCTATTGGCAAGAGAGATTGCCTATCAAACAGTAGGGGACAATATTACCAAAACCCTTAAAGAAATGAAAAAATACATGTGGCCAATCTTCCTGGTGCAATCTAGTGCTTTGGCATTACATGATTTTGGGCATGCGGTAAAAGAGATATATAACATTACATCCCTGAATCTGGCTACTGTTCCAGGCAGACAGCATGACCCTGACAAGGTTGCCTAAAAATTCACTACTATGGTCAAAATCAAACAGTTTATTCATGAGAAAGATGAATTTGATGATCTCTTTGAAAAGGCTGAGACATTTTCACAGGTCTTACATTTAGCATCAATAAAACTTAGCCCATCCGACCTCAACCGCTTCCACATTTACAGAAATAAAAGACTGACAAAGGTCCCTTTGAACCTATTACAAATTGAAGAAATAAGAGAACCCACTCCCAACGTAAGCCTGGAGGGAAGTTCCAATCACAATTCTAATGAAGAATCCCCAGAAAATCCAGTTCAAGGTTTAGAACACTCTGAACATCAATATCAGAATAATGATGAAATCCCCAAGAAAGATCTTGAGAAGAATACAGAGGAAAATTTCGGAGAAACGACCAAAAAGGCCTTGGTTGAGGAACACATAGAGAATGACTTCACACAGGTTCAAAAAGGAAAGATCATAGTCAATGATATGAATGAAGAATGGGAGAAATTTAGCAAAAAAATCCAAGCACTACAGAAAAAAATAGGTCTTGAAGGAACTTCTCGATTTCAGATCCCTAAACAGACTCGACAGGTTATAAATCTAGAAACAACAATACAAGGAGTTACAACTATTCAAGATATTGAAATCATCCCTGCCTACCCAGCTTCAGAAATTGATTTAAATATTGAGGAGATACCCCTGCTGGATATATTCTGTAGCCCAACACATAAAGTAGTAGAAAGGAGGAAAAGGAAGAAAATGAAACTTGATGCATCAACAACAACAACTTTAGAAAACGAATCAATGGAAGTAGTATGGAAAGACACCCCCATTGATCCATCATAAAATATTACAAGGCTATCACAATTTGCAGGTGCCTATGCAACTGCGACAATGGATAAGGCAACATAAGTTCATACTTTTCTTAAATAAAAAGAAGAAAGAGTTCAGTTGTTGGAACAACAACTTGAACAATAAAAAAAAAGCACCAATAAGCAAGATCTGCAAATGGCACAATTTCAAAAAGAGTTTGAGCAAATGAGATTCCATCATCACGCAAATATTGCAGAGAAGGATTCACTGATTCAACAAATACAGAATGAAATGTATAAACTCAGAGACCACCCTCTAATAGAGTAATTCATTAAAGAGACACTTGAATTAAACACTCAGTTGTCAAAGCAACAAGAAATATTCTACCAAAAAATCTCGTTGATCAAACCATACTATGAAACAAGTAATGCATTAGCCAATCAAGTGGTTGATCAAAGATTAGAAAATGAAGAGGTCGATAAAATGATTTCAGAGTTTATTTCTTGGCAAGAATCTGAATAAGGTAGAAAATTTGATCTGCCAAAGATCGAGGAATCGCACAAGGTATTTTATTCAAAGATTGGGACATACAGTTGAAGCAAGCAAAAAGGGCAGCAACCAGAGAAGATAGTATAGCAAACAATATAATTGAAGTTGTTAACAAAAACCTTAATAATATCAATCTTATCAAAGAATGCAAGCCAGGAGTTCTCCAAACATCAAACAGTTAGAGAAACAGTGGAAAGAGACCACTGAAACTCAAATTAAGGCAGTCAAATAATTGTCTAAGCTTGACCGGGAAACTTACTAGCAGTTTCTGGTGAAGCCATACAGTCAATGGATGGCTCTGCGCTTTATAAAAAATTCCACACAAAAGATGGTGCCACCACTCTCTGATGCTGTGTTTATGGGAGAATTAAGATCCAAAATTGGCCAGTCACCCTCGGTGAAGCCAATGATAGATATACGTGAACTCAAGGACTCAATGGCTAAATAAGGACCGTTCAATTTGAGGAAGCACGTCATCATTTTAGTTTCTATTTTTTTTTTTTCATATTCTGAGGAAGGTTGTTTGAAACCTCCTCAGTTTTTTATGTAATAATCTATTTTGATACATATGTTGTATTATTTAAACCTCTCTCATGCATTTAGAGAGGGGTCCAGAATTTTATGATAAAAACTTTGCAAAAGCTTGCACTTATGTACTTTTGTGACTGTTTTGATTAGATACTTGGAACAAGATCTTGATTTTCTTGGAGATTTAAGCATACTCTACTGAATTTTCATTTTTTTACTCTTAGAGTATATTTAGTTGCAAAGAAGCAGATCAACATTGCCGATTTCATGAGTAGGACCTTTCATATCTGGTACTTCTATCTTTGTGATTGAGTTTTGTTTATGAATTAGCATTAATCTTTCTTATATTGTATTATGTATGAAATTTGAGTTACAAATTTTCATTAAAGCAATTTTGTATAATGTTTCAACTGTAATTCCTTATTGAGTATATGAGTAACCAATATATGCGATATAGTTTTCACAATTATTTTGCCTAACTATTTATTCAAAATAATTATCGTCAATAATTTCATCTCTTATAGCAATTGAATGATCTTTATTACATGTTGCTCTAAGATATCTTTGTAGATCGCATGATTTAAGTTATTCCCAGGTACATATTAAGGCAAATATTAGAATAAATAGATGCATGTGTTTGTTGTTTAAATAAATCATTTCTTTTAGTTAGAATCATTTTCCATTACACCTTATATCAAACCAACATCATTGTCATATCAACTCTTACTGGGAAGCTGGTCCCATTATCCCCAGTCGGAGCCACCATACCAAACAGAAAAGGAGTTGCTTTCAAGGTCCGTAACGACTGGTTATCCCCCATGTCTTTGCAATGGAATTCCGGGGCTTCAACATATGGTTGCGTTTGAGCTAACCGGATGATATGTTTATACATGATGATTTGATCAAACAACTCATTTGACTTGCTTGACAGGAAGTGAACATAATTGCAAGTGTACCTTGTTGACGAGCTACCAATAAGGTATGATTTTTGTTAGTTTCAATTTTTTTTGGGTCTAATGGAATTATGTGCTTGGTACAGGAATGCATGAACATGCCCGGTTGGGTGGTTGAAACTGACTGTAAGAATTAGCAGCAACAACAAAAGGAATTGGAACATACAACAATATGTTGGTAAAGGACTTTAAGAGCAGGGCCATTGTGGGACACTAGTACCCAATTGTACTGTCCATTGATTTCCATGAGCATACAATGATAGGTATGATGGTTTTGAGGCAGGTATATGCCTTGGTTTTTATATCTTTTGATGCGAGGAAGCCTTGCCAAGGGATGGACTGTCCGGGATGGGGATGCCAACAGAACTTGGAAGTTGAGTGACTGCACGAAAGGGGATTACCAGATTTCCTGAGGGACTATGTAGCAGAAAAGGGAAGGCTGGGGATGGATTTATTTTGGTTAATAACATTTCCAGATGGAATCGGATGCACATTGGGAGTGTGCCTTGTGTTGAAAAATTCTTTGCTAAGTCATGAGTCTATTTTAAATTTTTGTTTTTAGGATAGAAATTTGTAAATTTCAATTTTTTATTTTGAATGCTACAAAAATTTTCGGTAGTGTCTGTTTTAGCCCTTTTTGGACAATCTGTTTTGATTATATTTGTATCTTGTTTTCTTTAATCCGATGCTACCGGAAATTCCGGTAAATTCCCCTATTTTTTTTAAAATAAAATAAAAGTGCATTCAATTTGTGTTAAGCCACATGTTCTTGTTTTAAAATATGTTTTAAATCTTTTATCATGATTTAAGTCACGTGATAGGAAAGGTTTGCGGTCAGTAATGATAAGTTTGAGCTATGGTTATACGTGTAGAATCTAGGTGTCAATCTGAAATTTTCACAACCATTCGTTGTTCCGTACTGTCTGTCAGCTGAGTCAGTTTATCCTCATGTTAAAGTACATGATTTTCGTTAGAATAGATCGTGGATCCGCAGTCTTAATGCAATGACTATTTGGTTGATCACACATAAGCACTGCCGGAAATTTAGGCCAATAATCAAGATTTAGTGGAGGTGACTGTCAGTTACAAATCCGCTCATCTCCAGCCACCTGTAGCATGCCATCTAAAGCTATGCAGCCAACTGAAGATAATAATGGCTATCACATGGTGCATGCTACAGTCTAGGATACTTACCATAATGAAAATCTCTTGCATGGGAGGGTGAACAAATGTAGCTATTTTAAATCATCGAGAAGGAAGGAAGTATCAATTTTGAGTTTAGCTATTTGTGAACGAGATTTTCTACTGAGCAACTTGATAAGGGAGTCTTAAATTTCAGACAATATTCATAGAAGACATAGCAACACCTGTTAGGTGAGCTCTTCTAGCCTTGCCACCTATCAAATTCTAGCAGTCAAGCTTATTAATTACTAAAGATGATTAAAAGAGGAGGAAAGCTAAAATGAATTGAACCGCAAGGAGCTGACCTAGTGGATGAAAATTCAAATGTGAGAAGGATGTTTGTTCAAGCAGGGTGGTATCCTCTATGTTCAAGACTAGGAAGCTCTCACTTAGGAGTAGCTCAGGAGTTTTCACATTCTTTCAATGGACAAGAAGCAACCATTTATGGTATTAGATTGTAGGTATCATCACATTCAATTTCTGAGGCATTTAACCTTCCTTAGGAAGGAGAAAAGTGGTTTAAAGGACAAGTCATCACTGGAGGAGACCTCAATAGTTTCCTTAAAGATAGACAAATATTCTAACTGGGCCAAAATAATTCCCAGCAGTTACCTCAAAAATGAATGGGCTAAAGCTGTTAAGCTCATAAATATTTATCTCACCTTGATAGGAGGACCTTAAACTTGCCATTATATTTCTGAAGAGCTTGACAAAGATGTCAGCCAAGATTCAAGCACACATAATTTCTTCAGAATAAAGCTTGTATCATAAAGCTCTCATTAAAGTGTTAGTTGAGAAAAAAATAAGGAAAATAAATCAATCATGGGATCATTTTATGTTTTACAGGGTAGGCCAACCTGCACCTACACCTCCAGCTCAACTGTCTCTAGCCTCACAAAAACACACTCAATGACTAGAGGCTCAATACTTAGCCCAAAAATTAAAGCGCTCAGAATTGATTGGAAAATGAATGAAAACGACTGGCCTATCGCGAGGAATCCAACACAACTCATTTCGTCAAAAACTGAGTTCGGATGAAGAAGTTATAGCTTGCTGACCGCCATTCACAACATGCAAATTTAAAAAAAAAATGCAAAATAGTGACAGGTCGATGACATGGAAACCCAATCAGTACGTAGGGAATATTCTTTAGTTTTTTCCCAGTGGCACTATAAAAAGTTTCACAACTGGATTCACCAGTTTGGTTTGAAAGTGAATTTTTTTTAAGGATCTTCTCCTAAGGTTGAATTCATTTATTATTATTATTATTATTTATTTATGTGGGAGTACAACCCAACCAAGCACTGCCACATGTCCCCTCTGGTGGACCCTCTCCATTTCCTAAGTTTGAATTTGATTTTTATATATGGGTGAATATTTCAATTTTATCCTAAGGTCAAACTACATTAGTGGAGGTTTGATTAATTATACATGGTGGCATGATAATTCAGGCATATAACATTATGGTGGAATTGGTTTAATATAACACATATTGTAAAGTCCGAAGACCGAACCATAGTCGAAACATTTACTAACATAATTTTTTTGGGTTATGTATAAATTCCAGGATAGATATATTTGGTGGAGTGCATTACAAATTAAGCCAAAGTTCGATGGCGGTTCAAGGGAGTGCATATGTAAACGTTGGCAAAACTATGTGTATAGGATGGGCAGAGGGCGGGTCGAACCCGTGATCTCCCCCTATTAACCCAATGATTTTACCACCATGCCGGCGGGCAGAACCTGTTAACTATGGCAGATATTTTACATTTGAATCCAGAGGAAATTTTGATGGCGGGAATGGAGGGGGCCAACTCTCCTCCCATGCGACCATGCCATATGGCCTATTCCCAAGCGCCCATATTAAACGCGCTTAGTGCGCAATTAAAACCATGCTTATCCACATTAATCCAGGTTTAGAATTAATTAATCCAACGCTTAATCTAGCAGAATTTTGGGAGGTGCCACTAAATTTGGCGGGAACCACCAGTTTTTCGGGGTTATCTGGAGTCTTCTCCAGATTTGGAGGTGGAATCTAGGGAAAAATTTAGTTGGCCATATATTGAGCAATGTTCGACCAATTTTGGCTTAGGAAGAGTCATTCCTAGCAGATTGGCATGCTATGAACACATTGGAATTGGTTTAAGAGGCACAGGAGAAATTATGTAGGTGTTTTTGTCACTTTAAATAATTTTGGTGCCTAGGGCCACCAGGAAGGAAGGCCATGCCTAGATCAACTAAAGGCCAAATTGAGTAAATGAATAGTCATTTCTGATAGATTTCGACATTCTGAACTCATTGGTGTATGTTTCAAGAGTATTTGATGCATGAAAACAACAATTTTTCAATATTGAGCTAATACAAAGGCCCAAGCCATGGAAGCTCGACCAAGGAGATGTAGCCTAGGAGGGGTGAACTCCTTCATCGAAACTCTGTGTTGATGGATCAATTGTGATGGTTTGCTGCTCTTTATGTTGCTGTTGTTCATCAGTTTAATTTCATACTTTATGCTCTTGAATTCACTCATAAAAACTGAGTTAAATTACCTGTTTAACACACATAAGCAACAAGGAGACATGTACACCAAGCATAAGATCAAAAAGTAAATTTTAAATCTAAAAATGAAATTAGCACAAAAAAACTAAAATTCATACTTAGATCAAGTTGGTATCTCAGATTGGTTGAAAGGCAAGGTTGTTTGTTTGATAGTTGCTTGAGTTTTGTGCAAGTTTAATGGTTGCAAATTTGTGAGGCTGACAAGGTTAAAGTTGCAGAAAGGTGAAGAGAAATTTTTGGTTGCAAGTCCTGAGATTAGGACCAGAAGAAGGAGAGCTACAAGAGCACAAAATTCACCCAAAGTTCCACTCATAGCTGCACTTGAGGCACCTCAAGTTTTGTCTCAAGAAGCTGAGATTGAAGAGGTACAAATTGCATAAGAAACTGAGTCAATTGAAAAGGTACAAGCATTAGAAGTTGCTCTTGAATCCATAGCCATCATGTCAGGTGTCGGAGACACTCAAGGTAATTCATAAGAGGATGATTTCAAGAGAGACTTCAATGACATAAAGAGGATGGTTAAAATTATGTTTGATGCATTTACTGCTGGGAGACAGGAGAAGATTCTAAGCCTCCACATGGAGAAGGAACTTCAGATGGTAAGAAGGATGAAGAGAAGAGTTAAAAGTGTAGTGGAGGAAAGGCACCTCCATATCCATCATCTTCATCATCATCATCATCTCCATCAGCATCATCTTCCACTTCCACCACAAAAACCACTCACACTCACTCAAAGACCAGAAAAGGAAAAACACCCTTAAGCTAGATGTCAAATTTGAGCTTCCAATGTATAATGGCGAGATAAATATAGAAATATTCAATAATTAGATATGTCCATTGGAGGTGTAATGTAGGATTTAGAACGTTCATGAGGACGACATAAAGATTCAATTGGATTCTTTGAGGATGGAAGGATCCACACTTGTATGGTGGGAAGCAAGGACTCATGAAGAGATTAAAAACTACGGTAAGATCTCTATGTCTTGGTCAAGTTTTATTGCTTCCATTAAAAGGAAATTATATCCCTTAGCTTACATGCAAAAGGAAATTATGGATTCCCAAAATTTTAGACAGTTGAAAGGGCAAAGTGTGCAAGATTATACTCACGGGTTTAGGAGAAGAGCTCTAATTTTGGGTATTAATTTATATTCTCAAGATTTTTTTTAAAATTATGTTGGGGGTTTGCACAGTTTCCTTAGGCACACCATTCTCATGTTTAATCCCACAAACTTAGATGAATTTTGTGTTAAAGCCACACACTTAGAAGCAAGAGGGAAAAAAAACATAGAGTTGAAAAGTGAAAGTGAGGGTAAAAGAAAGGGAAATTTTTATGGAAGAGGTAAAAGGAACAACTCTGTAAAAAGAGAGAAGGAAAAAATCACATGCAAAAACTGTTCAATGAATGGCCATGATGAAGACCACTGTTGGCAACTTCATCCATAATTGAAGCCAAATAAACTGAAAGCCAATGAGAAGGGTAAAACTGTTGCTATAGTTGAACATGACTTAGGGTCAGATTTAGGAGATGAGACAAAGATTAAAACCATGGGTTTGAAAGGTAAACATATTGCAAGCACTAGTTCTTCAAATTTCTCAAATGTTACTCATGATGAAGATACAAGAATATAACTGTTCCATATTAGAGTTGTCTCTAAACATACGAAGATTGATACACTTTTTGATAGTGGGTCAAAAGCTAAATTGATTTCCGAAGACTTGGTTAAGCAGCTAGACCTTGAAACTATTAGACATCCAAGGCCATATACTTTGGGTTGGATATGAAAGAATGAAAACTTGTAGCTTACAAGGAAGTGCATACTAAGATTCGCCATGATCAATTCAAACTTTCTTGATGAATTTGAACTTGATGTGGTGCTGCTTGAGATATTAGGTATTGTATTGGGAAGTCCTTATCTATATGATAGGAAATCAATATTTCATCGCCATGAGAATAATTATCACTTGTTTAAATATGGTATTGAGTACATAGTTAGAGTGCATAAGAAGAAGACATGTCTGTCTATTATACATGCAGGAGAAATGAAGAGGATAGTGAATGCAAGTCAGAATTTTACATTGAATCAAACTTTTCAAAAATATGCTTATGCTTGTAATGAGATGTTTCAGGATTTTAACAGGTTGCCTTTGAAAGAAGGTGAAAAAGGTGTGACAGAATTGCAGCAGTCAACATCAATGTTGAGCAATGTTGGAAACAAGATGCCAGTGCAAGAGAGTGCAAAGTTCAAAGAGAAAGGGATAAAACAACTTGGCAAAGAAGGCATGGGTTCCACAAGCTACATGGAAATGGCGAAGATACTTGGTTAAGAGTCGACGCAAGTACAAAGCGAGATCAACTAAGAATCGGCATGGTGACAGTGTGCAAGGTGAGACAATATTTAAGTTTCCTTTGATTAATGACCAAGGTAGGAACAAGATGGTTTCTGCAAGAATAGATTGCTGCTCTGCAAATTAAGAAAAAATGTAGCATGAATGTGTCATTGACAGCAAGAGAGGGTCGTAAGAATCAAGGAAAAAGTTAACTTTTGTGAAAAGCTCCAAATGATGAAAATGGGAAAATTTTAGTGGATAGAGAGTAGAAGGGTGAGGGAACAATACCCTCATCCAAATGATCAGTAATTAGGGAGATTTTGGGGTCCAAAAGGCTTCTAGTGGGGAGGAATGATTAGAGGCTCAATATTTAGCTCAGAAATGAAAGTGCTCATAATTAATTGGAAAATGAACGACAACGACTAGCCTGTCACCAGGAATCCAATGCAACTCATTTCGTCAAAAACCGAGTTCGGATGAAGAAGTTATAGCCCGCTGATCGCTGTTCAGAGCAGACAAATTAAAACAAATAATAATTGCAAAACAATGACATGTTGATGACATGGTAGCCCAGTTAGCATGCAAGGAATATTGTTCAGTTTTTTCCTAGTGGCACTATGACAGATGTCACAAATGGATTCACCAGTTTGGTTTGAAAGTGATTTTTTTTTAAGGATCTGGTCCTAAGGTTGAATTCAATTTTTTTTCTTATGTGGGAGGACAACCTAACCAAGTATCGCCACATGCCCCCTGGTGGACCCTCTCCATCTCCTAAGTTCGAATTTCATTTTTATATATGGGTGCATATTTCAATTTTATCCTAAAGTCAAACTACATTGGTGGAGGTTTGATTAATTATACATGGTGGCATGATAATTTAGGTCATATAACATTATGGTGGCATTGGTTTAATATAACACATATTTTAAAGTCCGAAGGCTGAACCATAGTCAAAAAATTTACTAACCTAAGTTTTTTGGGTTATGTATAAAGTCCGGGATAGATATATTTGGTGGAGCGCATTACAAATTAAGCCAAAGTCTGATGGCGGTTCAACGTAGCGCATATGTAAACGTTGGAAAAACTATGTGTATAGGATGGGCGGAGGGTGGGTCGAATCCGTGACCTCCCCTTCTAACTTAATGCTTTTACCACGATGCCGACGGGTGGAGTATGTTTACCTTGGCGAAGATTTTACAATTGAATCCACAGGAAATTTCGACGGTGGGAAAGGATGGGGCCAACCCTCCTCCCATGCGACCATGGCATATGGCCTATTCCCAAGCGCCCATATTAAATGCTTTTAGTGCATAATTGAACCCATGCTTATCCACATTAATCTAGGTTTAGCATTATTTAACCCAACGCTTAATCTGGTGGAGTTTTAGGAGGCGCCACAAAATTCGGCAGGAACCACCAATTTGTCAGGGTTATCTGGAGTCTTCTGCAAATTTGGAGGAGGAATCTAGGAAAAATTTAATTGGCCATATCTTGAGCAATTTTTGACCAATTTTGGCTCATGAAGGGTCATTCCTAGCATATTTGCATGCTCTGAACACATTGCAATAGGTTGCAGAGGCATAGGAGCAATTCTACAGGTGTTTTTGTCACTTTGAATAATTTTGAAGTATAGGGCCACCAGGAAGGAAGACCATGCCTAGATCAGCTGAAGGCGAAACTGAGTAAATGAATAGTCTTTTCGAATAGATTTTGACATTTTGAACTCATTGGTGTATGTTTCAAGAGCATTTTATGCATGTAGACAACAATTTTTTCACTATTGAGCTAATACAGAGGCCTAAGCCATTGAAGTTGGACCAAGGAGATGTAGCCTAGGAGAGGTGAACTCCTTCATCAAAACTCTGTGTTGATGGATCAATTGTGATGGTTTTCTATTATTTATGTTGCTGTTGTTCAACATTTTAATTTCACACTTTATTCTCTTGAATTCACTCATAAAAAATAAGTTAAATTACCCGTTTGACACACATAAGCAACAAGGAGACATGTACATCAAGCATAAGATCAACAAGTAAATTTTAAATCTGAAAATTAAATTAGCATAGAAAAACTAACATTCATACTCAGATCATTCAACCTGCAAAAAGAACAAAGAGAAAGGCCAATAGCAGAAAATAAAAGATTCCTTTACCCAAGGTTGAAAGGAAGTTAGATAAAGGAGAGATCTTGTCAACAAATAAACCTAAATCCATGAAAATGGTGCCTCCCATTTCTCCTTTTCCTAATGTTTATACTAGGGCTCGAAGAGGAAGGTCTGCAACTGTAGAAAAATCTAAAGCACAGGTGCTACTGGAAATTCTGGAGGCAGACATTCAACAGAAAATGTAGAAAGAGTATCAACCCACTAAGTCTGATGAAGAGCTCCTAAAAGGTGCAGGGTACGAAATCAATAGCAAGAGAAAGAAAAAAGAGACTAAACCTGTTGCTGGTACCAGAAAAAGACACACCAAAGACAGAAACAAGTTCAGGCTCAAATCTAAGGCTCTGCATAATCCGTTTGTTGATAGAGGTCATTGATGTAGAAGGAAAATATGAAGGAATACAGTCTAATGAGTCCAAGAAGAAAGAAAAAAACAAAACCCCTTCAGATCAGTAAACAAAACTCTCAAAAAGAAGAAAAATTAAAAATGGTTCAAAGGAGGAAAATACCACTGTCAAAGAAACATCAACAAGGACCACAAGATCAAAATCAGTTGTTAACAACAAATCAGACTTGGACAATCTTGCTGAAGCTGCAGCCCATATGGAACAAAGGTAAAAGGGTTTCCTAATAAAACACCTTTTTGCTTATCAAGTGCAATTTTGAAAAACAACTCAAATTTTGAAATGTATAATTCTGCAAAGATTTTTGAAGTGTTTGCTGTGAATTTTTGAAAAAGAAAGAGATCGCTACCGGAAATTCTGGTAACATTACAGTTTTTGCGCAGTTACATATTTTTACCGAAATTTCCGGTAGCGCCTGTTTTTAATGATGTTTGACAATTGTCAGCAAAATTTCCGAGCTAGTTCAGGAAAGATAAGGACTCATAACAAAATGGATATAAAAAATGATGGTGATAAGTGGTTATGAGGTTGTTAAAGGTCATATTTAATAAAGACACATGGTTATTTAAGAACCAAAGACATGAGGAGACAAATCAGCAGAAAAAGGGGCAACATGTCAGCATACTCAATAGTTGAGCCCAAATTATCTTCTCTTCTTTCATCTACATCTGTACTTTCAATTATATTTCGATGGGATATAACTTTAATGTCCTATGAAACCTATGTAATTTTAGGAATAGTGTTTCCTTCTTTTTAGAAGATATGGAGTTGGTGCCTCTCTTTCTATATATACCATTTCAGGGTTGGATGTTGGTTTACTTGAAGACTTAATATAATAAAGATTTTTTTTTTTGCACTTCATTCTGGAGGTTTTTGTGATTCAAGGACTATCTAATGTATGGTGTGTTTCCTTCATTGTTTACTTCTTCTAATTTATGAGTTGCAGCAACTATTAAGGTGTGAGTAAGAAACTATTAGAGGATCTAATAGTAAATTATCTGCTGTTTAGTTTCCTGCAAATCATATAAATGTTGTGTAGAGCATGTTAGTAAAGATTTCATGAAATATTTATGAAATACTTTATGCATGAACTCTACTTTCTGAATGTTGTTTACTTTACATAAAACAAAGTTTGTGTAAAGAGCCATCATTATAGCTGTGTGACTGACTTAGGATATGAATATTTCTTAGAATAAGTAACAACTATCCATCTCCTCTCATTTGTCACACTCTGCTCCCTATACTACCAATTTACCCATATAATTTATACTTTCCACAGCTTGCCAAATGCATGAGAGTCTTAAAGAATAAAAAATCCTTTCAAAATATTTGAGAAGCCATCCCACCACTCAAAACCTTTAAATTTGAAATGAACTATGATGTGTAAGTCTTATTCCTTTTGCAATCAAGGAGTGACTCCTTGCGCTAACACCCTGTGACAATGAACTGGTAACTGTTCATTGATAGGACAAGTGGCGCAAGATTATAACACTGGAAATTGAATGCAACTTTGACTTTGGTAGTGGATATTGGACTTCCTGGGAAGGAGGTGAATCTTGGTGTTACTTTGAGTGTAGAGATGTGAGTCTCTGGATTACCTTGTTGTTGATACAAGCATCGTATCCTTCTACTTGTTGGTTGATAAAATCTGTATATTTGTATGTGTATATTATTGTAAATATTGTATCGATTTGGATTAATAAATCTCCATAAACAATATGATTATTTCTGGGTTGAAGAAAATGTGGTTATTATTGTAAATACCGTAATGAGTTATGTTATAAAGCTCTAGTACATAGTATGATCGTCATTTTTTCAAGAGGATGTTATTGTAAATAATGAAACGAGCTATGTTATAAAGCTCCATAGGTAGTATGTTTTGTTTTTCTATTTATAGGTGTGATTGAACACCGAGGATGGAGTTCCCCCAAGGGAGAGGATTTTTTAATAGCCCTGGTAAAAATACATGTAAAAATATATAAGACCACAATGATGGGACATGTATTCCAAGCTGAATGGTGGGAAAAACGTCCTAGTGGGTGTTCACTCAGTTTATTATGGAAAAGGAAATTGGCAAAGGCAAAGGTAAAGGATTTGGAAAGGCACAAGGCATTAATTAGCATTTTATTTATGAAAATAATGGAAATTAGGAGAAAATTAAGGTGAAAGGTCACATGTTGCATGTGAGGAGGAAAATGAAGGAAAATAATGAAAAATGAAGAAATTAGAGGCATCAATGATAAAAAGGATGTTGAGGATTGTTAATTTTGGACAACTAGGTCCAAACTCCATGTTGTGATGCTCAGATGAAGATACCAATATTTTTATTGCGTTCCTCTTTCAGAGAGGTGCAAGATCGATCTAAATATCATCTTGATCCGATGAGCAGAACATTTATTTTGAATTTATTTTTAATCTATTCAAAATATGTGCAGGTCGGCCTTAAGGTTTTTTGCCCCAGCAGATGTGTCACACACCCTCAATGATGGATATAAATAAGGTCAAGGTTGGAGGACATTTCACTCATCTCATCCTCACACATTCTCTCTCCTCATCTGATTGGTTCGATCACTTGGAGTCTCTTCTCTCTCCACACGTGGGGAATCTAGCAATAGCACTTTTCTGTTTTGGGTTAGGGTTTCTGCAGCAAACTTTGACCAGCTTTGAATTTGGTCAACGCAAGGTCAAATCGACCTGAAACTCTCCCAAAATCTCGATTTCCCTAATCCGCATTTTTTGGCACTATTTCTGAGGCAAAACGTTGACTTTGACTTTTCAGCGTTGACCTAGATGCTGCTGCTGTTGTTTGCGTTGACCGTTGACTGAAAATGTTGACTTTTGGGTTGAATTTTGAGTTGACTGTTTGGCTGTCTTAGAGGGTTGTGTGAAATTGCTAGTTGGCTGACCATATTGAGACTTTGCTGGTTGAAGCAGCCTGTTGAGCGTCATAACACACCAACACAATTATATATTTCTGGCTTGTCTTCTGTCGATCTACTGGTATGTTCTATCAACATTTTACTTTATTGTTTATGTGATTGCTATCTGATATTGAAGAGAAAGTAAAGTTGCATCAAGCATAGAACATCTACATAAATTTAAATGGTATCAGAGGTGAGGTGAAGACAAAGCCCTAATTTGTAGCAATCACCGAAGAAGAGGATGGGTTCCTCAAACTACAATGGCTTTAAGGCTGATGACAAATTGACTGGGAAGGATGACTTCCAGGCTTGGAAGATGACATTGGATCTTAACTTGGAGGACCAAGATATCATGGACTATGTGCAGGGTAAAATCCAAGATCCTCCATCCACTGCTAATGCTGCTACCAAAACAAAGTACAAGAAGGGGGAGATCAAAGCAAAGCTAATGATCAGGGACTCAATTCACAAGAGTCTGGTTGCCTACATCTCTGAGTTGGGCACATCAAAAGAGATGTATGATAAGTTGGTCCACATGTTCAAGGCCAAAAATGTGAATCAAGTCCTATTCTTCAATAATCAATTGAAGAATTTAAAGAAAGGCAAGGATAAGTCTATTCAATCATATTTTCTGAAGCTGACCAAGATCAGGAACAATCTGCTGGCTATTGGGGAGACAATAGTTGATCGAGAGATGGTACTCATCGCACTTGGAGGGCTCTCATCTGAATTCCATGTGTTCAACACTACCATTCTCAATAATAATGTGATACCTGACTTTGACGAAGTACTATCAAGATGCCTTCAAGAAGAGACAAGAATGAAGGAATATGAAACTGAAGGAAATGCTGCCTATGCTGCTCATTCTAGAAAGAAGAACTTTGGTGGTCCAAAGAACAAAGGAAGAGCAAGGGCCCAAGGAAAGAAGGACAAGTGTTACACTTGTCATAGGCCAGGTCACTATGCTATAGAATGCCCTTTCAAGAAGGATTCCTCCTGATGGTGATGACAAAAACAAAAACCAAAGGAATGGAAATCAAAGGAACAACAGGTTCAAGGGAAAGAGGAGTGGAAATGGTCAGCCTTTGAAAAGGTCGAGAAGCTCCAGGTATGAGGAATCAAATGTTGTTGATAAAAGAAATGAATTCATTCTTGTATCTGCCCTCTCTGCTGCATATCCACCCAACACTATAGATGTCTGGTTGATAGATAGTGGTGCCTCAAGGCACATCACTGGGTTCAAGGAAGCACTATCTGATATAGTTGAGAAGGATACTAATCTGGAAATTATCCTTGGAGATAATGCCACATATCTCATAAAAGGGACAGGGACCGTGACCCTCCACTTGTATCAAGGTCAAGTCCTTTGCTTACATGATGTACTCTATGTACCTAATTTTAAGAAGAACCTTGTGTCTATATTGGAAATGGAAAACAAGGTTTTAATGTGGCAGTCATTAATGGAAAGGTGTGCATGTGAAAGAAGAGCTTCACGGAAGCTATCATGATTGGGTTTAGAGTTGATACACTCTACCAGGTTGGAGGAAGTCTACTAGGAGCGATGACATGTGATGCTATCCGACAGAATGAACTATGGCACCGGAGGTTTGGACACCTTCACTACAAGGCCGTTCCCGAAGAAAGGAAGTTGGTGACGAGGATGCCCGAGTTCTCAAATAATCATGAAGGTGTATGTCAGGGTTGTGCCGAAGGAAAGCATACATGGGGACCTTTCCCCTCAAGTGTCACAAAGACATTTGATGTCTTGCAATTAGTACATTCTGATCTATCTGGTATGGTACCCATGACATCCTTGGGAGGATCTTCTTATTATATGACGTTCATAAATGATTTCTCTCGCAAAACCTGGATATACTTCTTGAAGAAGAAGGATGAGGCTTTCATGTGGTTCCGTACCTTCGAAGCCTTGGTGGAAAATCTGACAGGGAAGAAGATCAAGATTTTGAGGACCGATAATGGCACTGAATATGAGATGAACGAGTTCAAGAACTTTTGCAGAGAAGTTGGCATGAAGAGGGAGACCAAAAATTTCTATACTCCTGAGAAGAATGGCGTTGCTGAATGAAAGAACATGACCATTGTGGAAGCTGCCCGTGCCATGCTATGTGACCAGGGTATACCAAAGTTTCTATGGGGAGAAGCTGTGAACACTACTATATACATACAAAATTGGTGCCCGCATTCCACACTGGACTCCAAAACTCCCGAAGAGGTTTTCTCTGGTAAGAAATCTGACGTCTCACATTTTAGAGTTTTTGGATGTCCCGTTTATGTTTATGTGCCAAAAGAGAAGAGGAGTAAGCTGGATGCTTCTGGGAATAAGGGAATGATTGTGGGATACAATGAAACTTCGAAGGCCTATAGAGTCTATGTGCCTGTTCAAAGGGAAGTGGAGATATGCCATGATGTCACCTTTGACGAAGATGCTTCCCTGAGGAGTGTAGTCAACCTTTCGAGATCTGAGGAAGATCATGAAGCAAGGCCTGGAAATCAAGAAGAACCGAAGGATGAGACGATGCCCGATGCTGAAGGATCGATGGACCCGATTGATCCACCTCATTCACTAGGGAAGATACCATAATGGCTTAGGGACACTCTCAAGGATGCCGAGGGACATATGGTCCAAATGGAGACATTCCATGAAAGCAAGAAGCCGAGTAGATACCAAGGGTATCTAGCAGCCATGAGTACTATTGTACAATCTGAGCCTGGATCATTTGAGGAAGCCATAAAGAATCAAGTCTGGAAGGATGCTATGCATGAAGAGTATGAGTCCATAATGAATAATGATGTCTGGGATGTGGTTCCAAGACCGGACGAAAAAGCTGTTGTCACCTCGAAATGGCTCTACAAGATCAAGCATGGATCTGATGGAAGTGCTGAAAAGATCAAGGCAAGATTTGTTGCCCGTGGCTAGGCTCTCAAAAGGAAGGCATTGACTATGATGACATATTTTCACCTGTGGCTCGATATACCACCATTCGATCTATCACAGCCCTTGCTGCTATGCAAGGATGGAGTCTTCATCAGATGGATGTGAAGACCACATTTCTGCATGGTGCGATAAAGGAAGAGGTGTATGTAGAGCAACCTCTGGGGTTTGAAGTCCAGGATCGGGACACCCATGTCTGCAGGTTGAAGAAAGCCCTCTATGGGCTGAAGCAAGCACCTAGAGCTTGGTACGAGAGGATAGATAGCTACCTGATGAAGCTGGGCTTCACTCATAGTAATGCTGATCCGAACCTTTACTTCAAGGTTGATAGAGAGAAGCCTATCATTCTGGTGCTGTATGTGGACGACCTCTTCCTGACAGGTGTTGATCCTCTCATTCATCAATGCAAGAGGGGGCTCGCTGCTAAGTTCGAGATGAAGGACCTAGGACTGATACACTACTTCCTAGACCTGGAGGTCTGGCAGAGACCTGACGAGATTTTCCTTTCTCAAGGAAAATACATTGTGAAGCTTCTGGAAAGATTTAGTATGGTGGACTGTAAGTCCGTGTCGACACCGATGGAACTCAACTTTAAGAAGTTGAGTGGCAGCGCTACTGGGCTCGTTTAGAAAATCCTATCGAGTATCGTCAACTTGTAGGGGCCCCAATGTTCTTAGTGAACACTCGTCCAGACATATGTTTTGCAGTGAACACTTTGAGTCAACAGATGGTTGAGCACCATCACACTCACTGGGTTGGTGCCAAGGATATTTTGAGATATCTACGAGGCACGATAAACCATGGGCTGAGATACACTACCGGGAGCATGACACTCCTTGGATATACTCATGCCGATTGGGCTGGCAGTGTGGTGGATCGTAAGAGCACATTCATATGCGACTTCACACTTGGTTCTGATTTGATATGATGGATGAGTAGGTAGCATAAGTCGATGGATTTGAGCACCGCAGAGGCCGAATACATTGCAGTGAGTATGGCCTGTTGTGAAGCAGTTTGGTTGCGAAAGCTCTTCAGTGAGTTGTTCTGGCATGTGCTAGATACCATCATGATACTCTGTGATAACCAGAGTGGGATTCGGTTGTCCAAGAATCCTGTGTTCCATGATCGATCCAAGCATATTGATATCAGGTACCACTTTATCCAAGATATGGTACTACGAGGCGCCATAAGGCTTGATCATATAAAAACTGATGAGCAGGTTGTAGATATTCTCACAAAGCCTCTAGGGAAGGTCAAGTTCCCAACCTTTTGTGAGAATATTTGTATTGTGGAACAACCCTATTCTGAGGGTCCTATTGGACGATGAGCTCTGGGGGGCTTTGGGGATATATTCTCAGAGCTATAAGCAACCACAGGGCTAGGCTTGTCGAAACTTGTTGGTGTGCTTCTGCCCCACTATTGTGATGATTGAGTTGGTTCACCTCTCATTATCTGTGCCCCGTATGCATCCTACCCATTGAGTTAAGGGCTCATGCGAAGTATCTCTCATTTGGCCAGTGAGGTGGGAAAAGCTAGAGACTAGTAGCAAAGACTAATGTATGCATCATAGATTGCATACTCTCTATCTAGGATGGCACGATCCAACCACTTGATCTGGGATCAATTCTAGTGAGGTTTCGGACTTCCTACTGAATTCGGGTCAGATAAACCAAATTCGGGTTGGTATGAGACTCTTTGTGAGTCCTATAAAGGTTTCAGACCTCTGGGATGAATCTGTCAGCCGGGAATGATGTTTTGTGACTGACCCACTTCTGTTCTGAAATAAAGAAGCCAACAAAACACGTTACGATGGGATGACGCACGATGTTTGGATTGCATAGGTGGATGGAGTTCTCCCTAGTTGAGAGGGAGTGTTAATTTTGGACAAATAGGTCCAAAATCCATGTTGTGATGCTCAGATGAAGATACCAATATTTTTATTGTGTTCCTCTTTCGGAGAGGTGCAAGATAGATCTAAAGATCATCTTGATCCGATGAGCAGAACATTTATTTTGAATTTATTTTTAATCTATTCAAAATATGTGCAGGTCGGCCTTAAGGTTTTATGCCCCAGTAGATTGTCACACACCCTCAATGATGGATATAAATAAGGTCAACATTGGAGGAAATTTCACTCATCTCATCCTCACACATTCTCTTTCCTCATTTGACTGGTTCGATCACTTGGAGTCTCTTCTCTCTCCACACGTGGGAAATCTGGTAGCAACACTTTTCTATTTTCGGTTAGGGTTTCTGCAACAAACTTTGACCAGTGTTGAATTTGGTCAACACTAGGTAAAATCAACCCAAAACCCTCCCAAAATCTCGATCTCCCTAATCCGCATTTTCTGGCACTATTTCCTAGGAAAAATGTTGACTTTGAGTTTTCAACGTTGACCTAGCTGTCGCTGCTATTTGTGTTGACAGTTGAATGACATCGTTGACTTTTGGGTTGAATTTTGAGTTGACTGTTTGGCTGTCCTAGAGGGTTGTGTGACATTGCTGGTTGGCTAACCATATTGAGGCTTTGCTGGTTGAAGCATCCTTTTGACCGCCGTAACACACCAACACAATTATATATTTCTAGCTTGTCTTCTGTCGATCTACTGGTATGTTCTATCATCATTTTACTTTATTGTTTATGTGATTGTTGTCTGATATTGAAGAGAAAGTAAAGTTGCATCAAGCATAGAACATCTACATAAATTTAAAAGGATCATTTGGCAAAATTTTGGTCAATTCAGCTTTGGAGTTCTCATTATTCTCTCCCTCTCTCTGTCTATCACACTCTTGAACACTTAGAGTATTCTTGGAGAACTCCTAGAGAGTGTGGCATAGTTGGAGATTTGGATCAAGAAATCAAAAGAAAAGTAGGAAAGCGGAAGAGGACATCGGGATTAGAATCTACAACGGTTTGGTCTCTGGATCCATGGTTTGGTGTTGATTGACATGTTTGATAAAGTCCCACATTCATGCTTGGAATATGGCATGGGGGTGACTGACTGAAGTGAGATTTGGCTCAACCATGTCTATGAAGTCCCATTCCAGGCTGGTTTTTACATTCATTAATGAAAGGTTCATTTACTTGGTATTTGTTGTGTATATGCACTGATATATATATGGATTCTATTGCTGATATATCCATGGTATTTATGTTGGTGTTATGTTGGTTATAAGCATGTATTGTAACAATGACGAGGTATGGATATCTCCATGTTTTTACTTGTAAATGAATACACAATGTATCTATGGTCAAATAGATAGCTTGTGATGTAGGGGAGAAATGCTTCTTATCCATTCTCAGATAAGTAAGAGACCCATTTGTTTAAATCTGTTGTTTATACCTGTAGATGCTATGTTTGTGACATGTTTGACAAAATTCCTATCATGGTTGGGTGGGGTTGGATGAGTTACCAATGGTGTGAATGATTCCATATGTTTTTTTTAATGTTATTTACCTCTCCTAAAGTTACATGAAGTTTTGGGTAGTTACCTGGGCTCAGGGGTTGAAAATGTGGCACAAATCCTAGAGTTACAGGCGGAAAATTGACTGTTTGAGCCTTAGCCACTACCTTTCCAAGGGTAGCCCGCGGCTCTAGCATCTATAGCTGCTCCCTTTCCCTTATAATCCCGTAGCTCAGCCTCAAGGGGGTAGATAATCAATCCCCCCTCAGGGAACAGGGCCCTGGGAGGTTGAGTTACCTCATGGGGATGTCAATGATGCAGTGTAGGGTGTGTTTTTTGTGTTTCCGTCAGTTCCACTTCCTTAAGGTCATCTAGGAGTTTTAATCTCATATTAGTAGCCTCTCGTCACATGTTTACCCCAGTTGGTGTAGAAATTTGAATAATAGCTGAATTATTCACCGAGATTATCCTGATTACACACTATTTAAGCTTCATGCATAATACATAACCTCTTCTACAATTGATCATCAATTTGCGGAAATAGAAGCAGTCGCATGCGCACATTAAAACATAATCAAGCACACATATAACAAGGTATGTAATGGGGAAAGCTTACAGCTGAAAACCCCCAACTATCTGTATATTATAATGATAGAGAACATGTAACAATACATAGCACAAAGCTCCTCACAAGCTCTCATCACTATCTCACATGATACACACAAACTAGCTCAGATATGAACAAGTCACAAGTTCAAATCTCTTCCACCTGTCTGCCTGCCTCTACTGCGCAATCCAAGATGAATAATGATGAGATCCAAGTTCGAATCCCACTAGCTTGTACTGCGCAATCCTCATTGGAAATCTCAATCAATGTGTGTGAAAATCTCATGCACAGCCATAGTCACAACTGATAGTAGACTCACCCTTTCACCCACCTCTAACACTGGTCTCCACTGAACTGTCCATGCATTGCAGTTAACTGATGTATTATTTAGTTGATTCATGAGTTAATAATTAGTGAATTAATTAATAATTAATTCACACCACTCATCACTAGTGTATTTATTAGTTAGACTAAATGCAACTAGTTCAACTAAGTTAAACCGAACACAACTCCACCAACTGTCTCATCAACTCCACCAAACTCTGCCACATGAGTTCTAACTAAAGTCAACCATGCAATAGCTCAACTAACCCCTAGGAATAGCGTAATTCCTTCTGTCAGCTGCATGTGCCAAATCCAAGCATCAAACTGAAGTGCTCCAAGAGGATAAGATAATGTTTATAGTCCAAATATTATTAAGAGCTAATAATATTCGACTGATCTATTTTTAGACTGGCAGTCTAAAAATAGATTCCGCCCAATGTCTAAAAATAGAGGTCCATATATTTTTACCAACTTGACCAATCATCCATAAATAGCATCCTGAAACTCATAGACCATGATCCATATGTCTAAAAATAGACATAGTCTAAAAATAGACTTTGCGCCAAAAATAGCCTGCGGGCCCACTTAGTGAAGGCGAATTCTTTTCACTAAGCTCCATCATCTTGTTGCATTTTCAACACTCCCTCTCAACAAGATATGGATTATCTGCAACCCCTATCCTGCCTCTGTGGTATTCGAATTTGCTCCTGGTGAGCGCCTTCGTCAAGATATCAGCATCCTGATCCTCCGTGGGAATGTATGAAAGTGACATGATTTCCCCAGACACATTCTCCGTTACGATGGTACCCCATGTCGAGTGTGTTTGGATCTATCACAGCATCGGATTAGCCGAGAGTTTAATGCAATCGTGGTCACAATAAATCACAAGAGGCTCCAAGTGCACCCAAACAATCGACTCGCATCTTCCTCATCCATAGGCCTCGCATGCGCCCAAATTGTCGCCATATACCCTACCGAATCGAGTGCCATGGATCTCTGCTTCGCCGTACCAAGAAACTCGCTATCAACTCGATACTAAAGATCCTTCCATGTGCTCTTTTCCGTCCGTTGGGCCCCCCGCCCGCCGTATCCATGTAGCTGGCGATATCTTCACCTCATCCGACCGTCCGTACCACAATCCATATCCCGATGTGCCTCTAATATAGCGCAATACATGCTTGCCTGGCTTCCAAAAGAGCTTGGTAGGCTTAACCATAGCTTGCGAAAGCTGGTTAACTGCATAGCATATATCGGGTCGTGTATTGACCAGATACATAAGCGACCCCACCAACTGTCGATAGACAGTGGCATCCACTACCTCCGCTCAAGTAGCATCCTCCTTCCTCCAACCACCAGCAAGAGGAGTGTCAACAGGCTTGCACGCATGCATGTTGAACTTCTCCGCATCTCCCGGCATACTTACCGGTGGAGAAACAAAATGTACCATCATCACAACAAGCAAATTTCCAATCCTAGGAAATAATGAAGGAGGCCCAAGTCCTTCATCTCAAACTCTCTAGCAAGATCCTCCTTGCATGAAAGTATCAACAGCTCATCACCCGTCAAAATCAAATCATCTACATAAATTAAAATGATCAGCAACTTACCCTCCACCACAATTTGGTATAGGTTAGGATCCGCCTCACTCTTGGAGAATCCAAGTCCGGTGAAATAACTGTCTATCCGTGTGTACCAAGCACGAGGTGCTTGTCTCAACCCATACAGCGCTCTCTTGAGCCTGCACACATGCGACTCGCTGTTGAAGATCTCGAAACCTTCGGGCTGCTCTATGTACACCTCCTCCTCAATGACTCCGTTGAGGAACTCAGTCTTCACATCCATCTGATGAATGTGCCACCCCATCTGCACTGAGAGAGCAAGAATCGTCCGTATGGAAGAATACCTTGCGACAGGTGCAAAGGTCTCCTCATAATCGATCCCCTCTATCTGTGAAGCCTCGGCAAAAATCTTTGCCTTGTACTTCTCCACACCCCGTTAGTCGCTCGCTTCACTGTAGATCCATCTCGAACCCACCACCGATTTCTCCCGCCGGTTCCAACTTCCCATGGATTGCTTTCCGACAATCGAATCATATTCTTCGATCATGGCATCCACCCATGCGGGTTCCTCCACAGCTTCCTCAAAAGAGGATGGCTCTGTCACAACACATTGACTCATAAGAGCCATGTATCCAGTGTACCGATCCGGTGACTGTCTCTGTCTGCGCTGTGCTGTAGGTGGTCCTACAACCTTCTCTCCATCCCGAGCCAGTCGCTCAGCTTCTGTAGTGCGCATGCGCCCTCTGATGGTTGGCGCTGCCTGGGTGGTTTCTTCCACCTCCTGAACCTCCTCTTGTGGCTGATCCACATCCGGAAGCTCCTCCTTAGGAACTAACAGCTCCTCATCTGCATGCAAGTGTGGCTCCCTCTCAAGCAAACACTGCATGGCTTTCTCCTCCTGAAATTTGGATATCTCGCCCGCGCGCCCGCGACCGTTCGGAAAACACACGATAGTTGTGTGCGTATCAGTGTACCCCACAAATATCCCAACCTCTGCGGTTGGCTCCAGCTTCTTCCTGGCATCCTTCGTCACATGAATGTAAACAGGTGAACCAAAAATCCTCAAATGGGAAATATCAGGCCTCTTACCAGAAAACGTCTCCTCGAGTGTACTCATGCCAAGTATCTTGTGAGGACAACGGTTCTGCACATATACTGCAGTATCGCATGCCTCCGCCTACAAGTGAATGGGTAGGCCCTGATCATGCAACATCGCCCGTGCAACACCCATGATCGTTCTATTCTTCCGCTCAGCAACCCCGTTCTGCTGTGGGTTATGAGGTGCTATGAGCTCTCTTCGAATTCCTTCTGCACTGCAAAAGTTCTTGAATTCGCCAGAGATGAATTCACCACCATTATCACTCCTAAGAGCCTTCACCTGCTTCCCCGATTCCTTCTCAACCAGCGCCTTGAACTCACAGAACTTTGAGTATGTCTCGCTCTTCTTCTGCATGAAGAAGATCCAACACTTCCGAGAATAATCATCAACAAAGATCACATAGTACCTGTGCTTTGCTGTCGAAGCTACTGAGAAAGGTCCACACACGTCTGTGTGAATTCTCTCAAGGATCGTCGTGGCGCGACTATCCTTCTCGTGAAAGGTGGTTTTCACAAATTTTCCCAAGGTACACCCCTTGCACTGATCTGACTGCGCAAGAGTGCCCTTAGGAAGCCCAGTAGAAATCTGCTACAGTATCTTCAAACCTCCATGGTGAAGGTGGCCTAATCTTCGGTGCCATAGCTCGCCATCATCCCGGCTCACCACTCCTTCCGCGTTGCATGCCATTGCCGCACGTACCATCTGCTCGAAATTTTGGATGGTTTCGACTCTCGAACCTCAGGTACTCGGCTACCTTGCTACAGGATCCATGAAAGTTTTCCTCACGAATACGAAGACAACATCATATCCCTTGTCTTCTAACATATCCATAGAGATAAGATTCTTCTTCAATCCCGGAACATGCATCACTTCCTTCAATACGAAGGGTTTACCAGACTCCCTCTCAAAGGAAATGGTACCGATATCGGTCGCACTGTATCTACCATCATCGCCCATCTCGATGTGCACTCCAAGATCTTTCTTATCCAGATCAGTATACAAAGTCTCTGGTCATGTGAAAAGACGCACCACTGTCAAGAAACCACACTGAACCCATCATAATTGAGACCAAGCATGTGATCAACAAAAAATCTAGCTCAAACTGCGAGGCCATGCCCCGTCGTTACATCTCAAAACATAAATTCGTTTTTGCCTTTTTCTTTTTCTTTTCGTTTAATAAATTTGCGGGTACACTGTCCAGTGTGTTTTGGTGACAAAGGAAAGCATTCTCACCTTGGACATACCTCGCTTTCTTGCTTTTGTAATCGAATGAGAAGTTTTCTTGTTTTTCCTTCTTTTTGCGCCACAACCAAAGGACAATTTTCTCCATCGATGCTCTTCATGAAGATCCGTCCTCGTTCCCACCTTATCTCCTCGCATCTTCCCAATCCAAAGTCGCTCCCATCCGGGCAATTTCTTCCCACCATTGACAGAGTCCTGATAGGAATGCCAACTCTTCGGAAGACCAAGGAGAGCCAAGTCCACCAAGTCCTCCTCATTTACATTCACCCCCACACTTCCCAGCTCATCCCTACATTGGGTGAACTTCATGAGGTACTTGTGTACACTGTCGCCTTTCTCCATCTTTATGTTTTCGAGTTTATCCTTGAGCGCCAACTTCCTCTGGTCGCTCTTAATTTGGAATAAATCTGTCAATGCTTTCCACATCAAGTATGGAGAAGCTTTTCCATGCAGGCTGGCTACAATGTGATCCTTCACGCCCTCCACCGAATCCTTCGACAATTGGTCGTCTTCTTTTCGGCTAAGCTCGTCAATTTCGAGCGCACGTAGCCGGGACTTCAGCATTCATGAACTCCTTCTGTACCCCGTTGTCATCTAACACCAACTCCATCCTATCCTTCCATGCAATATAATTCGAGCTGCCCTCAAGGGCATACTCCAATCGCAATCCGTTGAAAGACATTTTTACTTCGACACCAAGAAAACACTGCTGCAAATTCGAATTCCACCAGCTCAAAACTCAACCGCTTCTGATCTGTGAGAACAAAGTATTTCTAGCATAGAGATCGACTGTAGGGGAATTTACTGGATATATCACCTTTCAAAGAAAGGATGGATCCAGAGGCTACCTGGCCCGCTTACAGACTCTGTCTACCGAAATAAATTGTAATCACTGTAATAGATCCGATGATCAATTTTTCTCTGATACCATGTAGAAATTTGAATAATAGCTGAATTATTCACCGAGATTATCCTGATTACACACTATTTAAGCTTCATGCATAATACATAACCTCTTCTACAATTGATCATCAATTTGCGAAATTAGAAGCAGTCGCATGCGCACATTAAAACATAATCAAGCACACATATAACACAGTATGTAATGGGGAAAGCTTACAGCTGAAAACCCCCAACTATCTGTATATTATAATGATAGAGAACATGTAACAATACATAGCAAAAACTCCTCACAAGCTCTCAGCACTATCTCCAATTGTTACACACAAACTAGCTCAGATCTGAACAAGTCACAGGTTCAAATCTCCTCCACTGTTTGCCTGCCTCTACTGCGCAATCCAAGATGAGAATGAATGAGATCCAAGTTCGAATCCCCTTGGCTTGTATTGCGCAATCCTCATTGGCAATCTCAATCAATGTGTGTGCAAATCTCATGCACAAGTATAGTCACAACTGATAGTCACACTCACCCTTTCACCCACCTCTAACACTGGTCTCCACTGAACTGTCCATGCATTGCAGTTAACTGATGTGTTCTTTAGTTGATTTATGAGTTAATAAATAGTGAATTAATTAATAATTAATTCACACCACTCATCACTAGTGTACTTATCAGTTAGACTAAATACAACTAGTTCAACTAAGTTAAACCGAACACAACTCCACCAACTGTCTCATCAACTCCACCAAACTCTGCCACATGAGTTCTAACTGAAGTCAACCATGCAATAGCTCAACCAACCCTTAGGAAAAGCGTATTTCCTTCTGTCAGCTGCATGTGCCACATCCAAGCATCAAACTGAAGTGCTCCAAGAGGAAAAGATAATGTTTATAGTCTAAATATTATTAAGGGTTAATAATATTTGACTGTTCTATTTTTAGCCTGGCAGTCTAAAAATAGAATCCGCCCAATGTCTAAAAATAGAGGTCCATCTATTTTACCAACTCGACCAATCATCCATAAATAGCATCCTGCAACTCATAGACCATGATCCATATGTCTAAAAATAGACATAGTCTAAAAATAGACTTTGCGCCAAAAATAGCCTGCGGGCCCACTTAGTGAAGGCGACTTCTTTTCACTAAGCTCCATCATCTTGTTGCATTTTCAACAGTTGGACGGTTACTTGGGTAAATGTGGGAAGAGGGTGTTACACTGGGTTTGGTGTACATTTTTGATTATATTGATGATAAGAAAATGGAAGATATTTTTTAAGGATTTGCGAGGGAAGAATTTCCTAGGAGGACATATAGTCGACACTTTGTGTTGATGTCTAGGTCCCAAAGTAGGGAAGGGTGGCGTGGGCCATAGATATCTAACCATTGACACACACTTAGGTCCCTGGGTTGGTGGTCAGAAAGTAAGCCTCATGGTACCTAAAGGGGTTGAAAGCTTGAGTCCATGTTATTCCCACTTAGATTGATTTCCTTGATCAGGAATATAGTCTGTGACATTGTGGTGCCTAAATTAATGAGAGACCAATCGATAGATTTCCCTGGTCAGGAATATAGTCCATGGAATTGCGATGCCTAAAGTTCTTCAATGTTTGATATAGTTTGAGATCTATTATATTTGTATGTAATGAATACCTCCATAGTTAAGAGGGAGTGTTGGAAATTGTAACTAGGTTCGGTCTTCATTTGATGTATTTTAGTCATCATGTAATGTACTTGTCAAAATAATAAATGAAATAATAATAATAATAATAATAATAATAATTATTATTATTGTGACTTATTAAAGCATGGGTTTCATGCTTGATTCACCATGTTTTAGGTCAAAGTCCCCATTGAGGACTTCTAGGATTTATTCTAAGTTAATATAGTCATTGGACTTTCAAGGAGACCCTTCCTGGGATTTTAAATCATGTATATCGATTAATAATTGATTCAAATATGATTTATGTATCCTCCACACCAAGTTGGCCTAAGGACACCTATTCGACCCATAAGAAGCCTATAAATACAAGCTAGTTGATTTCATTTGAAGCACACTCTCAAGCTAGTTAGATATCTCAAGATTAGCTGGACGATTTCAAAATTTTTTTTCCAGGAAGTCGAAGGAAGTGCGAGTTTGGGGAAGTCTATCGAGAGGAAGAAAATCAAACTTCTGGTGCATCTCTCTCTCACTCTGTTTCATGCCCTATATTTGGAGATAGAAGTCTTCCAAGTTTTGCTGCTATTGGAAGCTACTGGTTGTCGTAACTACCGTCTATTCGAAGTTGTTGGAAAGGGGTCGAAGATATGGGAGGCTGACTTGGTGTGGAGGTAAGGTCTAGTATATGTCTAGGGTGAAGAGTCTCAAAGAATACTGTTGAAAAGAGGAATTGTCGTGACTGGGTTTTCCCCTCGAGGGGGTTTTTTCCCTGGCATAGTGCCTATATCTTGTGTCTCTTGTTTTGTGATCTTAATACACACATAATATGGTAATTTCTTGATGGAAAATAAGATAATAAAGTAGTAAAATAAGCCAAAAATCTCACTAGTAATTATCAATATTGGAGAATCAAACCCTAATATAGCTACTTTGATTTTCCAACACAACAACCTCGAGGAGATTGTCCCTAGCAACCCCTATCTAACAATGATCCCTAAAACATATAATTTTAAGTTGGATAATATAAAATTGAATCCATAGTTTCTACTTCAATCATGAAGAATTATTTTCATTGGTTATGACAGCATCTATGTGACACCTATGTATTTATGTGCCTACTAGGTTCCTCCATGGACATATACCTCATTTTCTACAATTATCTATGATGCATGTGGCTTTGATTAATTGTGTATTATTAGTTTTCTTTACACTAGTTAGCTCAAGTCACCTACAACTCAATTCATTATGGATGTCAATTTTGTATGGGATCAATCTGATCTTTGTTTTCTTTGATGCACCTTGTGATGATATTTCTCATTGTGTATGTCTAAACTATGAACCTAATTCATTTTTTTCTCCTAGTTTTTTATGCACATCATATATGTCAGCTACATTTATAGCCAAAATTGAAATGATGGTAGTTGGTGCCATTATTGATGCTTTACCAACACTTTATCTTCTACCTATAATGCAAACAATGTGCACATATCCAAATATTAATGACTTGATTCAAGATAAAGTATTTGTGATTTCCTATGCCATTGTTGGTCCCTTTTTGAAGTTAAGGAAATATATGAAATTGAATGAGGAATTATATGAGCTTGTGTACCAATATGTAGAGCTACATATGTAGGATTTTTTGTGCAGCCCACTAGAACATTCATATTGGTTCGTAATGGATTTTTAGCACTTTCAATGTGGTCCAAAGGATGTCACCAATCCCATTGCAGAAAAGATATTATTCCTAACATGGTATTTTATTATGTTTTGAATTTATGCATGTGGATTATTCATATGTTGTTCTCCATGAAACAACATTTTAATCATTGACCATTCATTCAAAATATAGGAGATTGCAATAAGAAGGTAAATAGAGAAAGATGTCAAAGGAAAAAAGTTTATGATGACTTCTCAACAAAGTGTCACGACCCCATAATTTTTCTTAGATCCACATTGTCGTGACCTTCTACCAAAGGTAGCAGATAATCCTAATAGAACTAACCATATCCTTGATAGCAATAGGCTATATCAAGTTCATGTGTCTCCCAATGCCTTTATCACCTCTTCATGTCATACACATTCCCATTTATGCACCTCTTTGGTATGGATGCATCAATGTTCCTACTATAATGAATCATCAAATAGTGATTCATATTTTTTCACTTATCAAAAGAGGGAAAAAAAAATAGTGATTCCTACTATAATGCATTTCATAATAATATTCCTTTATTTATTTCTAATATTTTGTTTCATATACTTGAAGCTATATTTTTTATTTCAAATAATCAAAATTACAATTTTCATTTAACATCATGAAAGTATTTTCAATACTTTAATTATACATCGAAGGTTAATATTTTTCCATGAGAAAAAAATTTGTATTCCATATGCAAAATATACTTGTTTCAGTGCTTGAGGGACTGCTTAATTGTTGAGATTCAACAAGATGATGATCCTAGTGAAAAATAAACACCTACACTAGGTGGGGACAACATGCTATTTTTAGGTGTATGTATATTTTTAGAATGTTTAGCAAAATCTATTTATAGTAGGAGTCTATTTATAGATGGTTGAGCAAATTCTATATATAGATGATTTTCTATTTTTAGATGCATGGGCGAAGTCTATTTATAGATCGCATGTCTAAAAATAGAATGCATGTCAATTATTATTAGCCCTTAATAAATCAGAAAAAAAATAATAATCTATTGTCTTGAAGCACTTGATTTCAGTTAACTGATGTGGAAAACCAGTTGAGTGAAGGAATTTTGAGTTCTAAGGTTGGTTTTTGGGAATTGCACAGTGGACTTCGTTGTAACTGAGTGATACAAAGTTGTAACTTTTAGGTCCCTGTAATTTGTCAAATTGACAAGACCAAATAGATAAGGGTAACATCAAACTAACTTTGGATTCCTAGGACGTATCCTTCCTGGAATCAGAGAGGGCTCTTTCTAAATTTGTATAAAAGATATGACTTGTTTGATTTAGGATGCTGATTTTAGGCTAGTTAAAGTGATAGGGTTTGCTTGTTTTGTTTTGTTTGGTTGGGTAGGTTGTCAAGCAGAACATATAGAGTAAGAGAAATTCAAACCATTGGGATATGGGGTCTGTGAAAGGCTTGAAAAGTACAACAATGAATCAAGGGTGTTTCATATCACAAGTTGACAAAGCCAAATGGATCTTAATAGCTTCTGTGGGAGTGAAATGGACATTAAATTGTGAATTTAGTAGGTTTAAAGGGCAGTTAAGAATAATTTAACATATACTATAACAAGAAGGGTCTTTAAGATTACTATGTTTAAGAAAGAATCAAAGGATAGGGCGCACCATAAACTTCTTTGACCTAGCTTCACCAAGAAAACTTTAAAACAACAATCCAGTAAACCCTAGAGAGCAGGGAACTCCTAAATTCTCTAGTTATTTACCTTCAGAGAAAGAAAACATTCAAGATAACACATTAGTAATGATTAAAGAGTAGGGAACTCCTAAATTCCTTAATCAAAATATACCTTCAAAGTGACTATTCAAGATGGACTAAAGGACATGGAAAACCATAAACTTCTTCAGCCAAACCCTAATTAGTGAACTTCAAAGAAAAGGCCTTAAAAACAATGTTTTAAGCTACACCAAAGGACAGGGCATACCATAAAATTATTTGGCTTGAATCCATTAAATTATTTCCAAAGAAAACAAGCTAAGTGGAATCAAAGAGCGATTAATAATTCTGCAATCAGACCTAGCAGAGGAAAACATATAAACAACAGAAGGTAGACAGAATTAAGGTGCCTCTCAACAACATATCTTAATCTAAATTTTCTACTCTGTCATAAGGGAATGATGAACAATATGGAAAACATAAGAAAACAATAACTAAATTGGAACAACATCACCATTTGACAAAGTCCATGAATCCTGCAAATGTGCTTGCTCCATTATCATTCAGTCCAAGACAATTACAAAGCTCCAAAGCAAAAAAAAAAACTCTTTATCACTCAAAGTCTATGTGATTTTCCTCTCAAAAATCAACCAAAAAAATTATGAAGCCTTACATGAAGAATTTAACTGCAAAATGATGAATTAAACCCTAACTAGTATTTTAGAAGTCATTTATTACACATTTAAGGCACTTTGACCTTTGAGACCATGCAAGGCCCAAGGCAAAAATATCTAAACTCATTTATGGAAAAATAACTTCTAACATAAATATTTGAGCTAATTTTGAGAAAATTTTTAGTTTAAGGCCTCAAAATATGTTTTGCAATAACTCCTAGCAAGGGCACAACTCCAAGGTACAGGGGCGCAGCGCCACGCCAAGGGCGCAATGCCAAAACTGGAAAAATCACATGTTTTGCAGTTGAGTTTTGGAGGCCTTCTCGGTGTCCAAATGATCTTTGTGATAGCTCATTGGAAAGCCTGTCCTGTCTAGTTTCCAAATATGCCTTCAGTTTTCATATTGGTTCCCATTTTCCTAGTAAAAAATCAATTCTCCCAAGACTGCTAAGGGCACAATGCCAGTGCTAAAAAGAGGCCAGAAAGGTGTTTTTTATGTGGTTTTTGGCACTTTTGAGGGACCAGTTTTGCTCCAAATGGCCTAAAATTTTCTGTGGATGATGTAATTTCCCCGAGGATCATGAATATGTAATCCAGTTTTATTTTGAGTGCCCCAAAAAATACCTCAATGCCAGTGGAACTGCGCGTTTGGCCCTTTTTTCTGTTGGCCAAATAGTCAAAAATAAGAATTTGCATTGAAGTGCCAAATAGTCTAATTTTGTTCTTGAATATTTGCAAGGAATATTTTGAGCTTGGCCTTTTTAATTCTATTCCTTATGGCACAATGTCTTGCCATTTTCCTTTTCAAGTCAATGTATCTCTTGGCCTTCTCTAGCTGATCTTCTAGGTGAAATTTTTCCCTCTCTAACCAAGATTCTCTATCATATCTGATTTCCATGGAGAGAAACTCACCTGGAGTGAGCTTCTCTGCCAATTATGTCTCTTTCTCTCTTTCTCAGGCCAAAGCTTTCTTCAACCCAATTGTCCTTGGCCTCTTCCTAGGAAGATGTTCTTCCTCATCTTCATTGTCATCAAAAGTGCCCAAGGTCTCATCTAGCATAGCCTTGGCCTTTCCAGCCTCCTTCTGGGCTCTGATTGCCCTAATCTCACTGATGGCTTGCTTTTTTTCCAACTACTGGTTTCAAGCTCATAATATTTAATCACATTTTTGGCCCTACAAAGATTAGCTTGAAGTTCGCTAATCTTGACATCCTTGCTTTTGAGCAGCATGCTTGTGATCCTGTCCTCATCCTCATCCTCATTGTCAAGGTTAATTAGTTGAAACCCTTGTTCAGTTTCATGTGTATCCTCCTCTTCAACAATGACCTTTTCCTTACCCTTGTCAAGCTGTTTTGTTGATGTATAAGGCATGTCCCCTTGCCTCTTAAGGGAAGAAAACACATGCCTGTAGCCTCTTCGGTAAGTTAAAGGAAGTGGCTCAATGTTACTCATCTTAGTGTTGAGATTCAACAAGATGATGAGCTTAGTGAAAAGAGTCGCCTTAGCTAAGTGGGCCCGCAGGCTATTTTTGGCGCAAAGTCTATTTTTATACTATGTCTATTTTTAGACATGTCGATCATATTCTATGAGTTGCAGGATGCTATTTTTGGATGGTTGGTCAAGTTGGAAAAATAGATGGAATTCTATTTTTAGACATATTGGGCAGAATCTATTTTTAGATTTCCAGTCTAAAAATAGATATGTCGAATATTATTAGCTCTTAATAATATTTAGACTATAAACATTATCTTATTCTTCGAGCACTTCGCTACGTGCACGTACGGCACAAGAGTCGATGTATGGAATTGCGTAGTTCCTAGAAGCCATCGGAGCTAATGCATGAGGACTTGTGTTTGAACTTAAGTAGACAAGTAGTTTATGGGAGTTATAGAAGTAGTTGGGTGGAGTTGTGTTCGCTTAAACTTAGTTGGACCAAATTGAGTCATTGTATCTACCAACCGATCGATACACCGCAGGAGTGGTGTGAATTAATTAGTTAATGACTCACTAAATAACAACTCATTAATCAACCGAATAATACATTAGTTAAATAAAAGGCATGGCAAAGCCTAAAAGGAGTCTAGTGGAGATGGTGTGAAAGAGCAAGTGTGACTATCAGATGTGACTATAGTGATGCATTGATTGCATCCAACACTCATTGGATATGCCAATGAAGATTGCGTGAGCAAGGCTGGCTGAATTCAAGTTTATTTAGAGCCATGATTTAGCAGGGATTGTGCAATAGAGGCAAGCTAGCAGGTGGCAAAGGTTGGTGCATGGATTTGCAAGATTGGGCCTGATTAGTGTGTAGCGATTGTATTGTACTAAGAGCTTGATATGATCAGCTTTGTATGAGGATTGTTACATGATCTCTATGACATATATTATATACAGATAGTTGGGGTTTTTAGCTTCAGGATTTCCTATTAAACAACTGTGTTAATGTGTGTGAATTTTTATGGTTTCATGTGTGCATTGCAATTGATTTAATTTCCGCATGTGATGATCAATAGTGGAATAGATTCTGTATTGTGCATGAAGTTAAAATAGTGTGTGATCAGAGAATATTGGTGGATATACACCACATATGTTATATAATTTTTACATGTTATCAAAGCAATCGATCATTGGAAACGATTGTAATTTCAAGCGGTCGAGTTTTAAAGTCAGTGGAATTTGACCTTGTCGTGTTGTTTTCTTGGTGTCGAAGTTGAGCATTCATTGAAATGTCTTTCAATAGATTGTGATTGGAGTATGCCCTTGAGGGCAGCTCGAATTATATTGCATGGAAGGACAGGATGGAGGCAGTGCTGGATGATAATGGGTTGAAGGAGTTCATAGATGCAGAAATTCCAAAACCTACTTCTAGCGATGCTACCGCACTTGACGCATGGCAAAAGAAGACAGCAAAATGTCGAAGGATTCTGTTGGAAGGTGTGAAGGATCACATAGTGTCCAGCCTTCATGGTAAAGCTTCTCCATTCTTGATGTGGAAAGCTTTGATAGACTTGTTCCAAAGCAGAATTGACCAGAGGAAGTTGGCGCTTAAAGACAAGCTCAGAAAAATAAAAATGGAGAAAGGTGACAATATACCAAAATACCTCATGAATTTCGTCCACTGCAAGGATGAGCTGGGAAGTGTGGGGTTTACTGTAGATGAAGAAGACTTGGTGAGCTTGGCTCTCCTTGGGCTTCTGAAGAGTTGGCATAGCTACGAGGAATTTGTCAATGGTCAGGAGAAACTGCCGGGATGAGAGCGACTTTGGTCGGATCTTGTGCAGGAGTTGATAAGGTGGGGTACCAGGGATGGATCTTCATCAAATAATGAAGATGAAGAAATTTTCACTTTGGTTGCCAAAGCAAGGAAAGGGAAGGGAAAGAAAAATCCTTCTTAATCCGGTGCGAAAGGCAAGAAGTAGGACTTGTCCAAGGTGAAGTTCTTTCACTATCACCAACACGGACATTACGCCACTAATTGTCCACAGAAGAAGAAAAATAAGCAGGCTGCTGGATCTTCAGCTAGAGAGGCCTTAGCCTCGCAGTTTGAATTGGATTTTTCACTGATCGCATACTTGGTTTCAAGTGTGATGGGATCAGTGTGGTTTCTTGACAGTGGTGCATCTTTCCAGATGACTAGAGACAAAGATTTGTTTAGTGATCTGGATGAGAAGGATCTTGGAGTGCACATCGAGATGGGTGATGATGGCAGATACAAAGACACCGCACGGACCATTTTTGAGAGGGAGTCTCAGAAAAAAATTTCATCTTTGAAGGATGTCATGCATGTTCTAGATTGAAGAAGAATCTCGATCTCCGTAGCGATGTTGGAAGACAAGGGTTATGATGTTGTTTTTAGGCGAGGAAAAGGCTTTCCGTTACAGTAAAACAACCGGTCAAACCAGGAGGATAGGGTTCTGAAAGGTTAAACCTTTATCAATTGTAGGCAGTATTACCGTGTAGAAATGCATGGGTGTGTGCTGCATGGGGCAGAGTCGATGAGAGTGAATTGTGGCACAAAATATTCGGCCATCAATGCTCCCACCATGCATGCCTTTGAAAATTTTGCAGCAGATTTCTACTGGGCTTCCCAAAGGTACACTTGCACAGTCAGATCAGTGCAAGGGATGTACTTTGGGAAAATTTGTGAAAGCCACCTTTCATGAGAAGGATAGTTGCGCCACGACGATCCTTGAGAGAATTCACACAGACGTGTGTGGACCTTTCTCAGTAGCTTCGACAACAAAGCACAGGTATTATGTGATATTTTTTGATGACTTTACAGAAAATACAGTATATAGACCATCCTAACCCTTCCCATGCCTCTAGGGGTCGTTCTCATCCTTCTAGGGGCTGTTTCAACCAATTCTAAACGTGGAACTAAAATCTAGGCAGCCAAACAACTTGCCTTTAAATGCTAGGAAACTGATCCATTCACTTAATTTTTATTTTTTAGTGAATGAATCCTCTAGAAAAAGTAAAAACATGCCAAATTTACATCATATCCACAAAATTACATCAAGATAGAACAATAATTACATCCAAAAGTGAAACTAGTCAAACTGGCCGAATTTCTGAGCTGAAAAGTGAAAATTGGGCAAAATTCCTCTATGCGCCGCGCCACTTTGAGCCTGTTTTTGAGGAACTTCCTGAAGTCCAAATTGAGCTCATGATATCTCGTTGGAAATCCCTAGATGTCTGCTATTCAACCCAAGTGGAATTTTTTAATTTGAATGTCATTTGACCGTCCAAAACTGCAATCTCCCAAGACTAGTTCCTGTTGGTGCAAAAAGTGGCAGAAAGGCCATTTTTGGAGTGTTTTTGACCTTTAAGACCACCCAGAACTTCATGAAATATCTTAGAAATTTCTGAGCATGCATAATTTACCATAAAAAACCCAAAAATATCAATTTTTCCTCCAGAAGATGTCCCAATCATAAGCGCGCGTCGGGCAGAAAAACCTGTTTTGCAACCAAAATTTTCAAAAATGAAAAAATTTACTCCAAATTTGCTAAAATTCAGAGTGAAGGTCTCCCATCATGTCTCATGCTCAGCCAAGGAGGATTTGGCCAAGATTCGGAGTGGATCAGGCCTTTTCCGACGTTTCAGTGCTTTTCTCAACCTCGCCTTCAGGATCTTCATCCTAGCTCTGCAAACGTGTGTGCAGGCCCAATAGTGGTTCTTCATATGTCTGAGCATGTCTTTGTCCCGATTGGCCTTCGCCAAGAGCTTCTCCAGATGAATTTTGATGCTCGTAAGGCAAGTCTCCCGCTCAAATGGTGTCATGTCACCTGGTCTCTTTCGGGCCAATTCACGGTCTTCGCGGATTTGCCGCAACTCTATGAGTGTCTGCTGATCCTCCAATTGTGTATTCTGCTGATCCAAGTAATTTATAACCTACTGAGCGCTCTGCAATTTCTTGGTCAGCGTGTCGATCTCAGCTTTCTGCTCCTGGATGATCTCTTTCAGCTTTGAGCTGGGAGAGCTCGAATCAACATCGATCAATATAAAATCAGTGTCTTGGCCTCCTGAAGGGCCCTCATCATGCATAGACCTCTTGCCTCGGTCCTGTACCTGTGCTGATGTAGAAGGCGAGACCCCTTCCACGCCATGTGGAGATAGTACTTGCGCTGCTGTCGAAGGTAACGAGACCCCTTCCACCTTGGGCGGAGATAGTACTCGTTGTGCTACTGCAAATAAGGCTCTGGTACCTCTCTGATAGGTAACACACACTGGAACACTGATAGGCTCTGTCTCAGGAACCTCAAACTGATGCGAAGGCTCACCTGCATCGTGAACAATCTCTGGAGGAGGTTGAGGGGCTGTAAATAAATCACGGGAAATGAACTCCTCCCATGCAATGCCCTGCAAACCAAGCTGATGTACCACAATCATCTTGATGAGCGCATAATGATAGATGCTGTTATGTTGCTGCTCTGGAGTCTTCTTCTGCACAAGGGTAGTCATCCGCTCTATGTTTCGGCACATGAAGTATGGAATATTAATCAGTCTCACTCTCGTGAAATGCATCAAAATTCTGATATGGTATGCATAAAGGCGTGAGAATCTACCCTCACAGCTGAAGTATCTAATAATGAGTTTCATTAATGGCGCATAGGACTCCTTCAAGAATCTGAAAGGAAACACCCTGTTGAGTTGCCTCATATAACCAGGTCTGATGTAAGGCTCATAATATGCTCTATCCAACTGCTATCTCTTATTCCACTCCTCACCTATGTTTGGTATCCCGGTTGCCTCAGAAATGGTCTCTGGTGTCAAGGTGAAGTTCAATCCAGCAAGGTTTACATGACCATCATGCAAATGTAGGACAAATAAGCGAACCAACTCCTGATGATGTTGAATCTGAGCAATCATCTCACAATACCGAAAACATGAATGTTGCTGAAAGCATGTCATTGCAAGCGGGCAGGCCTGCAATTGAGCCAAAGAAGTGGGCTCCTCCCTGACGTGCCTGCCACTTTTATGAGACATCCTTGGTACATTTAGCTCGGTGGTTGAGTCACTGTCTTGATCATATCCCTGCTCATATGATGAATTTTTCTCTGACATGGTGCTGAAAACAAGGTGTTTGACAAGCTGATATGTATGTGGTGAAAACAAGAGTTTGTCTTTCAATACCAAGTGTGCCACATATGAAATAAGAGGCTATAAGGAAATATCACAATGAATACAATAGACTGTCAAGTGAATTTGGAGTGGAATGACAGTCACTTACTGCTTGGGGAACTTCGGGATTTGGAGCCTTTATAAGTGATATAGGAATGGGTGATAGTGATGGGGGTAGTTCTTAGGGATAGGGATAAATGAAATGACATACTCAAGCTAGGTGAAGTCAAGGATGTCAAAACAGTCTTTGAATGTATTTGGGAATTAGAATTTTATCAATGATATGAAGGGAGGGAAGTGATGGCAAGTGATAGGGTTTGAGGATGAAACATGGGAACAATGGATATAAATAGTTGGGACAGAGGGGAATAGGAGAGGGAATTATGATAACAATATGATAACAGTATGATAACAGTGATGAGAGCACAAATGAAAATGGGGTGGGAGTTTTAAGCACCAATAATCAAATTTCAACACCTCTTTCCAAACCCTAGGGAGCAGATTTTAATATGGGTATAGGGTTTACTCTTTCACCAACCAAACTCTAATGTCTTCGCCTCTAAACCACACCACACATGACTAAAAACACTGAACAGGCTTTGTCAACTTACTTGGAGAAAAATGAGCTGAATCGAATTGAGTTTTTATGGAGTGGAAATGAATTTGGCCTTGGAGGCTCTGTGCGCCGCGCACAATCCCAGTGCACTGCGTCATGTGGGTGCGCCGCGCCAGAAGAAATTGCACTGTGGAAAACCGCCCAATGCGTCGCGCGGCTTGTGTGCGCCGCGCTCCTACCCAATGCGCCGCACAGACTTGCAAACACAGTCTTGGTTTTTGAAATGACAATTCGCCCTATCACCACTCAAATCAACTTCAATCGATCTTCTTGGATGAAAATGAATGTTTCAAAACAAATGAAAATGTCTTATAGTGGTGGATTCAATTTTTGTTTCTACAAACCCATTTTGTAATGTTTGGCATCGGCACTTTTTCACATTTTAATACAACTCTGTTTTTTCAAATTTCCTTCTGATTTTTTGGCTTGAAATGATGTTTTCTTGGTTGATTTTTGTAGGGATGATGGCGTTGAACTTTGGCAAAGGAAGACCAGAGTCTGCTTTTGAAGTAATTCATGGCGGAAAAACTTTAAAATACATATTTATTACAAAAACAAATTTGACAACTTCTTCTTGAAAACAGAGTTTTGAAGAAGAAACATCCTCGAGCATTATTGACGATGAAGATCTTGAAATGAAAACTTATTGAAGACATCCTCATGGCGTGCGGGCATTATTTAACATTTATGAAGACCAAACCTTAGACCTGGAAAGTGAAATGACTCTTTTTCGACCAAAATACCATCTATGACTGTAAATGACTGAAATCAACTTTAATGAACTTTTGATAAATTTCGACCAAACCCAGCAGGTACAAACATGAGGGAAGCTCATGAAGAGACCCTTCCGTCAGATAATGGCATGCCCCTAATGGAATGCAGATGAATGAGCGGAATGAGACACCTAAAAATGAAATGAAATAAAAGAAATGATCTCTGACGGAGGGATGTAAAGACCGACTCTAACACATCGCCAAACATCAGAGGGCAGAAGTGCACTACAGAAGCTGAGTGACTGAATCTTGATGCAGCGCAAAATGTAGTAGCACCTACATCACAACACAGATAGAGACAGTCACCTGACCGATTTAATGGATACATGGCTATGATAAGCAAGTGTGTCGTGACAGAACCATCCTCTTTTGAGGAAGCTGTGGAGGATCCTTCATGGGTAGATGCCATGGTGGAAGAGTATGATTTGATTGTCAGAAACAATGCATGGGAGATTGTCCCAAGGCCGGAAGGGAAATCAGTGGTAGGTTTGAGATGGATCTACAAAGTGAAGCAAGCTGTTGATGGGAGCGTTAAGAAGTATAAGACAAGATTTGTTGCCTGGGGCTTCTCACAGATCGAGGGGATCGACTATGAAGAAACCTTTTCACCTATCACAAGGTCTTCTTCCATACGGACCATCCTTGCTCTCTCAGTGCAGATGGGTTGGCACATTCATCAGATGGATGTGAAGACTGCGTTCCTCAATGGAGTCATTGAGGAGGAGGTGTACATTGAGCAGCTTGAAGGATTCAAAATATTCAGTAGTGAGTCACATGTGTGTAGGCTCAAAAGAGCGTTGTATGGGCTGAAACAGGCACCTCTTGCTTGGTACACACGGATAGACAATTATTTCACCGGACTTGGTTTCACCAAGAGTGAGGCAGATCTGAACCTATACCAGATTGTGGTGGAGGGTAAGTTGCTGATCATTGTACTTTATGTAGATGATTTGATACTAACAGGTGATGAACTATTGATACACTCATGCAAGGCAGATCTTGCAAAGGAGTTTGAGATGAAGGACTTGGGCCTCCTTCATTATTTCCTGGGATTGGAAATTTTGCAGCGGAAGGGTGGAATGTTTGTGTCTCAAGGAAAGTATGCCCAGGAGATATTGGAGAAGTTTCACATGCAAGGCTGCAAGCCTATCGACACTCCTCTTCCTGGAGTTTGGAGGAAAGAGGATGCCACATCGGCAGAGGTAGTGGATGCCACTGTTTATCGACAGTTGGTTGGTTCGCTCATGTATTTGGTCAATACACGACCGGACATATGCTATGCTGTTAACCAGGTTTCACAAGCTATGGTTAAGCCTACCAAGCTCTTTTGGAAGGCAGACACGCATGTCTTGAGGTATCTCAGGGGCACATCGGGATATGGATTATTTTACAGACAGTCAGATGAGTTGAAGCTGCATGGCTTCACGAATGCAGATTGGGCAGGGAGACCAACAGATAGAAAGAGCACATCTGGAGGGATATTCAGTATCGGGTCTACAACAGTTTCTTGGTATAGCAGGAAACAGAGATCCATGGCACTCAGTTCAGTGGAGGCCGAATACATGGAAGCAAGTTTGGTTGCATGCGAGGCTATATGGATGAGGAAGATCCTGGTTGGATTGTTCGGTTCACACTTAGATCCTACTATGATATATTGTGATAATCAGAGTTGCATTAAACTCTCGGTTAATCCAGTATTTTATGATATATCTAAACATATTGACATCCAGTATCATCATATCAGAGATTGTGTGCAGCGGAAGATCATGTTGCTTTCTTACATTCCTACAAAGGATCAGGATGCAGATATTCTGACGAAGGCGCTCACTAGGAGAAAATTAGAATATCTTAGAGACAGGATCGGGGTGGCAGATAATCCCTATCTTGTTGAGAGGGAGTGTTTAGATTCAACAAGATGATGAGCTTAGTGAAAAGAGTCGCCTTTACTAAGTGGGCCCGCAGGCTATTTTTGGCGCAAAGACTATTTTTAGACTATGTCTATTTTTAGACATGTCAATCATATTCTATGAGTTGCAGGATACTATTTGTGGATGGTTGGTCAAGTTGGAAAAATAGATGGACTTCTATTTTTAGACATATTGGGCGGAATCTATTTTTATATTTCCAGTCTAAAAATAGATATGTCGAATAATATTTGGACTCTAAACATTATCTTATTCTCTTGGAGCACTTCAGTTAAGTTCACAGATGTGGCACAGTAGCTGACAGAAGGAATTACACTATTCCTGAGGGTTTACTGGATCTAATGCATGAGGACTTCAGTTAGAACTCATGTGACAGAGTTTGGTGGAGTTATAGAAGTAGTTGGTGGAGTTGTGTTCAGTTTAACTCAGTTAGACTTAGTTGAGCTAGTTGTATCTAGTCTAACTGATTGATACACTAGTGAGAGTGGTGTGAATTAATTAGTTAATTAATTCACTAAATAATAACTCATTAATCAATTTAAGAATACATTAGTTAACTACAGTGCATGGAAGTTTCAATGGAGACCAGTGGAGAGGTAGGTGAAAGAGAAAGTGTGACTATCAATTGTGACTATAGTGATGCATTGATTGCATCCAACACTCAGTGGAGATGCCAATGAGGATTGCATGAGCAAGGTTGGGGTAATTCGAGTTCATTCAGAGCCATTCTTCAGCAGGGATTGCACAGTAGAGGCAGGCTAGCAGGTGGCAAATATCGGTGCATGGATTTGCAAGATCGGGCCTGATTAGTGTGTAGCGATTGTATTGTACTAAGAGCTTGATATGATCAGCTTTGTATGAGGATTGTTACATGATCTCTATGACATATATTATATATAAATATTTGGGGTTTTTAGCTTCATGCTTTCCCGTTAAAACACTGTGTTAATGTGTGTGAATTTTTATGGTTTCAATGTGTGCATGCAATTGATTTAATTTCCGCATGTGATGATCAATGGTGGAATAGATTCTGTATTGTGCATGAAGTTAAAATAGTGTGTGATTAGGAGAATCTTGGATATATAACACATAAGTTATATAATTTCTACACTTAGTGTCATCTATCTCAATGTCTTCACTGTTTGATGCTGTGTCATCATGATATGCGGGTGAAGGATTATGGAGAGGTGAGGTGGAAGGGTCATCATGAGGTGAAGGAATGTGAGTGGATGGTGATGTATGAGTAGTGGGATGTGATGGAGAAGTAGGAATGGGAGGATGACATGAGGAAGGGACATTTTGATGATGATGGTCATGTGGAGTAGTGAAAACCTCATGGGAAATGAAGGTCTCCCATGGAATATTCTTTTGCTGGAGTTGGTGCATAACCACCATCTTGACAAGTGAGTGATGAAACAAGCTTTGCATTTGCTGAGGATATTATCTCTTTTACACTATGTAGGCCATTTTATCAATGCTTCGGTAAAGATAATATGGTATATGCAACATCCTCACTCTGGTGAAGTGCATAAGAAGCCGGATGTGGTATGAGTAGAGGCGAGAGAACCTTCCCTCACATGTGAAATACTTCATGATTATCCTCATCATGGGTGCATATCTATCAAGCAGATGAGAAAAGGGAAAGATGGATTTGTGGTGGTCTTTATACCTAGGTTTTATATATGGCTCAAAGTAACTCATGTCTTGGTTTGCTTGCTTGAACCACTTTTCTCCCACACTTGGTATTCCGGTAGCATTTGCAATGGCATATGTAGACAACTCAAAGGTGACCGCGACAAGATTAACTTGTTTGTCATGTAAATTGATAATGAAAAGTCTTGTTAGCTCAGGGTGGTTTTGTACTTGCTGCACCTTCTCACAAAAATCAAAGCATCCTACATGTTTGAAGCAGGAAACAGTAAGGGGAGATGCCATGAGTTCCCTAGTATTGAGGGGTTCAAATCTGTTTATATTTCCCCCTTTATGATCATTCCTCCTTGGAATTTGGCCCTCCACACCACTGTCTTCACCCTCAGACATTGCAAAACTTTGTTTTGGAAACCCTAGGGCTGATGTGAAATGAGATGAAGGGAGGGTATGAAATGGTAGTTTGAAAATGAATGGAATGAGTGAGAATGAAGGGAAAGGCTATTGTGATAAGCAAGATGAATGGAAGCCCTCAAACAATGTATTTACCATTGTATATAACTGATACTCTTCAAGTAGGATGAAATAAGCATGAAACAATGATCTCTAGCAAAGCTTAGGGTTTCTCTTAGGGTTTCATTTCCATTGAATTGAGAAATCACCAAAATAGTTTGAAAATGAGTGTATGTCAGGTACTTACCCTTACCAATGTTTGTAGAACCTTTGGCAAAGACTTGAAGAGATTTAGAGTGATTTGAGTGGTTGTAGTGTTTAGAAACCCTTCCTATCCAAGAGCGTAGCACTAGTGTTGAGGGCACAACGCCAAGACTGAGGGCACATCGCCAGTTCTGAGCGCGCAACACCAAGGGTTTTTCACAGGTTCCTTTCGGGCAAGAGCGCAGTGCCCACAGAAAATGAAAGGAGGAAAAATGCCAGGGGCGTAGCGCCCACTCCCAGGGGCGCAGCGCCAAGCCAAGCACACATCGCCAAGAAAATTTGCCCAAGTTCGCTCAAAAAACTCACAATTTCTCCTCTCCTTGACAATTCTAATGCTTTGCAAGACAAAAATGATTCTTTTAAAGTGTTAGATGAGATTTATAGGCAAATGTAAGTTTGATTTAATTTGAACAACCCACTTTCTAATGTCAAAAGTCCTTTTTCCCTTTTTCACAGGTATTCTTTTACAATTTTTCCTTGCAGGTGAGTGAAGTGATGAATTTGACCTTTCTTTTGGTCATAGAAGCATGACAAGTTCATTTTAGCACTTTTATGATGATTACACATACCAACATCCTAAAATATTTTGTAGTTTCCATCATGAAGTTCAACTCAACTTTTCACCTTCTCTGGCCATTTTTGAAAACTCTAGGTGTCTGCAGTCTTTTACAACAATCATCAGTGTTTTCTTCTAAGTTCTCTATAGCCCTTTCAAGTTCATTCATTTCTGTCCAATTCACCTCACCTTTTTCCATATTTCTTCAATATATTATGACAAACTTTCTTCATGTTTGGCCTTGTGTGCTTCCTCCATATCATTTTCTGCAAGTGATCTCTGTTTTGGCACTCAACTGGACCATCAAGTTCAAAACCCTAGCCATCTACAAGAACAAGTGTTTCCCTTTCCTTTGCTGTAAGTTGACTTCATTCAGGAGTAGACAGTCCACCTCATCAATACCTTCTGATGATAAATCTTTCAACGCTCCTGCAGAAGTGATGAACTATTTTCCCTTTTTCTCAGTTGCAGCCTTTGAACTGAAAAGATTATCTTCTTTGGAAACTTTTAGGTCCTTCTTGAATAGCCATGTCTTGACATTATATTACATCTGAGCCAGATTTATAGCAAAGGAAAAGCAGTGCTTGAAACATCCAATGATGACCTTAAAACATGTAAAAACCCTAATAACCTAGTGGGAGGGTCCTTTGACCTGATTTTTGCTGAAATTGGACCTGGGGATTTTCAAGTGAAAAACAGAGTATTTGTTGTGGGTTATTATGCCCAAAAGGACATGGAAATGAGTTAGCTATAGGAAACCCTAGAGGGAGGGTGGATTTCAGTGACAAGGGAAAATATGGCAATGAGGTTATAGGCAGGAAAGAAAGATGAAAAAGGGAAGCATAAGCCCATAATGAGTCTTTTAAGAGCAACAGGGTGACCTTGAGAAGACCAAATGAGGAATAGTGAAAATAGTTTTATAGGGATAATGAAGGCAGTGAGATTTCTGAAACTCAAGATATTCAAAGAATATTTTTTTCAGAAATCTATAAACATCTTTTAGTCATCTAAATATAGTGAAAAAATACTGATGACTAACAGTGGATCCACTTGGGGAGGGCAGCTCCTTTCAGGAGGTGTCAAGAACCTCAGATCTCTGATTTTGCAGATGAGATGCCTCACATGCTTGCTGATTTCCTTCATTTTTCAAAGCTGATCTTACTCCTGTTCTTTGAAGCTGTGATCTTACAATCTGAAAAACATGATTTCTTCAATATCAATTCTACCTACCCATCATACTTTTCCTAACATTTTTTCTTCATTTGGGTGTATTTGGATTGGCAAACCCTTGACATCATTTTTTCTTTTGAAAGCATAGAAACTATCTACTTCTACCCTTATCACTTCCAAGAGCTCAGATTAGACTAATGAGCTCTTTTATTCTCTACCTAATCTACTTATCTATCAAGGTTAAGCAGTTTGACAGATTTTCATTCTCTAATCTATCAACATAAAATTCAAAACATGACCAAATCAAGGTTAAGCTGTTTGATTTTTCAAGGGCTGTGACATCTTGGAAAAGTTGCACAAATATTTTATTTTTGTACAAGTAAAACTAGAATAAATGAGGGCTATAATTTGAAATTTGTCATTCATCCCTCTCGTTCTCTTTGGTTCAGATTTGAGCTTTGGGAAACATTATCTCTTCCTAGCCTAGTTTGCTGATAAACCAAGTTTAGATGGTTTGGAAAATCTTCATTTTCTAACTTATCAGCATAAATTTAAAACATGTTCAATCATGGTTAGGCTGTATGACTAAACAAGACTTTCCTTTCTCAAAAGTAGTGGCATTTGGACTTGCACACTTTTAGACATATTATTTTTTTGGTATGGGGCTTTACCTCTTCATTTTATCTGCCCTCTTTTTCTTCTTTTCTTTGTTTTTGTGTTTTCATTTTTTTGATCTTTTACTCAAGCAATGTTATGTACAATGAACAAAGCTTTAAACTAAGAATTTCAACAAAAATAGTGCTTGAGCATCCTGCCATTGACATGACCTCCAAATAACTCTGTTCCATCCATTTCTTGTAGGAAGAATGCATTGTTACCTCTAACTGAATGAATGATGTATGGACCTTTCCAAAGATTTTCAAATTTTCCATGCTTGCCTTTGTCTTCTCTTCTTGAATCCCAATTTAGCACTTTGTCCCCAATCTGGAAATCATTGGCTTTGGTCCTCTTGTCAAACAACTTCTTGATGTTCTCTTGTACTGCTTGTGTTCTATTGGATACTTCTTCCCTTGATTGCTGCAATTGAATGGTTTGGTTCAGCCTCCTTTGCATATCATTTTCCTCTGACTGTACCTCTTGGAGGAGCTTCATCACTAGGATTCTCAAGGATGTTGGAAAAACTGCATCCATGCAATACACTAGCTGATAGGGAGACATGTTAATTGATTTCTTGCTTGTTAATCTGTCTGCCCATAATGCATGCGCCAATTTGCTGTGCCTTGAATTTTTGTTCTCTTCCAACAAATTTTTGATGACGTTTAGCAAAATTTTGTTAGAGGACTCAACCAACCCATTACCTTGAGGGTAATAAGCTGTAGATTTCCCTAATGTAATGTGATACTTGTGGCAAAAGTCTACCATTCTCTTGGATTTAAATGCAACAGAATTATCAGTGATGATTTTTCTTGGGCAACCAAATCTAGACAAGATGTGATTTTACAGGAATTTGATGATTAAAAAGTCAGTGGTAGTCGTTGAAGGGATGAATTCTATCCATTTGGTAAAATAGTCAGTTGTTGTGAGGATCCATTTGTGTTGGGCAGAGGAGGCAGGGTGGATTTCTCCAATGAAATCTAAACCCCACTGTTGAAAAGGAGTTTCAACACTGATAGGATGTAAAGACAGAGGTAGTAGTTTTCTCTTTCTGTCAAAGATTTGGCATTTATGGCAAGTCACTACTAGCTTGTGGATATCAGGTAAAAGAGTGGGCCAATAGAAACTGGCTCTAAGGATTTTGTTAGAAGTGGTTTTTCAATAGAGATGACCTCCACACTCTCCTTCATGAAACTCATGCATGATTCTATCTGCGTCATCTTCAAGTAAACATTTAAGCAGGATACCAACAAAATTTTTCCAATATAAAGCTTTATCTAGGATGCAAAAATTTACAACCTTTTGTTTCAAGAATTTGGCCTTTGTTTTAGACAAATTAGGAGGAGAATTTAGATTAAAAAGAACATATAATATATCAGCATACCAGAGTGAGTTCAGAAATGCTTCTTCAATAGGTGGAGTCGCTAGCTCCTCTTGTTCATCCAAGGAATGTATCATGTTTGTGTCATGTTAGACTCCTATACCAATAGGTGTCATTTTTCATGATTGACTTATTGAACTATGCAATATGTTCAAACCTTTTCTTGTGCAAAGGTGTTCCATATTCTTGAAAAATCAAAAAATCAAAAAATTAAAAAAAAAAATGTAAAGAGGGTATACCCTAAAAGAAAAATCAAAGGGTAAGAAAAATAAATTGGTCAAAAAAGTGAGAGAAATGAACCCCAAACCAAAATAAACCAAGGAAAGTGTGCAAATCCAAATGCCACTACTATTTCATTTTCTGTAATAAAGCAATTGTGTGCAGCTTGTCAAACTTTTGCCACAATTTATGAAGGGTCAAACTGTTTAAACTTGACTCATTCATTTTTCAATTTCATGTTGTAGAATAGAGAATAAATATCTGACCAAACAGTTTAATCTTGGCAGATAAGTAGATAGGTAGAGTTAATAAAGGTGCTCAACAGTTTAATCTGAGCCCTTGAATGTAATAAGGGTAGAATTAGATAGGTTTGTCATGTAAAAGAAAAGAATATTGATAAGGGTTTGCAAGTCCAAATGCACCCTAATAAAGAAAAGAAAATGGTAGTGTAAAGTAGATAGGGTAGGTAGATGGTGTTGCCAAGTTTCATGTGATGAATGATGGTGCTAAATGTGTCTAATATTTTACTTTCATCACAAATACTGAAGCAAGAAATGCACTGAAAAATCCACAGAAAGCAAAGTCAAAATCATTAACTTCCCACATCACTTTTTCCCTAAGATTTTTATTAATTTCCCCAAAGTGCTAAGGTATTTGGAGATTAAAAGGGTTCAAGTCATTTCCTTGACTTTTGGAGGGACCGGACCCTCGGCCTAATGATCAAAAAAGACCTAAGTACTTGAAGTTATTCATCATTATAATCATTCACTTTTAACCTTTTCCTAAGTAAAATCCTATTTTACTTAGGATAATCATGTAAATTTCCATAATAATCCCTCAAAATCACTTGCTATTCTATGTTGGAGTGTTGAAATTGAGATGATGTGATTTATTTCAGAAATCTTCATTTCTTTAGTTATAGCTAAGTATTTTGAGTTTACCTTGTCCTTTGTCATATTAACTTCTGATTTATTTATTAAATCCCTAGTGAAAAGACCTTATCCTATAGTACATTACTCCTTTTACATAAATATCCCAAAACCCCCTCTTATTATAAATTTTGGCCAAAGTTTATTTAATCCTCTTTGTTAAATAAAAAACCCCCAATAAAAACCCTTTGGCTAAAAAATACCCATATAAGTTATTCCCTACCCCTATGGTTGATAAATAACATTTATTTATTACCATATATTAAAAATATATGAAAAGGGTTTTTAACATATAGTTTTATATGTTTAAAACGAAAAATAAATAAAACCGAAGTTTTAATTTAAACTAAAGCCTCCGTGACCCATTCCCTTGGCATTTTAAAGTTCCGCCCGACACTTTAACCATAGTTAAAAAACCCCTAACCTTGCCGCAACCGTGAATAAAATATGGGATTAATTAAATCACCAGGATTAATTAATAACCATCTTTTCCACCTATCAAATGCCTCCCGGGATATTTAATTAAAGTTAATCATTTCTTAATCCCCGTCGGGCCCGCGCATTAAAACTCTGCCAATTCCATGTTCTGTCCACCGTCAGATCACCCCCCCGAAGATCAACGGCCCAGGATCATTCCGCTGGTCGTCTCGCGTCCGAAAGATAACGAGCGGGGACACAGTGGTTTTGGAATAGTACTCCGACCACGTGTCAAGCGATTAATGGAATCGCTGCCTCCTCGCTGAATACCACCATCTCCCAAAGAGTGGTGCGGAAATTACCGTTTACCACCCGGTCCCGTTGACGCGTCCTCCCGTACCGGATGACGTCATCCTCGAAAAAATAAAAATCCCCATTGACTTTGTAAATAAAACAAAAACCCGTGTTTTTCTGTCATTTTCACTGCTGAAAACGACTGCGTCCTCCACTGAAGAATTCGAAAATTCCGCTGATTAAGATGCCGCCAACCAAAATTGCTGAACGCCATTGTTAGACCAGTGCCCAAGCATCCATCCGCCATTGACCAGTACCTGTAAATTTCAAACTTCTCCATCAAACAGGTATTTATTCGTTTTCTTGCTGGAACTCTTTGAAAATCCACTTTCCTGTGTTAAAAATTCACGCCAGAGTCTGAAAAAGGGTTAATATCAGTCTATTCTAGTTCCTGCAAGTAAAATCAAAGCTCCCAGAATCAAAATCGCGCCCGGTCTGTGAAGAAAACCCCGAAACTTCCATTTTGAATACACAAGAACCAAAATGGAAGCTCCGGCAGCCCTGAATGTAACCCCATTAAATGCCCCTCACAGAGAGTTAGAATACTTACCATTAGTGGATAAAGACTTCCAAATTAAAGACTTAGTTTTCAATGAAAGTCCCCTTCGAAGTTATTGTCGCTGCAGAGACGATTATTCGAAAGGTTTGGACGTCATTGGGTTGTGGGAATCCAATTTCCCGAGATATCTCATCCCCTCAGTCCGTATTTTCCCAGAAATTATCCACTACTGTCACTCCAACTATGATTCAACTCAAAGGGAAGTGTTGTCTCCTGACCAGAGTATTCTTTTCCCCATCACTCCTCAAGCTATCAATACAATGCTCCATTTTGAACCTGATCAAGATCTTACTCCTTTGTCCATGGAAGAACTACTTGAAAAGTCTACTCAACTGTCCCCAGAAAAATTGAAATGCATTTGCCAGACTTTTATGTTACCTGAACATCAACCTAAGGGACCTCCTCCCTATGGTTTTGCTTATTTTAATAATTTAGGCAAACTCATCCTAAATATGATATCCTTTGTCATGGGTTTCAATACAAGTGAATATGTTGATGAAATAACCCTGGTATTGCTGTCTATCTTTACTCCTGGGCAACCTCCTGCAGTAAAATATGACTTTGCATCTTTCATTGCCAATAAAATCCATGACCAGTTTATGAGGCTAGATAATGAGAAAGTATTTAAATATTCCTCAGTGATTTACCATCTCATCATCTATTATCAATCAGAGAAGTTCCATTTTCCTGTCAAAAAGCTGGATGCCAAGGGAAACCCTATATCTGTTATATTTTGGTCTGCCATAACTCACTCTTCCTATAATTCTCCCTATTCTTATGCTGAGTTCATTGATCTTTCTGTATATCCTGCAACTGCCTTGTTGACAAGAATTCCCCCTCCAAGGCTCAGTAATGAGATTAAGAAGACTTTTCAGCTTTCAAGGACATATAAAGTTGGGGACTGGTATTTATACCAAAATCATTCAGTCATCAGAATATATGGATGTGAATTGTATCCATTCAGGTTGCCAAAATATGTGCCTATGAGACTTTTTGCCTTAGAATATTTCAGGAAAATGAATAATTCTGATATGATTCATTTTTGTAGTGTAAAAAAGAAAGCCCAACTCAGGATCAAAAGTCAATTAGGTCTCTTCATATGCAATTCTAGGGATGCTGAACATGAAGCATAAAATATATTTCAAAACCATTTCAAGTTACAAAAGGGTTTCCGTTGGATTCCTTATGATCCATTCAGTTTTATCTGTGACAAAAGAATGAAGAACAAATCATCGCCTTACTTTCACCACAGGATTCCAGAAATAGAACAATATGCTAATCAAGATGAGTGGGTGGAAGGAACACTAGTTGAGCAAGATAGTGAAGAAGACAATATAAACAAAATTATGAAAGATCTTGAGAAAAAGTTTGACCTAGAATCTTTTGGTCAAGTGCAGGTACCTCATATTGGCACTTCTTCAGCAGGAAATCTTCAACAGGGATTACAAGAGTTCAGTCCATCAATTACAGTTGAGTCTAAAGGCAAAGGGAAAGAACCTGAAGTACAGGTCATTGAAACTTTCATCATGGCAGAGAAACCTCAAACCTCCAGGGCACTAGATCAAACACAAGTTTCTCCTACTCAAGTAAATCATCCTGAAGTTTCAGAATTGCAAACTCCATCTAATATGGAAATAGGCAAGAAAAGACAGGCTCCAGATCCTACTCCTCCCAAAGAATCCTCAAAGCTACATCAAGCTAAAAAGCAGAAACTCGATCCACTCCCAGAAGTGGAAACTATAGATGAAATAATTGATGATGAAAGAGAAGATAGTCAACTAACTGGCACAGTTAGTGAAACACACACAGGCCATAAAGGAAAATAATTGAAAAAATAGTTGAGTACTGAAGTCTCTTCCTTTAAATAGCCAAAAACAGATTCAAGTGATATAAAGAGAACTTTCATTAATATAAAATCAAAGAATGATCCATTGAGAATGCAGGTATATGATCAGTATCTGAGAATGGCTCCACACAATCAGGAAAGATTAATGTCAGCATTTGACATTCAACAAGGCAAAATCATGATGAGCCATTTCAAATCCAAGGTGCCAAAACCCAAGACAACATCTGATTATATTGGGACCAATTTTGAGGTCCTGGCAAAGGACATTCATCCCTTGGACCAGATAGAGTTTCATAAACAAACTGGGGAAATGATATATTCCACCCTTACTGATAAGGCCATGGCAGCCCTTAGGCTGCAGGATTCTTTAAATAATACAAACACCCAGTTGCACATTGAGAGGGCTTCTTCTCAGGCAAAATATAACAGAATAAAGTCTCTGGAAGAAATTATCATCAGTTTGGGTCACAATCCCAAAGATATCAAAAGCATTGAGACACTAATTAAAAAGAAAGATGATGATATAGATGCACTGAGAAAGCAACTGAAATTTCCAGCCTCAAGGCATCCCCAAACTCAAAAAGTTTTGAAGGAAAATTCACAGGAAGAAATGATGGAGTTGGTCTTAAAAATGACTGAGCAACTGAGTGAAACAGAGAAAGAATTGGAACAGGCTTTAAAAGAAAAGGAAGCTATCATGCAGACATCCACCATAGAAGCTACTACAACTACAGGTACCACAACAGCAGATCAACAAACAGAGTCATCACAGGTAAACATTTCCGGTTTAAGTTCTGATGAATTGGTAAAACAAATGGAAAGTTTAAAACTCAGAGTCACAGAACTTCAAACCACAAAATTACAGCTGGCAAATTTGGAGCAGAAATATGATATGTCTAAAAAGACTGTTGCTGATAATACCAGGGAAATCAAAAGGCTGGAAAAATTGGTTAAGGCTTTAGAAAAAGATCTTTCATTAGAAAAGCCTTTGAGAGAAATAAACGAAATTCTTTGGGATAATATAGTTGAGTCAATAAGGAGTGTTTGGTCCTTTGTTCAAATAATTTTTGAACAAAATGATTTAGTCAAAGTAGCCATGGAAGAAATAGACAAAACAAAAGAATAATTAAGAGACAGACCAGAGCAAGCCAATCAACTTATACAATTTTTGAACACCCAGACCATGCAACAACTTGCAGAGCTTGGAATTGATGACAGGACAAGAACTATTTTAGAAATAAAAAGAGTTTTTACCAAAAGAACTCTTATGCAAAATTTGGAAAGGAAATGCTCAGATATTCTGGAAGAAATTAATGCTTTCAAAGAAAAGTTTCAGGTTTTATTGGACAATGGGTTACCCAGTCCTATGCTCTCAGAGGACAAAATAATGGACCTAGAAACCTATGTTAATAAAATAAGTATACATGCTCATAACACAACTGCTTATTCTATCAATTCGTCAGAAGCAACATTGCCAACAGGGAGGAATCTCTACGACAGGTTAAATGATTTGTTTAATCTTGAATATGAAATAAGGTATTTATTCCCAAACATACCTACTTTCTTCAGGTACACAGAGGCCGATGAAACATTCAGAAAACTTAAAAGAACCATAATAGCAAAATATCAATGGTGGGAAGACTTATTGGAAATTTTGTGAAATTTATCTTCAGGTAGAGAATTTTGTCTTTTTACTATCATGTAAAGGATAAATAATGAGCACAGGTGAAAGAGTATCAGTAGAAAAGAAGAGTATCAGACAAGCAAGACAGTAAAAAAAAGAAATTACTCAGAATGGACAGCATCGAGCCTTATTGTAGGACCTGCCTCCAACACATCCACAAAGGGAGGAAACATCACACCAGCAGTTACTTTTTGTCCTATCTACGAGACCATATGTCTCCTTTTATTATAACTTATTCATTAGTCACCCTAGATTATTTGCTAGGTTAGTGTGAGATATTTTCAATCATTTTTTGTATAAATAAACCCTCAAAGAAATTATTGAGTGTGGATTCTACTACTTCGCTGTGACATTGATGTTTTTGGAATAAAAACGTTTTGGATAAATTTATTTGTGGCTTGCTGGATGACAATTTGAAGCTCAGGACTTTTTGCAGGATTCATGTGTCTGACTGCAGTTCAATAAGTCTTTCTATCCTATGTCTTAAGTTTTATATTTGTTTATAATATCATTGTGTCCATTTATGAATACTTGACATAAAAGAATAACTCAGAATTTACTTAATTGTACTCTGAGTTCAGTTGTGATTATTCTAAATGTTTTCCTCTAAATTAGTTATAAGCAACGAATTCTTAATTGCTCTTGCTTCGCTAATTTAAACATTTTGATTACTATAGTAAAGAATTCTTCACTGCTCTTTATTTGTAATCATTTCATTTCTTTCTTTGAACATGGTGAAAGATTCTTAACTGCCTTTCATCCCTTCAAACCCATTCCATCCACTTTAAATTTTAAGGATTGTTCTCTGTTTGGCTATCTTTCCCTGCAAAGCCATCTTGTGTGTAGAATAGAAATCCAGTAAAGCCATCCTTTGACTCCATAGCCCAATGGCCTAAAATATTTAACCTTGCCCTTAGTTGGCGAATTCCACCATTTTCAAACAAACTCTTGGATCTATAACTAGCCTAAAACCTTCTAAGAACAAAGATAAATTATAAAGAGAGAGCCCTCTCTGGATGCAGATTGGCTAGATTCTGCATCTGAAGGTTGGTTTGTGGTTACCTCGGGTATACTTTCCTTTTCCACAACTTCAAGGAAAACCTGAGTGATAACATGTCCAATGCTTGAAAGTTTGCTTCAACCATTAGTTTGGCCAACCCTTGCCCTTTGAATAGATTGGTGGGCTTGATTTCTAGATCATACTCTAAGATGACAACAATCCACTTACCTCTTTTACCATCAGGATCCTGAGTTAGTATGTCTTTAACAACAACATGAGGAACAAAAGCAATGACATGTGAATGCAAGATGTAAACTCTAAAATCTTTTAAGGCTTTGATCAAGGCAAAAGCTTGTTTTTCCATGATGTTAAATTTAAGAGGTGCATCTCTTAGTTCCTTGCTGAAGAAATCTATGGGCTATTCTTGTCCCATTATGTTCTTTTGTAGCAATACTACATCAATTGTATGTTCTGATGCAAATGAGAAAATGAAAAAGTCCTTGATAAAGTTAGGGATGATTAGAACCGTTGTTTGGGTAAGTGCTTGTTTTACCAGTTCAAAGGATTTCGTTGCTTCGGTGGTCCATTTGACTCCTATTTCTCTTTTCAGCATGTTTGTAATGTTTCTTAGGAGTTCTGCGAGGTTTGGTATGAACCTTCTTAAGAAGTTGATCTTTCCAATGAAAGATTGCAACTCTTTGATGTTTCTAGGGTGACTAATCTGCAATATCCCCTCAATCCTTTTTGGGTCTATCTTGATTCCCTCTTCAGATATTATGTGGCCTAAAAGTTTCCCTTCTTGAAGACCAAACATATTTTTCTTAGGATTCAAAGATAAGTCATACTTTCTACACTTTTCAAAGACTTTTCTCAAGTGAACTAGGTGTTCTTCATCGGTTTTTGAGTAAACAGTGATGTAATCAATATATATCACTATGAACACCTATTTCTTCGGAAAAAGAAATGTCCATGGCTCTTTGAAAAGTGGCCTCGACATTCATTAACCCAAAAGGCATTTTAACATACATGAAGGTGCCCCAAGGTGTGGTGAAGGCTATTTTGTGCTGATCACTTGGAAGTAATAGCACCTGATTATACCCTGAAAAACCATCAAGCAAAGATATTCTTTTGGAGCCTACCACCCTTTGCAGTATATGATCCATCTTAGGTAAAGGGTATTTGTCTTTCAGAGAGGCCTTGTTCAAATTTCTGAAGTCTATGCATAGCCTAATTTTTCTGATCTGTTTCCTCACTGACACAAGGTTTGAGACCCATTCTGAGTACATAAGTGGGACTATTATTCCAGAATCATACATATTTTTAATTTCTTTCTCAACTAGAGGCATTAGGACATGGTTTATCCTACGCAATTTCTGCTTGAATGGTTTATGGTTTTCACTGAGAGGAATCTTATGCTGAATGATGTTTGTGTCATAGGACTTCAAGTCCTCATATCCCCATGCAAACATATCCTTAAACTCTCTGCATAGCTCAATGTATTTTTTTTTTATAAGGAGTGGCAATGTTTTGGAAAACTTTATCATTTTAGGTTCTTCATTACTACCTATGTTGCATTCTTCTAAATCTGTTTCGGTGGATTCCATCGTAGGCTTCCTAGAAACATCACTGAAATCAAACAATTCTTCTAAGGGGGAAAGTCCTCTAGGAAATTGGTAGTCTTTGAATTGAAATACCTCAAGGTCTCTTTTGTCTAAATCTTTAAACAATTCTGCATCAAGAGGGTGTTCTAGCAGATTTATATCGGCAGTATAAGGCAGCTCTGTTTTGTGTGTTTGTTCCTCAGCAGGGTAGTCCTCTTCATAATCTGAGTTTGGTTTTGGCATTTCAAATTAATTTCTGGACTATAGGAAGTCTTCAATATGTTTTTCACCTTCAAACACTTTCCAATAATCTATGTTATCCGATACTGTAGGTATGTTTTTGACCTTTACCATATATTTTTCATTGGCATGAGGTAGTTGGAAAGTGCTGGAAACAAAGGCTAGTTCATTTGCAAGGTTGTTTTGAGTTCTTGGGACAGAGGTAAGTTCATATTTTTCAAATGTTTTCAGGAGGTCTAAGGAAACATTTCTATATTCTCTTAGCCTAGGATTCTTGGCTGAATATTCTCCTTTGATTTTCCTAATGATTAACTCGAAATCTCCTTGAACAAAAATCCTCTTAGATCCTATACTTTTCAACATTTGTAACCCTAAGGGAAGATCTTCATACTCTGCAATATTGTTTATACATGGAAAATCCAGCTTGTAAGAGTGACCTTCATTAGCGTTGCGTGTCCAAACACCTGCTCCTGAGCTAACTTTGCCACAAGAGCCATAAAAACTCATGTTCCAAAGTGTTTCAAGTTCAAATTAGCCATTATGTTGTTGTTCATGTCTGCTAGGGTTTTGGTTGTTATGTTCTTGATTTTGTGTTTGGTTTGACTGTTCTGACAGGTCCTGCTCTTCCACTTTTTCATCTACTTGTTCATTAATGTCATATTCATTGTACAAGATAAATGAGTCAAGGTCCGAATGGATAGAATAGAGAGGGGTGTTGTTTGGCCTATTTTGGCTGCTTACCATGTATTTAATGTGATATTATCTGTACAATATTCTTGTTTGGTTAAAGACTGGAATGGTAGCATATGTCATGTCCATTTGGAGGTTTCCTTGGAGTTTGGCTCCCCATGATCTAGATAAAAGCATGCCATATTTTGGGGGAATGTCATCCACTACAATATCCATGATCACGCTCTTGGTTGGTATCTATGCCAGATTGACACATAGATCCTTGATTAAACCCAGAAATTTAACTCTACTTGAATCAAAAGAGTATAAGTCTTTGTATGATTTGGTTATTTCGAGGCCTAGTCTCTTCATCACTACCTTTGGCATGAGGGTTTGCGAAGCACCAGAGTCTAGCATAGCATTGTGTAGGATTTTGTCGATGTTTAAACTGACATAGAATGGAGGCATAGCTCCCTCTTGAAACTTTCCCTCTACCTTTGGTCCAAACAACAATTCTGGCTTGTCATCATTCAGACGTAGATTATCGGTGTCATTTCCTATGTTTAAAGCCTTCAAAACTTGAAATATATATACATCTTGAGTCACTAGTTCCGAGTAAGGGGTATGGATATTTTTATTTTGGAAATTTCACCCTCAATACTGAATGGTATCTGTGTTCTTGGTATAGTTACATCAGTTTTATCATACATGTTCTTTTCAACAACTTTAGCTTTTTGAATTTTTTTTGGGATCTCAGTTAAAACAATTTTTTCAGGGCCACTAGTTGATGTACTAGGGCATCTTTAGTCACCATTACGTTGGATGATTTTGTTTTTGCTTTGACCAAGATTCTTAGCCATTGTGTTGGTGTTTTCTGTTGTATTTTTAGGAGTGTTTTCAGTGGCCTTCCTAGCAGAAATTTCTGGTTTGTTCCTCTTTGGGATGTCTTGTGTTTTCCTACTTCTGAGGTCATACTGCCTATGAACCTCCATGATAACATTTTCAAACCCTAGTTTGTATTCTTCAGAATCCTCATATGTTATTTCATTTTGGTTTGAGGAAAATAAACCTTGTTCTTCTTCTGTGAGAAAAACATCATCCTCATTATTGGAGTTTATTAGATTAACATGGGTTTGTTTCTGCTCATCAGTCTCTCTTTCCTCTTCATCTACATAGTTTTCTTGGAAAGGAGGTCTGATTTGTTGGTCATTTTCTCTTTGTATTATTTGGGGAGGGTCTCTTCTAAAGTTTTGGTTTCTGTTTCTGTTTTGAGGGTTTGTTAGGTTTTCCCTAGGAGGTGCTCTTTCATTCAAGTTGATTCTCTCCATCATCCTTTCCATTTTCCTAAATAGGCTGTCAATTTTAGCATCAGATGTGGAGGCCATAGTTTCCTCTTTGTATGTAACCTTCTTCTTTGCTTCCAATCTAGCCCTTTTAACAATTAGGTTGGCTTCTACACTTACTTCTCCCCTTTGCATGTCTTCTAAGGTAAGGGGATCTCTTTCTCTTAATTGATAAGACATGTCTATATCAAATCCATCTGGAAATTTTACTAAGGCCTTGTGGGGGTTTCATGTGGGGAGGGAGGGAATTGTATACACTATTGAACCTAGTGCAGTAGTCTTGAACACTTTCCCCAAGATTTCTTTTAAGGTTATGTTGTAGCCGCTACAACACCACCCAAAATTTTGGGTGTATTAAAATTTTCGGGTCCCCCTCCCTTTGATCTCTCAACCCTTTAAGTTTTCAACTTGGCCTTCAATCGGTAATATCCCTTTGACCTATTTTGGCCCAGCCCTGTCACCACACCCTCTTGGAGCATGGTCCCGATTATTTAAAGAAGGCCTACTATGTGAATGAATCATGAAGTGTCAAGGTCTACTACGGTTCGCGGTTGTATGAAAATATAAGTTTAAGTTAGTTTCAAAACCTAGAGATGCTCAAACAATTTACTTAAGTTACATTATCTTAGGCTAGACATTTCAATGTTGCTACTCCTCGAATGAGCTATTTGTCTTGTCATTTTCCTTTTCTTTTCTCATTATTACCAAGAGTTGACTCATTCTCATGCTATTCCTTCCGGGAAATTGGTCAAATATTCTATCGTTATACACTGAACAACATATCTATTTCATTAAAAGATCCATTAGCACGACATCATTAAAATACTCTACGAGATGAGGTTCCAATTGTCCATGTGAGCTACACATACTCATCAAAGGGGTTTTGAACATGGCATGATGATACCCTCTCCAACACACAGTGATCCTTCAATATATGGCATAGTTGGTATTCAATGCAGGTAGAGGATTAATCCCTTCGACTTTGGGCTATATTAGCACATCCAAAAGCCTTAGAATTCACTTGGTAACCATGGTAAAGGGCCAACACACTTCGAATAAATGTGTAAAGATGTAAATGACCCAAGAAAGATTCTAATAGTTGCGCATTGTGGAATAAAAAGTCATGATGCGACATAGGCATAAATCTGTATCCATAAATTGAGCGCCTTATTGGCTACCCAAGGAGTAATATTTTGTGAAAACGTTGGCACGTAATGAGTACATATGCGTTGTGGAGCCTTGTTAATTAGGAGTAAAGGTAGCCAGAAATGGATGGTCTTGCACAATGAAAAATTCAAGTTTCTTGGAGGTGGAACAAAAGTTGCACAATCAAGGGAGGAATATTTGCGACTGCGTTAATATTTGGTGCTCATTTTTCAATCCGTATCTGTTGGAAGCTCGTGAGAGAAGGAGGAGCTTACCATAGAAGCAGAATACTAGAAAATATTCCTGAAAAAAGCAATGTACATAGGCTTGGATGGAAAGTACGTAGAGTTTGGAAAGTTATGGATATGAAAGAAAATATCAGAGGGTTCGCAACTACTCTAATAAGCTGAAGATGCTGATATGGGTCACACCAATCATGAGCAACTCCAGTCAGACCGCTGTCATAAATCAAAGGCCATGTGTTTGATCCAAATATAGTGATGAAATTCATTACCCAACAAATCTGCGACATCTAGTATAACGTTACTTTGGGCCACGCAAAGAAGAAAGATCTCAGCCCGATGAAGGCCATTTGCGGCCAGCCGAGAGAACGAATGCGACTAGTTGCAAAGTCGCATGTGTTGAAGGAGTGACGTGGAATGCGAGTTGTGGGGGGTTGCGACTCTGCAACCTCATGGAGTCACGTTTCTAAGACTACATCCACGTGATTTCATCCATGCAATGTGTCTAAACATCCATCCAAGTCATGAGACCGGAGCGGTGCTGGCCTGACAAAATTGAAATAAAACAACAACGTTCATGGCTCTCAGATTTAACGTTGACGGGTCTGAATTTACTCTGGGCAGTCACACTCCTCCACGTAGTCTCAAATATTTGGTGTTATCGCGAGCATGGTTGCCAAAAGAGACACGCAGGGTCGCAGAGAGGTACTTTCGTTTTTCCCAGTCGCAACCTGCACCATCAGTAAAGGGCTGCAACCCAACCTCCACGCGACTACACAAACTCTACCAATTTGAAAGGTCGCAAAACAATGTGCCCAAGGGAGCCTACAACTTATGCGACTACCCGATTGTGCCACCGCCACCCAAGTTGCAAGGTCACAAAGAAGTGCACCCAAGAGAGACCGCGACTAGTGCGACTCTCCGACTGTGCGACCTCTGCACTAGAATTGTGACCTCATGCAAATAAAACTCCCATGCTCGTCAAATGGGAAATTGCACTCTCAGGCATTAAAACCACATAAGGAGGGTATGATGTCAAGTTACGGTAGTTGATAAGCGCCTTAAGAGGCATTATAATCAGAGGCGAAGTTGTATGAGAATAAAGGGCATTGGTCGTTGTGCTTGCTTGCCCACATATGGTCGAGGTGCCATAAGAATAAGAAGAGGACTCACCTTCATGCACAGTTGAGAAAACACCAGGGATGTGTTAAGGAGATGTGCACATGTGCACATAGTGGATTTTTCAAAGACATAATGGCACACTACGTTTTATTCATGAAAAGAACATACAAGACAGTGACAAAAGAAGAAACACGTAAATAGATGTGCGCTCAATGCAAATCAACTTTTATCCTTATCGTTATGCCATAGAGAAGAAATAAGTCTTGGGTAAAGGGCATAGGGTCATCATATACCAACCGCATGCACCAATAATGCTGCGACGTGACAAAATATTACCCAGGGGTCTAAGCTAAAAACTTTTGTTTGAATCACTCTTGCAATTAATTAAATATGCCTCTAGAATTATTATTCAATCATAAAGACATGTGACCTATGCTATTTTATTACAGGTGGAGGCTATTGGTTTGCATGAAAAGCCAGGGTTTTCCCAACAAGCAAGGGGACCCTTTCAAAGTGAGGTGGATTCTCACGAATCCCCAAGGAGCTCACTTTAAGCTCAAAGGCACCTGGTCACTTGCAGAAAAAGGCATCTTGCTATGAAATCTAGAGATAACCGAAAGAAGAATGCGGAAGGGAAAAAACTCCAGGCCGCAGGTAGCAGATGACTCTAGGTCGCTGGTCGCAGATGACTTCAGGTTGCAGGTCACAAATGGCTTCAGTTAGTAGGTCGTAGATTGCTCAAGGTCGCAGGTCGTAGATGGCTTCAGGTCGCAGGTCGTAGATTGCTCAAGGTCGCAAGTCATAGATGACCTCAGGTTGCATATTTCTCAAGGTCGCAGGTCGCAAGTAACCCCAGGTCGCAGGTCGCAAATGACATCAGGTCGCAGGTCGCATATAACCCTGGGTCGCAGGTCGCAAATGACCCAAGTCACAAGCCAACCCAACAGTCGGGAAGACCAAGAGTCTAGGGAAACTCAAGAGTCATCTCAGCCTATATGTAAAACTTCGGGAAAGGATACAAGGGACTTTTAGCTTTGCAATTAAAGCTAGGATGATAGAGGAATTGGTGCTGGAGAGCTAAAGGCACTCAACTCTTGGTATCAAGTAGAGATAGAGGTAGTGAGGCTAGGGTTTCTGTATCACAAATTGAGATGAATAACCCATTTTCCACTATTGGGTTTCGATGAGTTGTAAACATGTATTTTAAGTTTTAGTAACATTAATAATATATTCTCTTTTCCGACACTGATTCACGTGCTTGTTTGTGGTGATAGTACTAGCTGTCTAATATTTCACTATGTTGTACGGGTGCTTTCATGCATGCAATTGATTATGAACTAATTCACAGTGTTTGCATGTCCGTTTGCTCTTGAATCAATGTTTATTTTTTCCTTGCCATGTAGATGATCTATTGTGAACTACTTTGTAGTTAACTTCTGGCATTTTTTCTTCCATGTATGTCTGACTGGTTTTTCGGCTCACTAATCCCACTCACGGCATGCCCCCATTTTATTTTGCTGCTTAGACTTGCTCATATCTTTATTTATGGTTCGTAAACCTTGGGCTGATTTTTCTTTTACTGATTGGTCATTTCACCTCTGCCTCTGATTCATCATCTCCTCATCCGACAACTAAGAGTGGAAACACTTATGGCAGTAGCCAGGCCCACATACTGGATGGGGCTCCTATCCCAAATGGTGTGAGGTCTAGTTGGGACCTTTCACTGGGTAGACCCCCTTGTTGTCGGTAGTATAATTTTTCCCGTCAACAGATTATCATACTATGACAGGATTTGAAGAGGATTTTTCTTAGTCTCCAATTTGTTTATGAATGTTTGATACAAGGAAGGGAGATCATGAATGCTATTAGGAGTTAAGTTTTTGAACCACTTCTTTGCTTCTCCTCCTAAACTTTGGGAAAACATTCTCATTTTTATGGTCTCCTATTCTATTTCTTGGTAGTCAAAAACATCATTCATCTCGTCTACATGCTGTTGGGAAGTGGTAGAAACAACCCCATTAAAGTGAGAGATATTAGATTGGCAGTCTTAAGGCATAGGCAGTAAAGGTTGTGGTAGTGCCAGGGGGCATACCATGCTGCCATGATAGGAGATAATGGAACCCAAGGAGGATTTACAAGAGGAGGGTTTATGAGTGGAGGTGGAGGATGAAATGGAGTGGTTTTCACAGTGGATGTATCAGTGGGGGTAGCAGATTTACTTGGACCAACTAGCTGATTTTGAGCATATTTGGATCGAAAGGAGTCAAAGTATTGGAGAAGCTAAAAATCAAGAGGAGTGGAAGGAGAGGCTTCTCTACTAGGACTCTACTGTAAGCTTGTAGGCTCAAGGTCTGTTTGGTCTATCTAATTTTGAGACTTGTTTCTGAATAGGTTTCTTCTATGGTGTAAGTCAAATTGGGTATCTTGCAAGGATGTAAGGTTTTCACGAAAATAACTTACTTTGTGAATTGGTCTAACAATAGCTGAGTCTTCAGTCTTAGAAGTTTTTCTTAGGATTATTTATGGGTCATCAACTATAGTAGGAGGGTTTGGGTCAAGGTGAGATCTGGTGCTGATTCTTTGTGAAGCCAGATTTCAGATCCACAACACATAAAGGCTGAAAGTTTATAAGAGTTTCGAAAACAAAAGAAATCTGTAAGAAGACTGAATTCACACAGTATGTGACTGGGCTTTATGCTGTTAGGATTGATTAATGCATTCCCAGGGGAGTCTGTGAGAAAAAAAGGAGTCACCAGGTCTACTGGAAACTAGTGGAGTCACCAGGTGGATGATGCTAACTGTTTGAGGATTTGCTTGTTGTCCACCATCAACTATTGAATACCAACCTAGAGATATTTTTTGGTTTTCTGAGTTCTTTATGTAACACTAAGATTTTTAATGAGTGTTCCCTAGTGTGTTTTCCGTTGTGTTAGTATGGAAAATAAATCAGATATCATTCTTGGCTAACACTTGATTTATCTAAGTTTGATAGGGGATTTTTGAGTTTGGAAGGAATATTTAAGCTGTTACTTACTCAGAGTCCCACCGTGATAGCCATTATGTTAGGTCTTGTAATTTTTCAGATAGAAAGACCAAATAAGGGTAACATCAAACCAACTTTGGAGTCCTCAGACCTAGCCTTCCTGGACTCAGAGAGGGCTCTATCTATATTTGTATAAAAGATATGACTTGTTTGATTTAGGATGATGATTTTAGGCTAGTTAAAGTGATAGGGTTTGTTTTTTTTTGTTTTTTTTGGTCGGGTAGGTTGTCAAGAAGAATAGATAGAGTAAGAGAAATTCAAACCATTGGGCTATGGGGTTTGTGAAAGGCTTGAAAAGTACAACAATGAATCAAGGGTGTTTCTTAGGGAAAGTTGACAAAGCCAAATGGATCTTAATAGCTTCTGTGGGAGTGAAATGGACATTAAATTGTGAATTTAGTAGGTTTAAAGGGAAGTTAAGAATCCTTTAACATATACTAGAACAAGAAGAGTCTTTAAGATTACTATGTTTAAGAAATATTCAAAGGACAGGGCGCACCATAAAATTCTTTGACCTAGCTTCACCAAGCAAAATTTAAAACAAAAATCCAGTAAACCCTAGAGAGCAGGGAACTCCTAAATTCTCTAGTTATTTACCTTATGAGAAAAAAAAATTCAAGATAAAACATTAGTAATGATTAAAGAGCAGGGAACTCCTAAATTCCTTAATTAAACTATAAAAGACCTTCAAAGTGACTATTCAAGATGGACTAAAGGATAGGGCAAACCATAAACTTCTTCAACCGAACCCTAATTAGTGAACTTCAAAGAAAAGGCCTTAAAAACAATGTTTTAAGATACACCAAAGGACAAGGCATATCGTAAAATTCTTTGGATTGACTCCATTAAATTATTTTCAAGGAAAAAAAGCTAAGTGGAATCAAAGAGAAATTAATAATTCTTCAATCAGACCTAGCAGAGAAAAACATATAAACAACAGAAGGTAGACATAATTAAGGTGCCTCTCAATAGCATATCTTAATCTATTTTTTCTACTCTGTCATAAGGGAAAGATGAAAAATATGGAAAACATAAGAAAACAATAACTAAATTGGAAAAAAATCACCATTTGACAAATTCCATGAATCCTGCAAATGTGCTTGCTCCATTATCATCTAGTCCAAGACAATTGCAAAGCTCCAAAGCCAAAAAAAAATCTTTATAACTCAAAGTCTATGTGATTTTCCTCTCAACAATCAACCAACAAAATTATGAAGCCTTAAATGCTGCATTTAATTGAAAAATGATTAAGTAAACCCTAATTAGGGTTTTAGAAGTCATTTATTACACATTTAAGGCACTTTGACCTTTGAGACCATGCAAGGACCAAGGAAAAAATATCTAAACTCATTTATGGAAAAAATAAATTCTAACATAAATATTTGAGCTAATTTGGATAAAAATTTGACTTTAAGGCCTCAAAATATCTTTTGCAATAACTCCTAGCAAGGGCACAGCTCCAAGGTATAGGGGCGCAACACCAAAACTGGAAAAATCACCTGTTTTGAAGATAAAGTTTTGGAGGCCTTCCCGATTTCCAAATGAGCTCTATGATAGCTCATTGGAAAGCCTGTCCTGTCTAGTTTCCAAATATGCTTTTAGTTTCCAGATTGGTTCCAATATTCCTAGGTAAAAATCCATACTCCAAATACTGCTAAGGGCGCATCGCCAGTGCTGAAAAAAGGGCAGAAAGGTGTTTTTAGGTGGTTTTTGGCCCTTTTGAGGGACCAATTTTGCTCCAAATGGCTTGAATGTTATTGTGGATGATGTGATTTCCCTGAGGATCATGAATATGTAATCCACTTATATTTTGAGTGCCCCAAAAAATAGCGCAACGCTAGTGGCGCTACGCGTTTGGCCCTTTTTTCTGCTGGCCAAACAGTAAAAAATAAAAATTTGCATTGAAGTGCCAAAATTTGGAATTTTCCTTGCTGATCATGATTTGGATGCTTAGAGGGATACATCAGAAATGATATCCAGTTTCTCCTTCTCCTTTGCCTCATTTTGTGCTTGAATCTTTGCGAGGGCTCTTTTGAGCTTGGCCCTTGTAATTCTGTTCCTCATGGCATAATGTCTTGCCATTTTCCTTTGCAAGTGAATTTATCTCTTGGATTTTTCTAGTTGATATTATAGGTGCAAGTTTACCCTCTCCAACCAAGATTATCTATCATAGCTGATTTCCATGGCAAGCAGCTCACCTGGAGTGAGCTGCTCTCCCAATTCTGTCTCTTTCTCTCTTTCCCGGGCCAAATCTTTCTACAACCCAACTGTCCTTGGCCTATTCCTAGGAAGTTGTTCTTCCTCATCTTCATTGTCATCAAAAGTTCCCAAGGTCTCATCTAGCATAGCCTTGGCCTTTATGGCCTCCTTCTGGACTCTGATTGCCCTGATCTCATTGATGGCCTGCTTTGTTTCCAACTGCTGGTTTTCAAGCTCATAATGGTTAATCACATTTGACTCCTATTTCTCTTTTCAACATGTTTGTAATGTTTCTTAGGAGTTCTTCAAGGTTTGATATGAGCCTTCTTATGAAGTTGATCTTTCCAGCGAAATATTGCAACTCTTTGATGTTTCTAGGGTGACTAATATGCAATATATCCTTAATCCTTTTTGGGTCTATCTTGATTCCCTCTTCAGATATGATGTGGCCTAAAATTTTCCCTTCTAACACTTGCCAATAATCTATGTTATCCGGGACTGTAGGTTTGTTTTTGACCTTTACCATATATCGTTCATTGGCATGAGGTAGTTGGCAAGTGTTGGCAACAAAGACTAGTTCATTTGCAAGGTTGTTTTGAGTTATTGGGACAGAGGTAAGTTCATATTTTTCAAATGTTTTCAGGAGGTCTAAGGCAACATTTCCATATTATCTTAGCTTAGGATTCTTGGCTGAATATTCTCCTTTGGTTTGCCTAATGATTAACTCAGAATCTCCTTGAACAGGAATCCTCTTGGCTCCTATACTTTTCAACATTTGTAACCCTAAGAGAAGAGCTTCATACTCTACAATATTGTTTGTACATGGAAAATCCAGCTTGAAAGAGTGACCTTCATTAGTGTTGTGTATCCAAACACCTGCTCCTGAACTAGCTTTGCCACAAGAGCTATCAAAGCTCATGTTCCAAAGTGTTTCAAGTTCAGATTCGCCATTATGTTTTTGTACATGACTGCTAGGGTTTTGGCTATTATTTTCTTCATTTTGTGTTTGGTTTGATTGTTCTGACAGGTCTTGATCTTCCTCTTTTTCATCTACTTGTTCATTAATGTCATCTTCATTGTACAAGATAAATGAGTCAAGGTATGAATGGATAGAATAGAGAGGGGTGTTGTTTGGCATATCTTAACTAATTACCATGTATTTCATGTGAGATTCTCTGTACAATCTTCTTGTTTGGTTAAAGACTGGAATGGTAGCATATGTCATGTCCATTTGGAGATTTCCTTGGAGTTTGGCTCCCCATGATCTAGATAAAAGCATGCCATATTTTGGGGGAATTTCAACCACTACAATATCCATGAGCACACTCTTGTCTGGTATTTATGCCAGATTGACACATAGATCTTTGATTAAACCCAAAAATTTAACTCTACTTGAATCAAAAGAGTATAAGTCTTTGTATGATTTGGTTATTTCAAGGCCTAGTCTCTCCATCACTACCTTTGGCATGAGGGTTTGCGAAGCACCAGAGTCTAGCATAACATTGTTTAGGATTTTGTCATGGATGTTTAAAATGACATAGAATGGAGGCATAGCTCTGTCTTGAAACTTTCCCTCTACCTCTGGTCCAAACAATAATTCTGGCTTGTCATCATTTAGATGTAGAGTATCGGTGTGATTTCCTATGTTTACAGCCTTCAAAACTTGGAATATATATACATCTTGAGTCACTAGTTCTAAGTAAGGGGTATGGCTATTTTGATTTTGGAAATTTCACCCTCAACACTGAATGGTATCTGTGTTCTTGGTATATTTACATCATTTTTATCATACATGTTCTTTTCAACAACTTTTTCTTTCTTAATTTTGTTTGGGATCTCAGTTAAAACAATTTTTTCGGGGCCACTAGTTGATGTACTAGGGCATCTTTAGTCACCATTACGTTGCATGATTTTTTTTTTCTTTGATCGAGATTCTTAGCCATTGTGTTGGTGTTTTCTGCTGTATTTTTAGGAGTGTTTTCAGTGGCCTTCCTAGCAGAAATTTCTGGTTTGTTCCTCTTGGGGTTGTCTTGTGTTTTCCTACTTCTGAGGTCATACTGCTTATGAACCTCCATGATAACATTTTCAAACCCTAGTTTGTATTCTTCAGAATCCTCATATGTTATTTCATTTTGGTTTGAGGACAATAGACCTTGTTCTTCTTCTGTGAGAAAAACATCATCCTCATTATTGAAGTCTATTAGATTGACAATGTTTTCTTCTAGCTCATCAGTCTCTCTTTCCTCTTCATCTACATAGTTTGCTTGGAAAGGAGGTTTGATTTGCTGGTCATTTTCTCTTTGTCGTATTTGAGGACGATCTCTTCTGAAGTTTTGGTTTTTGTTTATGTTTTGAGGGTTTGTTTGGTTTTCCCTAGGAGGTGCTCTTTCATTCAAGTTGTTTCTCTCCATCATCATTTCCATTTTTCTAACTAGGCTGTCAATTTTAGCATCAGATGTGGAGGCTAGTTTCCTCTTTGTATGTAACCTTCTTCTCTGCTCTCAATCTAGCCCTTCTAGCAATTAAGTTGGCTTCTACACTTACTACTCCCCTTTTCATGTCTTCTAAGGTAAGGGTATATCTTTCTCTTAATTGATAAGACATGTCTGGATCAAATCCATCTGGAAATTTTACTAAGGCTAGGCCTTGTGGGGGTTTCATGTGGGGAGGGAGGGAATTGTATACACTATTGAACCTAGTGCAGTAGTCTTGAACACTTTCCCCAACATTTATTTTAAGGTTATCATACTCTGATAGGATTTGAAGAGGATTTTTCTTAGTCTCCTACTTCTTTATGAATGTTTTATACAAGGAAGGGAGATCATGAATGCTATTAGGAGTTAAGTTTTTGAACCATTTCTTTGCTTCTCCTCCTAAACTTTGGGAAAAAATTCTCATTTTTATGGTCTCCTCTTCTATTTCTTGGTAGTCAAAAGCATCATTCATCTTGTCTACATGCTGTTGGGTAGTGGTAGAAACAACCCCACTAAAGTGAGGGATCTTAGATTGGTAGTCTTGAGGCATAGGTAGTAAAGGTTGTGGTAGTGCCAGGGGGCATATCATGCTGCCATGATAGGAGGTTATGGAACCCAAGGAGGATTTACAAGAGGAGGGTTTATGAGTGTAGGTGGAGGATGAAATGGAGTGGTTTGTAGTGGATGTATGAGTGGGGGTAGCATATGTACTTGGACCAGCTAGTTGATTTTGAGCAGATTTGGATCGAAAGGAGTCAAAGCTTTAGAGAAGCTGAAAATCAAGAGGAGTGGAAGGAGAGGCTTCTCTACTAGGACTATGATGTAAGCTTGTAGGCTCAAGGTCTGTCTGGTTTATCCAATTTTGAGATTTATTTCTGAATAGGTTTCTTCTATGGTGTAAGTCAAATTGGGTATCTGGAAAAAATGTAAGTTTTCTCAGGAAAAGAACTTGCTTTGTGAATTGGTCTAACAATAGTTGAGTCTTCAGTCTTAGAATTTTTTCTTAGGATTATTTCTGGGTCATCAACTATAGTAGGAGGGTTTGGGTCAGGGTGAGATCTGGTGCTGATTCTCTGTGAAGCTAGATTTCAGATCCACAACACATAGAGGCTGAAAGTTTATAAGAGTTTCGAAAACAAAACCAATCTATAAGAAGAATGAATTCATACAGTATGTGACTCAGATTTATGATGTTATGATTAATTCATTCCCAGGGGAGTCTGTGAGAAACAGTGGAGTCACCAGGTCTACTGGAAACTAGTGGAGTCACCAAGTGGATGATGCTAACTGTTTGAGGATTTGCTTGTTGTACACCATCAACAATTGAATACCAATCTAGAGATATTTTTTGGTTTTCTGAGTTCTTTATGTAACACTAAGATTTTTAATGAGTGTTCCCTAGTGTGTTCGCCATTGTGTTAGTATGGAAAATCAACCAAATATCATTCTTGGCTAACACTTGATTTATCTAAGTTTGATAGGGGCTTTTTGTGTTTTGAAGGAATATTTAAACTGTTACTTACTCAGAGTCTCACCGTGATCGCTATTATGTTAGGTCTCTGTAATTTGTCAGATTGGTAAGACCAAATAGACAAGGGTAACATCAAACCAAATTTGGGGTCCTAGGACCTAGCCTTCCTGGACTCAGAGAGGGTTCTCTCTATATTTGTATAAAATATATGGCTTGTTTGATTTTGTATGCTGATTTTAGGTTAGTTAAAGTGACAGGGTTTGTTTGTTTTGTTTTGTTTGGTTGGGTAGGTTGTCAAGAATAATAGATAGAGTAAGAGAAATTCAAACCATTGGGCTATGGGGTCTGTGAAAGGCTTGAAAAGTACAACAATGAATCAAGGGTGTTTCATAGGGCAAGTTGACAAAGAAAAATAGATCTTAATAGCTTCTATGGGAGTAAAATGGACATTAAATTGTGAATTTAGTAGGTTTAAAGGGAAGTTAAGAATCCTTTAACATATGCTAGAACAAGAAGGGTCTTTAAGATTACTATGTTTAAGAAAGAATCAAAGGACAGGGTGCCCCATAAACTTTTTTGACCTAGCTTCACCAAGAAAACTTTAAAACAACAATCCAGTAAACCCTAGAGAGTAGGGAACTCCTAAATCCTTTAGTTATTTACCTTCAGAGAAAGAAAACATTCAAGATAACACATTAGTAATGATTAAAGAGAAGGGAAATCCTAAATTCCTTAATCAAACTATAAAAGACCTTCAAAGTGACTATTCAAGATGGACTAAAGGACAGGGCAAACCATAAAATTCTTCAACCAAACCCTAATTAGTGAACTTCAAAGAAAAGGCCTTAAAAACAATGTTTTAAGCTAGACCAAAGAATAGGGCATACCATAAACTTCTTTGTCTTGAATCCATTAAATTATTTTCAAGGCAAACAAGCTAAGTGGAATCAAAGAGAAATTAAGAATTCTTCAATCAGACCTAACAAAGGAAAACATATAAACAACAGAAGGTAGACATAATTAAGGTGCCTCTCAATAGCATATCTTAATCTAAATTTTCTACTCTGTCATAAGGGAAAGATGAAAAATGTGGAGAACATAAGATAACAATAACTAAATTGGAACAACATCACCATTTTACAAAGTCCATGAATCCTGCAAATGTTCTTGCTCCATTATCATTCAGTCCAAGACAATTACAAAGCTCCAAAGCAAAAAAAAAAACTCTTTATCACTCAAAGTATATGTGATTTTCCTCTCAACAATCAACCAAAAAAATTATGAAGCCTTACATGCAATATTTAACTGCAAAATGATGAAGTAAACCCTAACCAGGGTTTTAGAATTCATTTATTACACATGTAAGGCACTTTGACCTTTGAGACCATGCAAGGCCCAAGGAAGAAATATTTAAACTTATTTATGGCGAAATAACTTCCAAAATAACTATTTGAGCTAATTTGGAGAAAAGTTTGACTTTAAGGCCTCAAAAGACCTTTTTCAATAACTCCTAGCAAGGGTGCAGCAGCAGACCAAGGTCGCAGTGCCAAAACTGGAAAAATAACCTGTTTTGCAGCTGAGTTTTGGAGGCCTTCCTGGTGTCCAAATGAGCTCTATGATAGCTCATTGGAAAGCCTGTCCTGTTTAGTTTGCAAATATGCCTTCAGTTTTTATATTGGTTCCCAGTTTCCTAGTAAAAAATCCCTTCTCCCAAGACTGCTAAGGACGCAACACCAGTGCTGAAAAGAGTTTTTTAGGTGGTTTTTGACCCTTTTGAGGGACCAATTGTGCTCCAAATGGCCTGAAATTTTCTGTGGATGATGTACTTTCCTTGAGCATCATGAATATTTAAGCCAATTATATTTTGAGTGCCCCAAAAAATAGTTCAGCGCCAGTGGAGCTGCGAGTTTGGCCCTTTTTTCTGCTAGCCAAACAGTTAAAAATGAAAATTTGTACTGAAGTGCCAAAATTTGTAATTTACCTTGCTGATCATGATTTGGATGCTTGGAGGGATACATCAACAAGGATATCTAGTTTCTCCTTTTCCTTTGCCTCATTTTGTGCTTGAATCTTTGCAAGGGCTCTTTTGAACTTGGCCCTTGCAATATGTTCCTCATGGCATACTGTCTTGCCATTTTCCTTTGCAAGTCAATGTCTCTCTTGGCCTTCTATAGCTGATCTTATAGGTGCAATTTTTCCCTCTCCAACCAATATTCTCTATCATAGCTGATTTTCATGGCAAGAAGCTCACTTGGAGTGAGCTTCTCTGCCAATTCTATCTCTTTCTCTCGTTCTCGGGCCAAAGCTTTCTTAAACCCAATTGTCCTTGGCCTATTCCTAGGAAGCTATTCTTCCTCATCTTCATTGTCATCAAAGGTTCCCAAGGTCTCATCTAGCATAGCCTTGGCCTTTCCAGCCTGCTTCCAGGCTCTGATTGCCCTGATCTCATTGATGACCTGCTTTGTTTCCAACTGCTGGTTTTCAAGCTCATAATAGTTAATCACATTTGACTCCTATTTCTCTTTTTAGCATGTTTGTAATGTTTCTTAGGAGTTCTGCAAGGTTTGGTATGAACCTTCTTAAGAAGTTGATCTTTCCAATGAAAGATTGCAACTCTTTGATGTTTCTATGGTGACTAATCTGCAATGTCCCCTCAATCCTTTTTGGGTCTATCTTGATTCCCTCTTCAGATATGATGTGGCCTAAAATTTTCCCTTCTTGAAGACCAAAAAGTGTTTTCTTAGGATTCAAAGATAAACCATACTTTCTAAACTTTTCAAATACTTTTCTCAAGTGAGCTAGGTGTTCTTCATCGGTTTTTGAGTAAACAGTGATGTCATAAAGATAAATCACTATGAAGTAACCTATTTCTTCGGAAAAAGCAATGTCCATGGCTCTTTGAAAAGTGGCCCCGACATTCATTAACCCAAAAGGAATTTTAACATACATGAAGGTGCCCTAAGGTGTGCTGAAGGCTATTTTGTGCTGATCACTTGGAAGTAATAGCACCCGATTATACCCTAAAAAACCATCAAGCAAAGATATTCTTTTGGAGCCTACCACTATTTGCAGTATATGATCCATCTTAGGTAAAGGGTAGTTGTCTTTCAGGGAGGCCTTGTTCAAATTTCGGAAGTCTATGCATAGCCTAATTTCTCCCATCTTATTCCCCTATGACACAAGGTTTGAGACCCATTCTGAGTACCTGAGTGGGAATATTATTCCAACATCATACATATTTTTAATTTCTTTCTCAAGTAGATGCATTAGGACAGGTTTTATCCTACGAAATTTCTGCTTGAATGGTTTTTGGTTTTCCCTGAGAGGAATCTTATGCTAAATGATGTTTGTGTCATAGGACTTCAAGTCCTCATATTCCCATGCAAAGACATCCTTAAACTCTTTGAATAGCTCAATGTGTTTTTGTTTTATAAGGAGTGGCAATGTTTTGGACAGCTTTATCATTTTAGGTTCTTCCTTACTGCCTATGTTGCATTCTTCTACATCTGTTTTGGTGGATTCCCTCTTAGGCTTCCTAGCAACATCATAGAAATCAAAAAATTCTTCTAAGGGGGAAATTCCTCTAGGTAATAGGTTGTCTTTTCATTGTAATACCTCAAGGTCTCTTTTGTCCTAATTTGTAAACAATTCTACCTCAAGAGGGTGTTCTAGCAGATTTATATCAGAAGTATAAGGCAACTTTGTTTTGTGTGTTCGTTCCTCAGCAGGGTAGTCCTCTTCATAATTTGAGTTTGGTTTTGGCATTTCAAATTCATTTTCGGACTATAGAAAGTCTTCAATATGTTTTTCACCTTAAAACACTTGCCAATAATCTATGTTATCCGGGACTGTAGGTCTGTTTTTGACCTTTACCATATATTGTTCATTAGCATGAGGTAGTTGGCAAGTGCTAGCAACAAAGGCTAGTTCATTTGCAAGGCTGTTTTGAGTTCTTGGGACAGAGGTAAGTTCATATTTTTCAAATGTTTTCAGGAGGTCTAAGGCAACATTTCTATATTCTCTTAGCCTAGGATTCTTGGTTGAATATTCTCCTTCGATTTTCCTAATGATTAACTCAAAATCTTCTTGAACATAAATCCTCTTAGCTCCTATAATTTTCAGCATTTGTAACCCTAAGAGAAGAGCTTCATACTCTGCAATATTGTTTGTACATGGAAAATCCAGCTTTTAGAGTGACCTTCATTAGTGTTGTGTATCCAAACACCTGATCTTGAACCAGATTTTCCACAAGAGCCATAAAAGCTCATGTTCCAAAGTGTTTCAAGTTTAGATTCACCATTATGTTGTTGTTCATGACTACTAGGGTTTTGGCTGTTATGTTCTTCATTTTGTGTTTGGTTTGACTATCTTGACAGGTATTTCTCTTCTTATTTTTCATATACTTATTCATTAATGTCATCTTCATTGTACAAGATAATTGAGTCAAGGTGTGAATGGATAGAATAGAGAGGGGTGTTGTTTGGCCTATCTTGGCTGCTTACCATGTATTTCATGCGAGATTTTCTATACAATATTCTTGTTTGGTTAAAGTCTATAATGGTAGCATATGTCATGTCCATTTGGAGCTTTCCTTGGAGTTTGGCTCCCCATGATATAGATAAAATCATGCCATATTTTGGGGGAATCTCAGCCACTGCAATATCCATTACCACCCTCTTGGCTGGTATTTGTGCCAGATTGACACATATATCTTTGATTAAACCCAGACATTTAACTCTACTTGAATCAAAAGAGTATAAGTCTTTGTATGGTTTGGTTATTTCGAGGCCTAGTCTCTTCATCACTACCTTTGGCATGAGGTTGTGTGAAGCACCAAAGTCTAGCATAACATTGTGTAGGATTTTGTCATGGATGTTTAAACTAACATAGAATGGAGGCATAGATCCCTCTTGACACTTTCCATCTACCTCTGGTCTAAACAACAATTCTGGCTTGTCATTAGTCAGATGTAGAGTATCAATGTCATTTCCTATGTTTAAAGCCTTCAAAACTTGAAATCTATATACATCTTGAGTCACTAGTTTCGAGTAAGGGGTATGGCTATTTTTATTTTGGAAATTTCACCCTCAATACTGAATGGTATCTGTGTTCTCAGTATATTTACATCAGTTTTATCATACATCTTATTTTCAGAAACTTTAGCTTGCTGAATTTTGTTTGGGATCTTAGTTAAAGCAGTTTTTTCGGGGCCACTAGTTGATGTACTAGGGTAGCTTTAGTCACCTTTACATTGGCTAATTTTTTTTTTTTATTTGATTGGGATTCTTAACCATTGTGTTGGTGTTTTTTGCTGTCTTTTTAGGAGTGTTTTTAGTGGTCTTCCTAGCAGCAAGTTCTGGTTTGTTCCTCTTGGGGTTATCTTGTGTTTTCCTACTTCTGAGGTCATACTACCTATGAAACTCCATGATATAATTTTCAAACCCTAGTTTGTATTCTTCAGAATCCTCATATGTTATTTCATCTTGGTTCGAGGAAAACATACCTTGTTCTTCTTCTGTGAGAAAAACATCATCCTCATTATTGGAATTTATTAGGTTGACATGGTTTTCTTCCGGCTCATCAGTATCTCTTTCCTCTTTATTTACATAGTTTTCTTGGAAAGGAGGTGTGATTTGCTGGTCATTTTCTCTTTGTCTTATTTGATGAGGGTCTCTTCTAAAGTTTTTGTTTCTATTTCTGTTTTGAGGGTTTGTTTGGTTTTCCCTAGGAGGTGCTCTTTCATTCAATTTGATTCTCGCCATCATCCTTTCCATTGTCCTAACTAGGCTGTCAATTTTAGCATCATATGTGGAGGCCATAGTTTCCTCTTTGTATGTAACCTTATTCTCTACTCTCAATCTAGCCCTTTTAGTAATTAGGTTGGCTTCTACACTTACTGCTCCCCTTTGCATGTCTTCTAAGGTAAGGGGATCTCTTTCTCTTAATTGATAAGAAATGTCTGGATCAAATCCATATGGAAATTTTAATAAGGCTAGGCCTTGTGGGGGTTTCATGTGGAGAGGGAGGGCATTGTATACACTATTGAACCTAGTGCAGTAGTCTTGAACACTTTGCCCAAAATTTCTTTTAAGGTTATCATACTCTGATAGGATTTGAAGAGGATTTTTCTTAGTCTCCCACTTGTTTATGAATGTTTGATATAGGGAAGGGAGATCATGAATGCTATTAGGAGTTAAGTTTTTGAAACATTTCTTTGCTTCTCCTCCTAAAATTTGGGCAAACATTCTCATTTTTATGTTCTCCTCTTCTATTTATTTGTAGTCAAAAGCATCATTAATCTTGTCTACATGCTGTTGGGCAGTGGTAGAAACAACCCCATTAAAGTGAGGGATTTTAGATTGGTAGTCCCGAGGCATAGGCAGTGAATGTTGTGGTAGTGTCAGGGGGGCATACCATGCTGCCATGATAGGAGGTAATGGAACCCAGGGATGATTTACAAGAGGAGGGTTTATGAGTTGAGGTGGAAGATGAAATGGAGTGGTTTGCATAGTGGATGTATGAGTGGGGGTAGTATATGTACTTGGACCAGCTAGCTAATTTTGAGCAGATCTAGATCGAAAGGAGTCAAAGTGTTGGAGAAGATGAAAATCAAGAGGAGTGGAAGGAGAGGCTTCTCTACTAGGACTCTACTGTAAGCTTGTAGGCTCAAGGTCTGTTTGGTCTATCTAATTTTGAGACTTATTTCTGAATAGGTTTCTTCTATGGTGTAAGTCAAATTGGGTATCTTGCAAGGATGCAAGGTTTTCAGGAAACAAACTTGCTTTGTGAATTGGTCTAACAATAGTTGAGTCTTTAGTCTTAGAAGTTTTTCTTAGGATTATGTGTGGGTCATCAACTATAGTAGGAAGGATTGGGTCAGGGTGAGATCTGGTGCTGATTCTTTGTGAGGCCAGATTTTAGATCCACAACACATAGAGGCTAGAAGTTTATAAGTGTTTCAAAAAGAAAACCAATCTGTAAGAACATTGAATTCACACAGTATGTGACTGGGATTTATGCTGTTAGGATTGATTAATGCATTCCCAGGGTAGTCTGTGAGAAACAGTGGAGTCACCAGGTCTACTAGAAACTAGTGGAGTCACCAGGTGGATGATGCTAACTATTTGAGGATTTTCTTGTTGTCCACCATCAACAATTGAATACAAATCTAGAGATATTTTTGGGTTTTCTGAGTTCTTTATGTAACACTAAGATTTTTAATGAGTGTTCCCTAGTGTGTTCGCTATTGTGTTAGTATGGAAAATCAAACAGATATCATTCTTGGCTAACACTTGATTTATCTAATTTTGACAGGGGAATTTTGAGTTTTGAAGGAATATTTAAGCTATTAATTACTCAGAGTCCCACCGTGATCGCCATTATTTTAGGTCGCTGTAATTTGTCAGATTGGAAAGACCAAATAGACAAGGATAACATCAAACTAACTTTGGATTCCTAGGACTTAGCCTTCCTGGACTCAAAAATGGATCTCTCTATATTTGTATAAAAGATATGACTTTTTTGATTTAGGATGCTGATTTTAGGCTAGTTAAAGTGATAGGGTTTGCTTGTTTGGTTGGACAGGTTTTCAAGTAGACCAGATAGAGTAAGAGAAATTCAAACCATTGGGCTATGGGGTCTGTGAAAGGCTTGAAAAGTACAACAATGAATCAAGGGTGTTTAATATGGAAAGTTGACAAAGCCAAATGGATCTTAATATCTTCTGTGGGAGTGAAATGGACATTAAATTATGAATTTTGTAGGTTTAAAGGGCAGTTAAGAATCGTTTAACATATACTAGAACAAGAAGGGTCTTTAAGATTACTATGTTTAAGAAAGAATCAAAGGATAGGGCGCACCATAAACTTCTTTGACCTAGCTTCACCAAGAAAACTTTAAAACAACAATCCAATATTTTGGGGTTCTGTAATTTTAGAAGATTGGTGAGATTTCAACCAACTTCGGGATTCTAGGATCTAGCCCTCCTGAATCCGGAGAGGGATCTCTCCAATATGTACAAATATGGATTTGTCTTTGAATTTTAGTGGTAATGATATTAGGCTAGTTATGAAGGCCAAGGGTTTGTTTTGTTTTTGGATGGTTGAGCATGATTACTGTTTGAGGTGGAAAGTCCTAAGTGCAAAGAGTTTCAAAAGTGAGAAGTTGCAAGTAGGTAAAACAACTATGGCTAAAATATAGATATAGCGTTGGTTTTTAGTCCATTGGGCTATGGAGTCATAACAGGGCTTTAATTGAGCAACAACATCAAGAGTGATACAAGGGGCAAGTTATCTATATCACAAGATTATTGAGATTAGAGTGATGGAATGGAAACAATAAGGTGTTGAAGGGGTGGAAACTAATAATAATTTCACAAGGGATTTATAGTCAGTCCAAACAAGAAAATCCTCTTAAGTAACTGTTTAAAACCAACCAAGTGCAGGGCTAACCATTGACTTCTTGGGAAATTTTGTATTAAAGCAGCTTAATTGACAGACAATCCAGTAATCCACATAATTACCTTCAGAAAGTATGAAAACATATAAGAGAAACAAAGTATAAACTTAAGATCAGATAAAGTACTTTTAAACCTAGTCTGCTTTCAGTCAACACCAAGGGAAACTTTCAGAATCTGCTTTTGGAGAAAAACTAGGACCAGGGCACACCATATCTTCCATAGTCATCTTTAATAAGCATAATAAGGAAAATAACTTTCAAGAACAATGTTTAAGGCAAACAATAGGACAAGGGAACTCAAACATTCCTAACTGCTTAACTGTATTAAATCATTCTTAAAATAGACAAATTGGAGGAAAACATTAAGATACAGATTTTAAGTTAGAGAAGGTTACTGATATACAATAGGTCCTAACTCTATAATTGCTGTTCTTTATAAGAGAAAAAGTGAACAATATGACATACTTATAAGGAAAACAATAACAAAGAGAGGTGCACTTCACCGATGATATAGACCAGGATCCCAAGAAACAAATTTTATATTGATGTCAAACCAGTTACAGTCTTCAAGTCCAATGTTTCAGTTCAGCAATCATCTTCACTATTCAGCCTAACTAGTCTATTACAAGCAGAGCTCCAAGGGCCAGTGAACACTATTTACAATCAGAAGTTTAAGCTCAAATGTATTTCAAAGTTCTACAACCAACAATTTCTCATCTTCTAATGAGGTATTTATAGAAGGATGAGGAGGTGAGATATGATAAAAGATCTCTTAACAATTAATACAGATTCAAGACTTCTTGGCCTTTTGAGGGGCTCGATGAAGAAGTTTACAGGTGGTTCTCTGTATTAACTATTTACAATTTATGAATTAAGCTCGGTGGGAGCTTTATTTGACTTTTTAGGCTCTGTGTTACGTAGGAGTAACTCTGCAAATATTTCTGCATTGATTTCTTTGCAGTAGTAACTCCCTGGCTGCGCTGGAGGCAAATATCTGATTTTCTTCAATAACTTCGGCCTCTGTTTGAAAGGTTTGAGGTAACAGGTGGCTCCTTTGGTAGCTGAGGAATCAATTTGCCTCATTTGAAGTGGTGGGAACCTTTTCTGTCAGTGAAACACTTATGATTTTCTATTGACTGTGTTTTTAATCCAGGGAATTAGGCTTTTGATAATCATTTTTAGCCGTAATCCCTAGATCTATCTTTAATCTCCATCTGTTGTGCCTTGTCTTCAAACTTATACTCTTTAACTGTTTTCTGAATAAAACAGTGTCTTGTCGATGTGCAGGGCCGCACAGGCCTTTTTACGTGTTACCAACGCTCATGAAACATTGATAATAATTGAATACAACCCGTGAATGGTTCCTTTTAATAGCTTGAAGGCGCAGGAAACGTCTTTCCCAACCCTCGGCTTTCCTTCATTATACAATGGAAAACCATTAAAACACCTGCAAAACACAAAAATAATTAAGAAATCCTGCGTTTTAGTTTGAAACTACTTCAGATGGCAGGGAGGGAGCGTAACCGTTGGATGGCATCATCCAACAGTGGAGATCTGCGTAGAAGAGACAAAAGGAGAGCAGAGAGAAGAAAAGGGTAGAGTAAATTTGGACCGTTCGATCTGGACACGTGGATGGTCTAGATTCAATCGGTAGATCGAAATCGAGGAATCACAATCGGGGGTGGCGTGAAAATGGGCCGATCAAGACATGCGATGTGATGAAGCGAAGGCTGTCGATCTCCAGATTAGATCGATGGTGGAGGACAAATAGGGGGAGAGGCCAATCGGCGGGACAAAAAGGTGGATGCGATGGAAAAGTTGTGATGCGATTGCGCGATCGGGAGGGCAGAAGCGATTAGACGATGGCTGTTCGATCTGAGGATCAGATCAACGGCGAGGAGAAGATCATAAGGAAGTTGCAATCGGAGGTCAAGAATAAGGTGATGCAATTGTGCAATCGGGAGGGCAGAAGCGATTAGGCGATGGCCATTTGATCTGAGGATCAGATCAACGGCGAGGAGCGGATCGGAGGGAAGTCACAATTGGAGGTCAGGAATAAGGTGATGCGATTGCGCAATCAGAGGAAGGGCCGATGCGATTGCGCGATCGGCCAATCGCAATCGGTGGTAGTAAGTACCGAAACCGCACCAAAGAAAATCTCCGATGCGATTAGGCACTCGGTTATGGTGCTTGTTTTATATAAATCTCCGATAGGCTCAGGCTTATGTATATATGGGTTTATCGGAGTCAGGCCTTCGGACCTGGGGCTTTTCAATCAACCCATTGTGAATTCTCCGATCGCGATTGCGCGATTGGGTCTTTTTAATCTACCCATTTTTTTTTTTAAACATGTGACTTTGGTTTTTAGTTAAAAACTTCGGGAAAGTGGGTTTTTGGTTTTACAAAGGAAAAAGCGGATCGAGCATGAAATATTTACAAGTTTTAAATGGTGGGTCGGGCCCACAGGATATATATAAAATATAATGCGATCGGGGCTTTTTCAATGCAAAACCAATCGCATTGGAACTTTTGGAAACATGTCAAAGACTAGCGCGTTTGAGTTTTTGTGATGCGATTAGCGCCAAAAAGGTTTTAGTGCTTGGTTTTAACGTGTAGGCATGTGGGGGGAAGTGTTTAGGACTTAGCCCAAGGGGCTTAAGTCCATAGTAAAGAATTTGCATTTTTATGAATTTTTCAGAGTTTTTCAAAGGAATCGGGGGTTTCGGAATAATTAAAAAAATGAGTTTTTAACTATGTAAAGAGGATTTTCATAAATGGAGGAAGAGGATTTATGAAAACAAGGGAGTTTTGATGGAGAAAAAGGGGAGAAAATGAAGGTTTGAGAAGGGGGGAAAATGATGGTTTTACAGCAGTTTTTCTCTTAGAATCAGCAAAATTTTCTGAGTATAAAATGGAAATAGTAATGAAGATTTTGGACAGAGGCATGAGGCCTCCAAGGAGCCTTCAAGAGCCAACAATTTTTTAGGAATAACATTTTTTCCTTGGAGGCTCAAGAAAGTCTTAGCCACCTTTTGGTATAATCAAATATTATAGGTGGCTAACAGTGGCTCCACTTGGGGATGATGCCTTCTTGAAGGCATCAAAAACTTCAGACTTGCATTCTCTCGGAGGCTGATCAATTGCCTCATTATTTTTTCTCTGGGAGGCTGACCTGTGCCTGATCCATTGGGCTGCCCTTCCTTTGCTGGGATGATCTTCTTTGAAAATATATTAGCAGCTATGAAAAATGGATCTTCATCAATACAAACTTTCTACCTACCCAATCCATACTGATCTAGCATTTTTTCTTCATTAGAGTGCACTTGGATTGGAAAACTCTTTTCAAAACATTTTATTATTTTGAAAGCAGGAAATCTAATCTATTTCTACTCCTTATTTCTCCCTGAACTCAGATTAAACAGTTGAGTTGAGATGCTTCTCTACCTAATCTACCATCTGTTGGGATTAAAATGTCCAACAGATTTTATTCTCTAAATTCTACAACAGAAATTTAAAAAGAATTTAAGTCAGGATTAAACAGTCTAACTTGATGCTGATCTATGGCATAAAAACAAGTTGCTCATAGTCATTTATTTTGTAGAAAATTAAATCAAAATGGAAGGCTTAAGATCTGAAAATTTAAAGCACTTCCTTCATCTTTTTACAGCTCTGTTTTGACTCTTTTTGAGCTGTCTTTCCTTTACTTCTGGTTCAGATTTTGAGTTAATTAGAACCAGATTTTTACATCTCTTCGACTCAGAAAAATAGAACAGATTTGAGTCATCTTTTCGGAAACTTAGGTTCAGATTTTGAACATGTTTGAACCTTTAATTTCTATCCTAATCTATCTATTGATAAGCCAAGATTAAACAGTTTGGCAAATCAAATTCACTACCCTATCAGCAAAAAATTTAAAACTAATTAGTCAATATTAGGCAGTTTGATTAACTAGAAGTTTGTTTTTCGGGAGTGGCATTTAAGCTTGCACACTTTCAGATTTTGTTTCTCTCTCTTTTTTTTTTTTTGGTATGGGGCTATACCTTTATTGTTTTGTCAATCTGCCCTCTTTTCTTTCTTTTCATTGTTTTTGTATTTTTGATTTTTTACAACTTGGAATGCAATGGTGGATGAGATATTTATAATGGAAAAAGATAAAAAGGCTTCAAAACATAGCATTTGATTAAGAGAAGTAATGCTTAAGCATTCTACCATTGACAAGACCCCCAAACAATTCTGCTCCATCCAACTCCTGCAAGAAAAATGCATTGTTACTAACAACTGAATGAATAGAGTAAGGGCCAAGCCATAAGTTTTCAAATTTCCCATGCTTTCCCTTGTCTTCCCTTCTTGAGTCCCACTTTAAAACTTTGTCCCCAATCTTGAAATTGCTGGCCTTTGTTCTTATGTCAAAAAGCTTTTTAATGCTCTCCTGTTTCTGAAATGCTTTGTTGTAAACTTCCTCTCTGGTTTGCTGAAGATGGATGGTCTGATTTATTTTTCTGATCATGTCATCATCTTCAGTTTGTAACTCTTGAATCAACTTCATCACTGGTACACCAAGGCTGTTTGGAAAAATTGCATCAGTACTATACACAAGCTGGAAAGGTGACATACCAATAGATTTCTTCAAAGTCAATCTGTCAGCCCAAAGTGCATGAGCCAACTTTGTGTGCCAAGACTTTTTGTTGTCCCCCAACAGTTTCTTGATTATGTTCACTAAGCTTTTGTTTGAGGATTCTGCAAGTCCATTACCTTGAGGGTAATAGGTTGTGGAATGCCCCAATGTTATCTGATATCTGTGACAGAACTCAACCATCTTCTTTGATCCAAATGCTGCTGCATTATCAGTGATGATCTTGGTAGGACAACCAAATCTGGAGAGAATATTAGTCTCAATGAATTTTATAATAACAGAGTCATTGGCTTGCATACAAGGTATGGCTTCTATCCATTTAGTGAAATAGTCTATGGTAGTGAGAATCCATCTATGCTGGGCAGAAGATGGGGGATGGATTTCTCCTATGAAGTCAAGTCCCCATTGTTGAAAAGGGGCTTCAAAAGTGATTGGATGCAGAGGTAGGGGTAACAGTTTTTTTTTGCCTTCAAAAAGTTGACACTTATGACAGGCAATGATCATCTTATGTATATCAGGAAAAAGAGAGGGCCAATAGAAACCAGCCCTCAAAATTTTGTTGGCTGTTGTCTTCCAGTACAAATGACCTCCACACTCTCCTTCATGAAATTCATGCTTAACCTTCTCTACATCAAACTTAGGCAAACATTTAAGCAATAGACCACTTGCATTTTTCCAATAAAGACATCTATCTATAATGCAATAGTTTATAGCTTTCAATTTCAGGAATCTTGCCTTTGTTTTTGTCAAACCAGGAGGTGTATTCAAATTAAGAAAAACATAAACAATATCAGCATACCAAGGAGACTTCATAAAATGATCTTCAACTATAGGAGTTGAGAATTCTTCTTGGTCATCTAAAGCATTAATCATATTAATATCAAGAACTTCAAAATTGGATTCAGCCATTAATCTAGCTAGACCTTGGCCTTTGATGAGTTTAGTGGGTTTTATCTCTAAATCATATTCAAGGATAACAACAATCCACTTACCTCTCTTACCATCTAGGTCTTGCGTTAGAATGTCTTTAACAACTGAATTTGGGACAAAGGCAATGATGTGTGAGTGAAGGATGTATACTCTGAAGTCTTTCAAAGCTTTAGCCAAAGCAAAAGCTTGTTTCTCCATAATGTTATACTTCAAACGGGCATCCCTCAATGCCTTGCTAAAGAATGCAATACGCTGCTCTTGTCCTTGTGGATTTTTCTGTAAAAGGACATCAGCTATGGTATGTTCCGATGCAAATGAAAAGATATAAAAATCTTTTGAAAAATCAGGACTTATTAGAACCGGTGCTTTGGTTAAGGCTTGTTTCACCAGCTCAAAAGAATTCTTTGCTTCCAAGGTCCATTTCACCCCTTGCTCCTTCTTTAAAATTTTTGTGATATTCCTAAGGAGCTTAGCCAAGTTGGGGATGAACCTTCTCAAAAAGTTGATCTTCCCAATGAAAGATTGAAACTCCTTGATGTTTCGAGGATGAGAGATTTGAAATATTTCCTCAATCCTCTTTGGATCTATCTTTATACCCTCCTCTGAAATAATGTGCCCAAGAATTTTACCTTCTTGGAGACCAAATAGTGTCTTCTTAGGGTTTAAAGATATCCCAAACTTTCTGCACTTCTCGAAAAACTTTCTTAGATGTTCTAAGTGCTCTTCATCTGTTTTTGAAAACATAGTAATATCATCAAGATAGATAATGATGAAGAAGCCTAGTTCCTCTGAGAATGCTATGTCCATGGCTCTTTGAAAGGTTGCTCCAGCATTCATTAGTCCAAAGGGCATTTTCACATACATGAAAGTGCCCCAGGGTGTAGTAAAGGCTGTCTTTAATTGATCAGCAGGGTAAACTAAAATCTGATTGTACCTTGAATAGCCATCTAGCAAAGAAACTCTTTTAGACCCTGTTATTGCCCAAATCCACCTTAGGCTGAAGGAAGGTGGGATTCAGGGTAACACCAAACCACGCTCAGTCTGGTAGCTAGCCCTACCAGAACAGGAGAGGGCTCTCTCCGGGTCAATCTCAGCGAAAAGTAGTCAATAGGGAATGAGATGAATGAAATGAATGCTAATTTTAGGCTAGGTATACAAATCAAGGAGTTTGAAATGATTTTGTAGGTTTTTGTCGGAAACAAAGGGAAAGGCAGTTTTGGGTGCGGGGATAAGGCCCGGTTTTTTGCAGAGTTCCGATTGGGGCAGGGAAAGCAATGGTTTTGATGCTTTGAATTGAATATATGGATGGTTTATACCGCTGGGGATCTGAAGAAGGGCAAGAGATCTCAAGGATCTTCCAAACTGATGAAAACATGTAAAATCAAACAAAACCAAAGGCAGAGCAAAGCCAAGCTATTGAATTCCACCTTTAACATTGATTTGTTTAATTTAAGAAGAACAGAGAAGAGAAATGATACAAATAAAGATTAATGGAACTTATAGATACATGGAGAAAAACATCATCAAAACTCAGAGCCACAAGGATCCCAACAAGTGCTGCAAAACTCTGGTCTTTCCTTTGCCAAAAATAATGAAATGAATATACAATGAGGTGCCCAACTATTCCCAAGAGTCCAACCCTGAAAATGTCTCAGAAAATACAATATATAGACAAGTCTAACCCCCTCCCATGCCTCTAGGGGTCGAGCTCATCCTTCTAGGAGCTGTTTCAACCAATTCTAAACTAGAAACTGAAATCTAGGCAATCAAACAACTTGCCTCTATATGGTAGGAAACTGATTCATTCATTTAATTTTCACTTTTTAGTGAATGAATCCTCTAGAACAAGTAAATATGAGCCAAAATTACATCATAGTCATAAAATTACATCAAGATAGATCAATAGTTACATCAAAAAATGAAACTAGTCAAAACTGGGCGAAATTCTGAGCTGGAGGGTGAAAAATAGGCAAAAGTCCTCTATGCGCCGCGCCCAAAAACTCAATGCGTCGCGCCACTTTGAGCCTGTTTTTGAGGCACTTCTTGAAGTCGAAATTGAGCTCATGATAGCTAATTGGAAAGCCCTGCCTGTCTACTTTCCAACCCAAGTGGAGTTTCTGGATTTGGATGTCAGTTTCCCCTTCAAAAGTTCAATCTCCCAAGACTGGTTCCTGTGTATGAAAAAAGTGGCAGAAAGGCCATTTTCAAGGTGTTTTTGACCCTTTAAACCACTCAGAACTTGATGAAATCCTTAGGAAATTCTTGAGAATGCATAATTTGTCATAAAAAACCCAAAAATATCAATTTTTCCTCTAGAAGATGTCCCAATCATAAGAGCGCGCCAAGTGGCGCGACGCGTCGGGCGGAAAAATCTGTTTTGTGACCCAAAAATTCAAAATTGACAAAATTTTCTCCAAATTTGCTGAAATTTGGACTGAAGGTCCTCCATCACGTGTCATGCTCAGCCAATGAAGCTTCGGCCAAGATTATGTCTTTTCACGCCTCCTCGATGCCTTCTTCATCTATGCTGCCTGAGGTGAAAATGAAGAGCTTGGTGTCTTTGTCTTAGTTTGCAAAATGTGTCACAGTCAAATGAGGGACTGTGGGAAGAATGAGCAGTGAGAATGATGGAGTTTTTTCGAGTGAATTTAAAGTGTAATACAGTCACTTGATTTTATGGGGATTTAGGAATCTAGGAATATTTGCAAATGACAGGGAAATAGTATTTAAATGTTATGAGTGGCTTGGGGAATAGAGGATTGGGAATGATGATAAAACTATAGTGATGGGAAAGGATAAGGTTCAATCAAGTGAAGTTTACAATGTGGAAAATCACTTGACTGCTTGGGGAATTTGGGATTTTGGGAATTTTATAAGTGATATAGGGAAAGGAAAGTAATAAGGAATAGTAGGGTTTAGGGATAAGGAAAATGGGAACAAGGGATATAAGTGATTTTGGGATAGAGGGGAATAGGGGAGGGGTGTTGATGATATTGTGATATGAGGAGGAAAAAGATCCATGTGGAAATGTGCTTTACACTAAAATCAATTCCTGCTAACACTCAAACTCGTCCTAAGGGAGCAATTTCTAACAAGTGAATAGGGTTTATAACTTGAAATTCAAATTCTCATATTCCCTTTCCAAATGATCCCAAACACTGGCTAATAGCATTTCAAAAACTCACAAACTTACTTGAAACAAAGAAGATTGAGTCAATTTTGAGTTTTTATGGAGCAGAGGCAAAAATTAGGTGTTCCGGCCCTGTGTGCCGCGCACCAGCCCAATGCGCCGCGCGCGCCATGTGCGCCACGCCTATGTAATTTTACACTGCGGAAAATGGCCCAATGCGCCTCGCACCTCTAGTGCACCGCGCCAATTGCCAAGTGCGTTGCGACTAAATTTCTCCCACAGTTGGTCCTCCAAAACTCTGTTTCACCCTCCAACTAATTTCTCCATGATTCCTCTTGGCTCCATTGATGTCTTTGGTGTGTAAATGGACTGTTTGAATATGAAAACATCTTATATACACGAAGGACTTTGATTTTCTTTTGACAAACCCATTTTTGCAATGTTTTGAATTTTGACACTTTCACATAACTCTGTTTTGCTTCCTTTATGATTTTTGGACTGATGATGAATTCTCTTGGTAATTTTTTGCAGGGATGGTTGGCATTGTATTTCGGCAAAGAATGACCAAGGCTGCGCCTGAAACATTTTACAACTGAAGAAATTTTGACAATGACATGGCATTAATTGCAAAAGACAAAATTGACGATTTCTTCTTCAAAACAAAGTTTTGAAGAAGAATCATCCTCAAGCCTTATGACGATGAAATTTTGCAAATAAAAACTGATTTTGAGCCTCCCTCTGGCCTGCTGGCATTATTAAACATTTTGAAGACTGAAGCATAGAACTAATGACTGAAAAAACCCTAAAATGACTCTTTGCTGTCCAAGAGGCCAAAACAGGACTATGAATGACTTTAAAAGAGATTTTATGAATAGACCTGAGCCAGCAGGTACAAGGCATGAGGGGTATGATTGAGAAGGCCCTTCCGTCAGATAATGGCATGCCCCTAACGGAATGCAGATGAATGAGCTGAATGAGACACCTAAAATGAAATGCAACAAAGAGTTTTTGATCTCTGACGGAGGGATGTATAGACCGACTCTAACATTGGCTCCAATGGGGATGGTAGCTCCAGCTCCTTGGAGGTGCCAAGAACAACAGATCTTTGGGAGAGCAGACAATGCCTTCGTCCATTGGGCTATGGAGTCATTGACTTGACAAATCAACACAAAAATTTGACTCAATCTATTGACTGAAACTTGACTCAAGGCCTAAATTGAAAACCATAATAAAACCATGCTGAGTAAAAACATGACTAAAACATAACTGACAAACTGGAAAGATGCTCATAATTGAGCTTATTCATCAAACCTACTCTAATTGTTCTATTCATCACCTAATCAAGTGAAATGGAACAACCAATGCAACCATGTAAACATCCTGGCTGCTATTTGATTTCTTCCCAAATTCTTTCTGATACACAGGAAAAGGGAAGAATCGAAAGTCAACTCCCATGGAAACTTGGAATCAAGTTCACTGCTGATAAACTTGCAAAGCATGAATTGACTGGATGACTTCAAGAATACTGCAAAAGGATCTTCATAGACATAGCTATTGATTCCCATCAATACATTACTACTCTGGTCCAAGTGATCTTCATAGCTGGAAATTAAGATTTTTCTCACATCTATGCTGGCTTTCTTTGGTGACTGCAACAAGCTGTCAAAAGGATCCTGAATTTCGTGAATAACCAAACTCTGGAGCTGATTCCAAACAGAACAAAAGTCTCCTTTATCAATCTCCTCATATGACTACAAATCTTGATATAGGCTTTGTAATGAAAAATATGTTAAACAAGAGAATAAAGGCGACCTTTGAATAAGATTATCATCAACATTCTTTTCCGGCACATGGTTAGCTAATGGAGCAGAATTTTTATAGCAAACATCATCCAACACACGAGCAATAGGATCATCAAAAACTTGAGAAGATTGCTGCGACATATCCATTGAAACTGTATGACATCCTACTGGCTGTTCATCTTTTTCTTGAGAGATATTATGAAGGTTCTACTTTATAAGCTGAAATGCTTCGAATGGCAAAAGGGTACAGAATCTTCTTGCATCATTAAATCATGTATTTCAACTACTACGCCTTCATTTGTAATCTGACCTTCCATTTCGTTTGGTGGCTGCAAATCTGGAGCTGGGGAGGGTTTTATATCGCAAATGATTTCATTGATTGTTTCAGGGGAAGATTTCTCATTAACAACTTGCTTAAGAATTTCACTATCTGTCTCATCCTCAACATTAAAAGTAAGAGATTGTTGATTTCCTATAGGCTGCTCATTTGAAGATTTACCATGTAATTTATCCTGAAAAAGCTGGAATGATTAAAAAAAAAATGGTACGGAGTCATCTTGTAGCATTTGATCATGTGTGCCAGCTTCCATGTCTTCATATGCAACTTGACAATCAATGGAATCTGGGGGCTGCAAATCTGAATATGAGAAATCTTGAACAAGGTTTTTATTGCCCTCAAGATGGTCCAAATCAAGACTTTTCGACAGTTGATTTCTGATTGCAGGGTAGTTGTCTCTGATGAACTGAAACGAATCAAAACAAAAAGGAAAAGATCCTTCACTTACTTCAAAATTTGCTACACTTTCCTCGTCATTGTCATAGCTGATATGCATCGGTTGATCACTGTACTCAAGCTGCTGAAAGTGAACTTCCTCCTTGCACAAACTAGCTGCTGATTTGTCTGCAAGATTAGCTTCTGTTTGGAGAACATAATCATCATCATACTGATCAAACTGAGGCAAATCATCAGTATACAACACATCATCAAGCATACATGTCATATCAACAACTCTCTCTTCTTCAAGATGATCTATAAAGCAATCACTATGACAACTGGGATAAGAAACAAAATGTTTTGTATCAGCAACTTGTTCTTCTTCAATCAACAAGTCATGTGTTTGAACATTATACTCATTCCTTGTGGTGTTCTTTTGCATCATCTCTTCCACTGCACTTACCAGCATGTCAAGCTTTACCTCTAAAGATATCAATTTCTCCGGATCCATGTTTTTCATCTCTTCTTCCTTCAACCTTGCCCTTTAGATCAGCAAATGAGCCTCTACATTCATTGCACTATTCTGCATCTTGTGAAGTGTTGCAAGATTCCTTTCTCTCAACTGAAACTCCATTTCTGGATCAAAGGCACCCGGATAGTGCAAGAGAGTAGATCTAGGAGAAGGTCTTATATCAGCAGGCATCGAATAATAAACTTGGTTAAATCTGGAAAAAAATCTGTCTCCCTTGGCAGTCTTTTCAGCTGGTTATACTCTTCTATAATCAAGAAAAGGTTTTGTCTAATCACCCACCTGTCGAGGAAAACTTTGGCGAAGTGCTGGAAATCTGAGATGCTTGCATTAGGCAGGGCTTTGAACCAACTCTTGACTTTGGCTTGCAAAGAAAGAGCAAAAAGCCTAATACTAACATCTTCGTCATCAACTTCAAAAAGGTCTAGAAAAGTCTCAACATTCTGCACATGTTGCTCAGCGTTGACATTGTTACATTCACCGTCAAATCTTGGTAGATATAGGTCATAATTTTTAGGGAAAGCATGAAGAACAGAAGGTAAAACAAGAGGTTTATACCTATCTGGGACTATATGAGGTGTAGGAGTATATACAAGAGCTACGAGATCAGTCTTGTTTTCTTTAGGCTCATCACTCTGAATAGAGTCATCATAAGATGTGGGAACAGTAAGGAGACCAGGATCAAAGGGAAACTCAGCATTTACACTTTTTGAATGGGTCGAGTGAAGATTTTGATCACCTTTCTCATACAAAAAATTCTGAAAAACTTTCAGGACAACTTCAAGAACAACAAAGAAGTAATTTGCAAGAAAGCAGACTAGATCCTGAATACCATTCCACTTTGAATACCTAAACTTTGTGTAAGATACTTCCATTTTCTCAGAGAAAGAGTCAGTCCTCCAGTGGAGTCTGTACATTGAGTTGGAGTCACCAGGTGAATGATTTCAGCCTTCTAATGTCTGATCATTGTCCACCATCAATAATCAGATCTGAACTTGATACATGTACTGGGAAAATTTACAAGTCAAGTGTCACGTTCACAAGCTAGACTGGAGATTGACTGAAGCAACGTTTATCTACTATGCACTCGCAGAGCAAGAGCAGTTCGAAGGCTACCTGGCGTAACTTCAGGCTCCGTCTGTAGCTTATAAAACAAATAACACCAACAAGGAAACCATTTTCTTCCCTAGTATGGTCGCCACTATGTTATTGCCCAAATCCACCTTAGGCTGAAGGAAGGCGGGATTCAGGGTAACACCAAACCATGCTCAGTCTGGTAGCTAGCCCTACCAGAATAGGAGAGGGCTCTCTTAAGGTCAATCTCAGCGAAAAGTAGTCAATAGGGCTTGAGATGACTGAAATGAATGCTAATTTTAGGCTAGGTATATAAATCAAGGAGTTTGAAATGATTTTGTAGGTTTTTGTCGGAAACAAAGGGAAAGGAAATTTTGGGTGCGGGGATAAGGCCAAGTTTTTTGCAGAGTTCCGACTGGGGCAGGGAAAGAAATGGTTTTGATGCTTTGAATTGAATATATGGATGGTTTAGACCACTGAGGAGCTGAAGAAGGCAAACGATCTCAAGGATCTTCTCCAAACTGATGAAAACATGTAAAATCAAACAAAACCAAAGGCAGAGCAAAGCCAAGCTATTGAATTCCACCTTTAACACTGATTTGTTTAATTTAAGAAGAAAAGATAAGGGAAATGATACACATAAATATTAATGGAACTTACAGATACATGGAGAAAAACATCATCAAAACTTAGAGCCACAAGGATCCCAACAAGTGCTGCAAAACTCTGGTCTTTCCTTTGCCAAAAATACTGAAATTAATATACAATGAGGTGCCCAACTATTCCCAAGAGTCCAACCCTGAAAATGTCTCAGAAAATATAATATATAGACAATTCTAACCCCCTCCCATGCCTCTAGGGGTCGAGCTCATCCTTCTAGGAGCTGTTTCAACCAATTCTAAACTAGGAACTGAAATCTAGGCAATCAAACAACTTGCCTCTATATGGTAGGAAACTGATTCATTCATTTAATTTTCACTTTTTAGTGAATGAATCCTCTAGAACAAGTAAATATGAGCCAAAAATTCATCATAGTCATCAAATTACATCAAGATAGATCAATAGTTACATCAAAAAGTGAAACTATTCAAAACTGGGCGAAATTCTGAGCTAGAGGGTGAAAAATAGGCAAAAGTCCTCTATGCACCGCGCCCAAAAACGCAATGCATAGCGCCACGTTGAGCCTATTTTTGAGGAACTTCCCGAAGTCCAAATTGAGCGCATGATAGCTCGTTGGAAAGCCCTGCCTATTTACTTTCCAACCCAAGTGGAATTTCTAGATTTGGATGTCATTGGCCCCTTCAAAAGTGCAATCTCCCAAGACTGGTTTCTGTGTATGAAAAAAGTGGCAGAAAGGCCATTTTCAAGGTGTTTTTAACCCTTTAAACCACCCAGAACTTGATGAAATCCTTAGGCCATTCTTGAGCATGCATAATTTGTCATAAAAAACTCAAAAATATCAAGTTTTCCTCCAGAAGATGTCCCAATCATAAGCGCGCGCCAAGTGGCGTGACGCGTCGGGCGGAAAACTCTGTTTTGTGACCCAAAAATTCAAAATTGACAAACTTTTCTCCAAATTTGCCGAAATTTGGACTGAAGGTCCTCCATCACATGTCATGCTCAGCCAATGAAGCTTCGGCCAAGATTATGTTTTTTCACGCCTCCTCGATGCCTTCTTCATCTATGCTGCCTGAGGTGAAAATGAAGAGCTTGGTGTCTTTTTCTTAGTTCGCCAAATGTGTCAAATTCAAATGAGGGACTGTGGGAAGAATGAGCAGTGAGAATGATGGAGTTTTTTCGAGTGAATTTAAAGTGTAATACAGTCACTTGATTGTATGGGGATTTAGGAATCTAGGAATATTTGCAAATGATAGGGAAATAGTATTTAAATGGTATGAGTGGCTTGGGGAATAGAGGATTGGGAATGATGATAAAACTACAGTGATGGGAAATGATAAGGTTCAATCAAGTGAAGTTTACAATGTGGACAACCACTTGACTGCTTAGGGAATTTGGGATTTTGGGAATTTTATAAGTGATATAGGGAAGGGAAAGTAATAAGGAATAGTAGGGTTTAGGGATAAGGAAAATGGGAACAAGGGATATAAGTGATTTTGGGATAGAGGGGAATAGGGGAGGGGTGTTGATGATATTGTGATAGTGAGGAGGAAAAGATCCACAGGTGGGGAAATGTGCTTTTGGCACCAAAATCAAACTTCAACACTCAAACTCAAACCCTAAGGGAGCAATTTCTAACAAGTGAATAGGGTTTATAACTTGACATTCAAATTCTCATATTCCCTTTCCAAACGATCCCAAACACTGGCTAATAGCATTTCAAAAACTCACAAACTTACTTGAAACAAAGAAGATTGAGTAAATTTTGAGTTTTTATGGAGCAGAGGCAAAAATTAGGTGTTCCGGCCCTGTGCGCCGCGCACCAGCGCAACGCGCCGCGTGCGCCATGTGCGCCGCGCCTATGTAATTTTACACTATGGAAAATGGCCCAATGTGCCGCGCACCTCCAGTGCACCACGCTAGTTGCCAAGTGCGCCGCGACTAAATTTCTCCCACAATTGGTCCTCCAAAACTCTGTTTCGCCCTCCAACTGATTTCTCCATGATTCCTCTTGGCTCCATTGATGTCTTTGGCGTGTAAATGGACTGTTTGAATATGAAAACATCTTATATACACGAAGGAATTTGATTTTCTTTTGACAAACACATTTTTGCAATGTTTTGAATTTTGACACTTTCACATAACTCTGTTTTTCTTCCTTTATGATTTTTGGACTGATGATGAATTCTCTTGGTAATTTTTTGCAGGGATGGTTGGCATTGTATTTCGGCAAAGAATGACCAAGGCTGTGCCTGAAACATTTTACAACTGACGAAATTTTGACAATGACATTGCATTAATTGCAAAAGACAAAATTGACGATTTCTTCTTCAAAACAAAGTTTTGAAGAAGAATCATCCTCAAGCCTTATGACGATGAAATTTTGCAAATAAAAACTGATTTTAAGCCTCCCTCTAGCCTGCTGGCATTATTAGATATTTTGAAGACTGAACCCTAGACCTAATGACTGAAAAAACCCTAAAATGACTCTTTTCTGTCCAAGAGGCGAAAACAGGACTATGAATGAATTTAAAAGAGATTTTATGAACAGACCTGAGCCAGCAGGTACAAGGCATGAGGGGTATGACTGAGAAGGCCCTTCCGTCAGATAATGGCATGCCCCTAACGGAATGCAGATGAATGAGCTGAATGAGACACCTAAAATGAAATGCAACAAAGAGTTTTTGATCTCTGACGGAGGGATGTATAGACCGACTCTAACAGACCCTACCACCCTTTGTAAAATATGATCCATCTTGGGTAAAGGGTAGTTATCTTTCAATGAAGCTTTGTTTAAGTCTCTAAAGTCTATACAAAGCTTGATTTCTCCAGTTTTCTTCCTAACAGACACCAGATTAGATACCCATTCAGAATATCTAACAGGGACAATAATACCAGCATCATACATTTTCATGATCTCCTTCTGAACCAAAGGCAACTGGACAAGGTTTATTCTGTGCAGTTTCTGTTTGAATGGTTTTTGGTTTTCTTTGAGGGGAATTTTGTGCTGTATTATTTCAGTGTCATAGGAGTTAAGATCTTCGTAACCCCATGCAAAAACATCAGAGAATTCTTTAAACAACTCTATATATTTGAGTTTAATGTGAGCTGGTAAAGTCTTGGACAGTTTAATCATTTTCGGTTTTTCCTCACTGCTTATATTACACTCTTCCACTTCAGCCTCTATAGGTTCCAGTTTTGGCTTATTCGCCACATCGTTAAAATCGAACAAATCTTCTAAAGGGGTCAGACCCTTAGGCAAACTGCATTCGTTTCTGTTTCACCTTCAAGTTTGCCAGATAACAGGTTTATATTAGCCAGTTCAGGGGACGTTTCTTCCTCATCAAGAAAATTTTATTCGCTGCAGTCTGTATCATGATCTGAGTCCGAACTGTGTAGTTTGAATTCATTTCTGAATTGCATGAAGTCTTCTATTTGTTTGTCATTGTCAAACACCTACCAATATTTTTCGTTATCAGGAACGACTGGTCTAAATTTTATCGGAGTTGTGCTGTCTCCAGTTTCATATGGCGTTAGACATGTTCTAGTGGCAGAGGCTAGATTATGGGCTGTGATATTTTCCTTTCTCGGGACGAAATTTAATTGGAATTCATTGAAAGTTTCTAAAAAATTCACGACATCATTTCTATAGGCCCTAAGTCTGGGGTGATGAGCGTTATACTCCCCATTGACTTGCCTAATGATTAATTCCAAATCCCCGTGAATTCTAATTCTCTTGGCTCCTAAATTTTTCAACAAATGTAAGCCTAAGATAAGGGACTCGTATTCCGCTATGTTGTTGGAACACTGGAAGTTCAATTTACATGAAATACATTTGGTGTGGTTGTTTACAGTGTTGCGAATCCAGACACCTGCACCAGCGTTATTTCTAGTGCATGACCCGTCGAAATGCATACTCCATAGAGGACTGTTCTCAGTTTCGTCTGTTTGGTGAATGTCCTCTTCAACTATAGTGCTCGAAGGTTGTTGTGGAAACCCAACATTTAGTTGTATTTGTTTTGATTCCTAAAGATTTGCGTTCATTTGAGGGTCATTTTCTTTAGTGTCCAGGCTTAGAAGCAATGGATGCATGATTTATAGTTCAAGACCCATATTTGGTTTGCTAATGTTTAAAGGTTCAACAAACTGTTTTGATAGTTCTATGGTATTTACCTCCTCCTCTCTATCGGCCATTAACTCTGTTAAAGTTACTTGTTCATTTAATTTTTCTTCATTAAAAAGGATAAATAAATCAAGGCCCGTATTTACAGAATAGAGGGGAGAGTTTTGAGGTCTGTCTTGAATTGTAACTGTGTATTGCATATGAGACTCCCTGTAAAGTCTTCTAGTCTGATTGAAAATAGGGATAGTCGCATAGGTCATGTCCATCTGCATAGTCCCCTGTAACTTAGCCCCCCAAGATCTAGATAATAAAATTCCATACTTTGGGGGCACATCAGCCACAACAATATCCATGAGTAAGCATTTGGCTGGAATCTGGGCTAAGTTAACATAGAGGTCTTTAATTAATCCTAAACACTTTACTCTGCTGGAATCAAAGGAGTATAGGTCCTTGTAAGGTCTGGTGATTTCTAAACCAAGGCTCTCCATCACAGCTTTAGGCATTAAATTATGAGAAGCCCTGGAATCATGCATAGCGTTGTGCAAAATTTTGTCATGAATGTTTAAACTCATGTAAAAGGGAGGAACAGGTCCCTCTTGATATCTACCTTCAATCTTTGGACCGAAAATAAGCTCTGGCTGGTCATCACTAGGATTGAATGTATCTCCATTTTCTTCTATATTTAAAGCCTTCAAAATTTGGGTCCTATATACATGTTGGGCAGCTAACTCAGTTAAGGGAACAGAGATTTTAATCTTTGAAATTTCCTTCTCCAGGCTGAAAGGAATTTGATTCTTTGAAGTGCTGGTTTCAGCCTTATTAGCTGCCACTCTATCAGAAATATCAGCTTGCTGATTTGTTTTATTTACATTTGACAGGATTGTTTTCACAGGAGTACTAGCTGACGTGTTAGTACTACTGAGGTATACACTCTGTTTTTCTTTGTTTTGAGTGCCTTTTTCTTTTCCCTTATCAGAATTTACAACCACTGTTTTCTCCTTTTGTTTGAAAACTTTAGGTTTGTTTGTAGTGCTGTTTTGTGAAGATTTGTCAGAGGTCATGGTGTTGGAGGGCTATTGACTGGTTTTGCTTCTAAGGTCATATTCCCTTTGAGGTTCTATGATGACATTTTCCATGTCTTGATAATAATTTTCATTATCATCTCTTTTGTCATCATAAGGTGTATAAAGACCCTGTTTTCTATCATAATGAACTTCAAAGTCATTATGCTCCACCCCAAAAATGTTGATATCTTCTTCCTCTGTTATGTCTTTTGTTTCCTCAACCTCACTTACATAGTTTTGCTGAAAGGGAGGGGTGATCTATTGATCATCTTCCCTGGGTCTGTTCGGAGGTTGGTTTCTTCTAAAATTCTGACACTGGTTCTGGTTTCTGTTTTGAGGAGCATTTTGATTTTGGCTTGCTTGTGCTCTCTTAATTATGCTCATCTCTTTCATCATTTCCTCCATGATTTTCTCCATCTTTGAGTTGGAAGTAGAAGGTGTGGACTCGTCTCTAAAAGATACTCTCTTCTCAGCTTTCATTCTTGCCCTCTTCTCCATTAAATTGACTTCCACAGCAAGAGCACCCCTTTGCATATCTTCAAGAGTTGCAAAGTCTCTCTCTTTTAGCTGATAGGTCATGTCAGAGTCAAACCCTTCAGGAAACTTGTTTAAAGCTGAGCCTTGTGGAGGTTTTAGTTCTGGGGGAAGTGCATTATAGATACTGTTGAATCTAGTACAATAAGCTTGTACACTTTCCCCAGTGTTTCTATGGAGGTTTTTGTAATCAGAAAGGACTTGGAGGAGATTCTTCTTCACTTCCCATTTGTTTAAGAATGTTTGATGAAAGCCTTGGAGATCATTAATACTATGGGGGGCTAAGCCTTTGAACCATTTTCTCACTTCTCCCCCAAAACTTTGAGCAAATAATCTCAGCTTGACAGAATCATCATCAATTTTGTTTCTGTCAAAGTAATCATTCATATTATCCACATGTTGTGATGCAGTTGTATCATTGTTAGCATCATACAATGGAATTTTGGACTGATAGTCCTGTGGAAGATTGACTAATGGTGCAGGAAGAACTAGGGGAGCATACCATGCGGCCATGGCAGGAGGTGGAGGCGGATTAGCAAAAGGGAAAGTGAGCTGAAGTGTAGTGGTTTGAACAGTGGATGTGGAATGAGTAGAAGTGGATGGACCAGGAATAGACTGCTGAGCTGATCTTGGGTGAGAGACACCTAGGTTGTGAAGAAAATGTAAATCAGGAGGTGTTGTTTCTCTACTACCAGGATGTTCACTTGTCTCCGGGGATGAAAGCGAAGCTTCAGAGTCTAGCTGGATTATATCATCAAATGACCTAGTTCTAAATGGATTTACGAAGTCGGCTTGTGATTGTTGTAGAGCTGAAAGATTTTCAGGGACTGAATTAGCTCTCAAGGGTGATCTGAAAACAATTGATAATTTAATCCTAGGAGACTTCCAAAGGATACTTTTTGGGTTATCAACTATCTCAGGTGGATTAGGGTCAGGATGGGCTCTAGTGTGAATATTTCTAGGAGCCACTATGTTGTGTTTCTTAGACCCAAATAAACAAGAAAAGTCCAACTAGATATGACAATCTTTGAGAGGTTAACTAATCTATTTGCACATATTTTAATCCTACAGTCCTCTAGCTGAGTTTGAATGATATTATAATGATAAGGGTTCTTCCCAGTGGAGTCTTAAGTCTGTTAAGGATTGTGGAGTCGCCAAGTGGAAGTTTTTAGCTCCTAAGGAGGTAAAAGGTTTTATGGTCCACCACCATGTTTATGGAATACCAATCTAATATATTTTTAGGTTTTCTGAGTTATTTTTCAGTTGTATGGTTTTTAAGAATATCCTAACCCTGTTTCCAAAACTTAGCTATGGTTATGAGACAAAGACAATCTACTCTTATGGCCAAGCCAGTTGATCTTTCAAGGTTAGATAAAGTCTTAAGAGAATCCTAGGGTTTACCTAGTTTGTCACTGATTCAAACAAGATTCATCATGATTACCAGTTCTTGGTAGTGCTTGAAAAGCTTGCTATTTACTCACAAGGTTTTATAAGGAGGTTTAAGGGAACCTAAGGTGAAATTTCAACTGAGATCCCCAGCGGAGTCACCAGAAATGTTGGGGTTCTGTAATTTTAGAAGATTGGTGAGACTAAAACTGTAGAAGCAACATCATTTCAACCAACTTTGGGATTCTAGGATCTAGCCCTCCTGAATCCGGAGAGGGATCTCTCCAATATGTACAAAGATGGATTTGTCTTTGAAGTTTAGTGGTAATGATATTAGGCTAGTTATGAAGGCCAAGGGTTTGTTTTGTTTTTGGATGGTTGAGCATGATTACTGTTTGAGGTGGAAAGTCCTAAGTGCAAAGATTTTCAAAAGTGAGAAGTTGCAAGTAGGTAAAACAGCTATGGCTAAAAGATAGATATAACGCTGGTTTTTAGTCCATTGGGCTATGGAGTCATAACAGGGCTTTAATTGAGCAACAACATCAAGAGTGATCCAAGGGGCAAGTTATCTATATCACAAGATTATTGAGATTAGAGTGATGGAATGGAAACAATAAGGTGTTGAAGGGGTGGAAACTGATAATAATTTCACAAGGGATTTATAGTCAGTCCAAACAAGAAAAGCCTCTTAAGTAACTGTTTAAAACCAACCAAGTGTAGGGCTAACCATTGGCTTCTTGGGCAAGTTTGTATTAAAGCAGCTTAATTGACAGACAATCCAGTAATCCACATAATTACCTTAGGAAAGTATGAAAACATATAAGAGAAACAAAGTATAAACTTAAGATCAGATAAAGTACTTTTAAACCTAGTCTGCTTTCAGTCAACACCAAGGGAAACTTTCAGAATCTGCTTTTGGAGAAAAACTAGGACCAGGGCACACCATATCTTCCATAGTCATCTTTAATAAGCATAATAAGAAAAATAACTTTCAATAACAATGTTTAAGGCAAACAGTAGGACGAGGGAACTCCAACATTCCTAACTGCTTAACTGTATTAAATCATTCTTAAAATAGACAAATTGGAGGAAAACATTAAGATAAATATTTTCAGTCAGAGAAGGTTACTGATATACAGTAGGTCCTAACTCTATAATTGTTGTTCTTTATAAGAGAAAAAGTGAACAATATGACATACTTAGGAGGAAAACAATAACAAAGAGAGGTTCACTTCACCGATGATATAGACCAGGATCCCAAGAAACAACTTTTATATTGATGTCAAACCAGTTACAGCCTTCAAGTCCAATGTTTCAGTTCAACAATCATCTTCACTATTCAGCCTAACTAGTCTATTACAAGCAGAGCTCCAAGGGCCAGTGAACACTATTTACAATCAGAAGTTTAAGCTCAAATGTAATTCAAAGTTCTGCAACCAACAATTTCTCATCTTCTACTGAGGTGTTTATAGAAGGATGAGGAGGTGAGATCTGATAAAAGATCTCTTAACAATTAATATAGATTCAAGACTTCTTGGCCTTTTGAGGGGCTCGATGAAGAAGTTTACAGGTGGTTCTCTGTATTAACTGTTTACAATTTATGAATTAAGCTCGGTGGGAGCTTTATTTGACTTTTGAGGCTCTGTGTTACGTAGGAGTAACTTTGCAGATATTTCTGCATTGATTTCTTTGCAGTAGTAACTCCCTGGCTGCGCTGGAGGCAAATATCTGATTTTCTTCAATAACTTCGGCCTCTGTTTGAAAGGTTTGAGGTAACAGGTGGCTCCCTTGGTAGCTGAGGAATCAATTTGCCTCATTTGAAGTGGTGGGAACCTTTTCTGTCAGTGAAACACTTATGATTTTCTATTGACTGTGTTTTTAATCCAGGGAATTAGACTTTTGATAATCATTTTTAGCCGTAATCCCTAGATCTAGCTTTAATCTCCATCTGCTGTGCCTTGTCTTCAAAATTATACTCTTTAACTTTTTTTTTTTTCTGAATAAAACAGTGTCTTGTCGATGTGCAGGGCCGCACAGGCCTTTTTACGTGTTACCAACGCTCATGAAACATTGATAAATCATTGAATAGAGCCCGTGAATGGTTCCTTTTAATAGCTCGAAGGCGCATGAAACGTCTTTCCCAACCCTTGGATTTCCTTCATTATACAATGGAAAACCATTAAAACACCTGCAAAACACAAACAAAAATTAGGCGATGGATCGGAAGGAAGTCACAATTGGAGGTCGGGAATAAGGTGATGCGATTGCGCAATCGGGAGGACAAAAGTGATTAGGCGATGGCCGTTCGATCTGAGGATCAGATCAACGGCGAGGAGCGAATCAAAGGGAAGTCACAATCAGAGGTCAAGAATAAGGTGATGCGATTGCGCAATCAGAGGAAGGGCTGATGCGATTGCGCGATCAGCCAATTGCAATTGGCGGTAGTAAGTACCGAAACCGCACCAAAGAAAATCTCTAATGCGATTAGGCACCCGGTTATGGGGCTTGTTTTATATAAATCTCTGATAGGCCTGGGATTATGTATATATGGGTTTATCAGAGTCGGGCCTTCGGACCTGGGGCTTTTCAATCAACCCATTGTGAATTCTCCGATCGCGATTGCGCGATCGGGTATTTTTAATCTACCCATTTTTTTTTTTTAAACACGTGACTTTGGTTTTTAGTTAAAAACTTCGGGAAAGTGGATTTTTGGTTTTACAAAGGAAAAAGAGGATCGGGCATGAAATATTTACAATTTTTAAATGCCGGGTCGGGCCCACAAGATATATATAAAATATAATGCGATCGGGGCTTTTTCAATGCAAAACCAATTGCATTGGAACTTTTGGTAACATGTCAAAGACTAGTGCGTTTGAGTTTTTGTGATGCGATTAGCGCCAAAAAGGTTTTAGCGCTTGGTTTTAACACGTAGGTATGTGGGGGGAAGTGGTTAGGACTTAGCCCAAGGGGCTTAAGTCCATAGTAAAGACTTTGCATTTTTATGAATTTTTCAGAGTTTTTCAAAGGAATCGGGGGTTTCAGAATAGTTAAAAAAATGAGTTTTTAACTATGTAAAGAGGATTTTCATAAATGGAAGAAGAGGATTTATGAAAACAAGGGAGTTTGATGGAGAAAATGGGGAGAAAATGAAGGTTTGAGAAGGGGGGAAAATGATGGTTTTACAACAGTTTTTCTCTTAGAATCAGCAGAATTTTCTGAGTATAAAATGGAAATAGTAATGAAGATTTTGGACAGAGGCATGATGCCTTCAAGGAGCCTTCAAGAGCCAACAATTTTTTAGTAATAAAATTTGATCCTTAGAGGCTCAAGAAAGTCTTAGCCACCTTTTGGTATAATCAAATATTATAGGTGGCTAACATAGTAAACCCTAGAGAGTAGGGAAATCCTAAATTCTCTAGTTATTTTCCTTCACAGAAAGAAAACATTCAAGATAACACATTAGTAATGATTAAAGAGCAGGGAACTCCTAAATTCCTTAATCAAACTATAATATACCTTCAAAGTGACTATTCAAGATGGACTAAAGGACATGGAAAACCATAAACTTCTTCAACCAAAACCTAATTAGTGAACTTCAAAGAAAAGGCCTTAAAAACAATGTTTTAAGCTACACCAAAGGACAGGGCATACCATAATCTTCTTTGGCTTGACTCCATTAAATTATTTCCGAGGAAAACAAGCTAAGTGGAATCAAAGAGAAATTAATAATTCTTCAATCAGACCTAGCAGAGGAAAACATATAAACAACAGAAGGTAGACATAATTAAGGTGCCTCTCAACAACATATCTTAATCTAAATTTTGTACTTTGTCAAAAGGGAAAGATGAAGAATATGGAGAAAATAAGAAAAAAATAACTAAATTGGAGCAACATCACCATTTGACAAATTCCTTGAATCCTGCAAATGTGCTTGCTCCATTATCATTCAGTCCAAGACAATTACAAAGCTCCAAAGCCAAAAAAAACTCTTTATCATTCAAAGTCTATGTGATTTTCCTCTCAACAATCAACCAAAAAAATTATGAAGCCTTACATGCAGTATTTAAGTGAAAAATTATGAAGTAAACCCTAACTAGGGTTTTAGAAGTCATTTATTACACATTTAAGGCACTTTGACCTTTGAGACCATGCAAGGCCCAAGGCAAAAATATCTAAACTCATTTATGGCAAAAATAACTTCTAACATAACTATTTGAGCTAATTTGGAGAAAAAAATGAATTTAAGGCCTCAAAAGATATTTTTCAATAACTCCTAGCAAGGGCACAGCTCCAAGGTACAGGGGCGCAGTGCCAGGCCAAGGGCGCAACGCCAAAACTGGAAAAATCACTTGTTTTGCAGTTGATTTTTGGAGGCCTTCCCGATGTCCAAATGAGCTCTATGATAGCTCATTGGAAAGCCTATCATGTTTAGTTTCCAAATTTGCCATTAGATTCCAGATTGGTTCCAATTTTCCTAGTCAAAATCCCATTTTCCCAAGACTACTAAGGGCGCAGCGCCAGTGCTGAAAAAAGGGCAAAAAGGTGTTTTTAGGTGGTTTTTTGCCCTTTTGAGGGACCAGTTTTGCTCCAAATGGCCTGAAATTTTCTGTGGATGAAGTAATTACCCCAAGGATCATGAATATGTAAGCCAATTTTCTTTTGAGTGCCCCAAAAAAGGGTGCAACTTCAGTGGCGTTGTGTGTTTGGCCCTTTTTTCTGCTGGCCAAATAGTCAAAAATAAAAATTTTCACTGAAGTGCCAAAATTTGGAATTTACCTTGCTGATCATGATTTGGATGCTTGGAGGGATACATCAGCAAGGATATCTAGTTTCTCCTTCTCCTTTTCCTCATTTTGTGCTTGAATCTTTGCAAGGGCCCTTTTGAGCTTGACCCTTGCAATTATGTTCCTCATGGCATAATGTCTTGCCATTTTCCTTTGCAATTCAATGTCTCTCTTGGCCTTCTCTAGCTAATATTCTAGGTGCATGTTTGCCCTCTCCAACCAAGATTCTCTATCATAGCTGATTTCCATGGCAAGAAGTTCACTTGGAGTGAGCCGCTCTGCCAATTCTGTCTCTTTCTCTCTTTCTCGGGCCAAAGTTTTCTTCAACCCAGTTGTCCTTGGCCTATTCCTAGGAAGCTGTTCTTCCTCATCTTCATTATCATCAAAAGTGCCCAAGGTCTCATCTAGGATAGCCTTAGCCTTTCCGGCCTCGTTCCGGGCTCTGATTGCCCTGATCTCACTGATGGCCTGCTTTATTTCCAACTGCTAGTTTTCAAGCTCATAATAGTTAATCACATTTGACTCCTATTTCTCTTTTCAACATGTTTGTAATGTTTCTTAGGAGTTCTACAAGGTTTGGTATGAACCTTCTTAAGAAGTTGATATTTCCAATGAAATATTACAGCTCTTTGATGTTTCTAAGGTGACTAATCTGCAATATCCTCTCAATCCTTTTTGGGTCTATCTTGATTCCCTCTTCAGATATGATGTGGCCTAAAAGTTTCCCTTCTTGAAGAAAAAACAAAGTTTTCTTAGGATTCAAAGATAAACCATACTTTCTACACTTTTCAAAGACTTTTCTCAAGTGAGCTAGGTGTTCTTCATTGGTTTTTGAGTAAGCAGCGATGTCATCAAGATATATCAACTATGAAGTAACCTATTTCTTTGGAAAGAGTAATGTCCATGGCTCTTTGAAAAGTGGCCCCGACATTCATAACATACATGAAGGTGCCCCAAGGTGTGGTGAAGTCTGTTTTGTGCTGATCGCTTGGAAGTAATAGCACTTTATTATACCCTGAAAAACCATCAAGTAAAGATATTCTTTTGGAGCCTACCACCCTTTGCAGTATATGATCCATCTTAGGTATAGGGTAGTTATCTTTCATGGAGCCCTTGTTCAAATTTCTGAAGTCTATGCATAGCCTAATTTCTCCTGTCTTCTTCCTCACTGACACAAGGTTTGAGACCCATTCTGAGTACCTGAGTGGGACTATTATTCCAGCATCATACATCTTTTTAATTTCTTTCTCAACTAGAGGCATTAGGACAGGGTTTATCCTTGAGAGGAATCTTATGCTGAATGATGTTTGTGTCATAGGACTTCAAGTCCTCATATCCCCATGCAAACACATCCTTAAACTCTTTGAATAGCTCAATGTATTTTTGTTTTATAAGGAGTGGAAATGTTTTGGACAACTTTATCATTTTAGGTTCTTCCTTACTGCCTATGTTGCATTCTTCTACATCTATTTTGGTGGATTCCATCTTAGGCTTCCTAGCAACATCATTGAAATAAAAAAATTCTTCTAAGGGGGAAAGTCCTCTAGGAAATAGGTTGTCTTTGCATTGCAATACCTCAAGGTCTCTTTTGTATAAATATTTAAACAATTTTGCCTCAAGAGGGTGTTCTAGCAGATTTATATCAGCACTATAAGGAAACTCTGTTTTATGTGTTTGTTCCTCAACATGGTAGTCTTATTCATAATCTGAGTTTGGTTTTGGCATTTAAAATTCATTTTTGGACTATAGGAAGTCTTCAATATGTTTGTCACCTTCAAACACTTTCCAATAATCTATGTTATCTAGGACCGTAGGTATTTTTTTGACCTTTACCATATATTGTTCATTGGCATGAGGTAGTTGGCTAGTGATAGCAACAAAGGCTAGTTCATTTGCAAGGCTGTTTTGAGTTCTTGAGATAGAGGTAAGTTCATATTTTTCAAATGTTTTCAGGAGGTCTAAGGCAACATTTATATATTCTCTTAGCCTAGGATACTTGGTTGGATATTCTCCTTTGATTTTCCTAATGATTAACTCGAAATCTCCTTGAACATAAATCCTCTTAGCTCCTATACTTTTCAGAACTTGTAACCCTAAGAGAAGAGCTTCATACTCTGCAATATTGTTTTAACACGGAAAATCCAGCTTGTAAGAGTGACCTTCATTAGTGTTGTGTATCCAAACACCTGCTCGTGAACCATCTTTGCCACAAGAGCCATCAAAGCTCACATTCCAAAGTGTTTCAAGTTCAGATTCACCATTATGTTGTTGTTCATGAGTGCTAGGGTTTTGGATATTATGTTCTTCATTTTGTGTTTGGTTTGATTGTTCTGAAAGGTCTTGCTCTTCCTATTTTTCATCTACTTGTTCATTAATGTCATCTTCATTGTACAAGATAAATGAGTCAAGGTCTGAATGGATAGAATAGAGAGGGGTGTTGTTTGGCCTATCTTGGCTTCTTACCATGTATTTCATGTGAGATTATCTGTATAATATTCTTGTTTGGTTAAAGACTGGAATGGTAGCATATGTCATGTCCATTTGGAGGTTTCCTTGGAGTTTGGCTCCCCATTATCTAGATAAAAGCATGCCATATTTTGGGGGAATGTCAGCCATTGCAATATCCATGACCATGCTCTTGGCTGGTATTTGTACCCGATTGACACATAGATCTTTGATTAAACATAGACATTTAAATCTACTTGAATCAAAAGAGTACAAGTATTTGTATGGTTTAGTTATTTTGAGGCCTAGTCTCTCCATCACTACCTTTGGCATGAGGTTGTGCGAAGCACCAGAGTCTAGCATAACATTGTGTAGGATTTTGTCATGGATGTTTAAACTAACATAGAATGGGGGCATAGCTCCCTCTTGAAACTTTCCCTCTACCTCTGGTCCAAACAACAATTCTGGCTAGTCATCAGTCAGATGTAGATTATAGGTGTCATTTCCTATGTTGAAAGCCTTCAAAACTTGAAATCTATATACATCTTGAGTCACTAGTTCCGAGTAAGGGGTATGGCTATTTTGATTTTGGAAATTTCACCCTCAATACTAAATGGTATCTGTGTTCTTGGTATATTTATATCATTTTCATCATACATGTTCTTTTCAGCAACTTTAGCTTGCTGAATTTTGTTTTGGATCTCAGTTAAAGTAGTTTTTTCGGGGCCACTAGTTGATGTACTAGGGTAGCTTTAGTCACCATTACGTTGGCTGATATTGTTTTTCTTTGATTGGGATTCTTAGCCATTGTGTTGGTGTTTTCTGCTGTCTTTTTAGGAGTGTTTTCAGTGGTCTTCCTAGCAGCAAGTTCTGGTTTGTTCATCTTGGGGATATCTTGTGTTTTCCTACTTCTGAGGTCATACTGCCTATGAACCTCCATGATAGCATTTTCAAACCATCGTTTGTATTCTTCAGAATCCTCATATGTTATTTCATTTTGGTTTGAGGAAAAAATACCTTGTTATTCTTCTTTGAGAAAAACATCATCCTCATTACTGGAGTCTATTAGATTGACATGGTTTTCTTTCGGCTCATCAGTCTCTCTTTCCTCTTCATCTACATAGTTTTCTTGGAAAGGAGGTCTGATTTGCTGGTCATTTTCTCTTTTTCTTATTTGAGGAGGGTCTCTTCTCAAGTTTTCGTTTATGTTTCTGTTTTGAGGGTTTGTTTGGATTTCCCTAGGAGATGCTCCTTCATTCAAGTTGATTCTCCCCATCATCCTTTCCATTGTCCTAACTAGGATGTCAATTTTAGCATCATATGTGGAGGCCATAGTTTCCTCTTTGTATGTAACCTTCTTCTCTGCTCTCAATATAAACCTTTTAGAAATTAGGTTGGCTTCTACACTTATTGCTCCCCTTTGCATGTCTTATAAGATAAGGGGATCTATTTCTCTTAATTGATAAGACATGTCTAGATCAAATCCATCTGTAAATTTTACTAAGGCTAGGCCTTGTGGGGGTTTCATGTGGGGAGGGAGGGCATTGTATACACTATTGAACCTAGTGCAATAGTCTTGAACACTTTCCCCAACATTTATTTTAAGGTTATCATACTATGATAGGATTTGTAGAGGATTTTTCTTAGTCTCCCACTTGTTTATGATTTTTTGATAAAGGGAAGTGAGATCATAAATGCTATTAGGAGTCAAGTTTTTTAACCATTTCTTCATTGCTCCTCCTAAATTTTAGGAAAAATTTCTCATTTTTTATGGTCTCCTCTTCTATTTCTTGGTATTCAAAAGCATCATTCATCTTGTCTAGATGTTTTCTGGTAGTGGTAGAAACAACCCCATTAAAGTGAGGGATTTTGGATTGGTAGTCTTGAGGCATAGGCAGTAAAGGTTGTGGTAGTGCCAAGGGGGCATACCATGTTGCCATGATAGGAGGTAATGGAACCCAAGGAGGATTTACAAGAGGAGGGGTTATGAGGTGAGGTGGAGGATGAAATGGAGTGGTTTGCATAGTGGATGTATGAGTGGGGGTAGTAGATGTACTTGGACCAGCTAGCTGATTTTGAGCAGATTTGGATCAAAAGGAGTCAAAGTGTTGGAGAAGCTGAAAATAAAGAGGAGTGGAAGTAGAGGCTTATTTACTAGGACTCTGCTGTATGCTTGTAGGCTCAAGGTCTGTCTGGTCTATCCAATTTTGAGACTTATTTCTGAATATGTTTCTTCTATGGTTTAAGTCAAATTGGGTATCTTGCAAGGATGTAAGGTTTTCAGGAAAAGGACTCTCTTTGTGAATTGGTCTAACAATTGTTGAGTCTTTAGTCTTAGAAGTTTTTCTTAGGATTATTTCTAGGTCATCAACTATGGTAGGAGGGTTTGGGTGTAATGTTCCCAAAATTAGCATGAAGCTAATAGGAACATTAATTTTTCTTATATCATCTAGGAGGTGAATAAATGGGTAAGGAGGCCCATGAGTAGGAATAAAATCCCTCGTAGTGTGAAACCAAAAGCTAACTTGCATACTTGGGAGGAGCAACTTGGAGATTTATTGATGAAACAACATCTTGTTCTTTGGAGGAGCTTAACATATGAGGATGTTACAGGAGGAGGAGAGGAGGCTCTTCAGTCCTATACTTGTAGTTGCTTGAGGACAGGCAACATTTGGGAGGGGAGGATTGTAATATTCCTAGATTAGCATGAAACTAATAGGAATATTAATTTTTCTCTTAGCATCTAGTTAGATGAATAAATGGGTAAGGATGCCCATAAATATCTTAAGTAGGCATAAAATCCCTATTATTGTGAAAAGGGATCATGTTAATAACTGGATCAAGCACCCTCATGTGTGAACAAGGACTAATACAAGTGGACAAGGTCAAGTTTTACCAAGTCAACAACACTAATATGGGAGGGTGGATCATCAATAAAGACAACTTAATGTGAATGTGGATCAGTTCAGCTAGTCAGAATAAATACACCTTGGGTGTGAAAGGAGACAATGCATGGAGACTATTTCAAGGTTGCTCAAATCAAACAATGTTGTAAATAGAAGAGTGGAACTAATGGAGACATCGTAATTTTGGAGGAAGAGCCTTTGCATGGAAGTAACCTCATAAATGGGTGGGACCCATGGTGAGGAAGCTCATCAATTATATAATGGAGGGAATGGAAGCCATATGGTGTATGATTGGAGAATATGATTTTATGATTGATTCTGTTTAGAATTATTGCATGCTTCAGATGTTTAGCTAAGTTTTTTATACTGTTTAGTACAAGGGTTTTCTCATGCGGGAATTCCCCACTCTTCCTTGGAGGACTTGTTGAATAAATATGAGAGGAGAATTTTGGGCATCATTTCCACTATCTGACATTGGGCCAAGTAGTAACTTATAGCCACATCGCAATCCATTGGATAAACTGCGTTATTTTTCATGGTGTCGCAATGGAAGGGTTTAAACCCCTGTTTTATGAGCTAGTTTCCCAGGAGGAGGTCAGCCTTTTTCCCGGAAAGCTAGTAGGAGGAGCTACAGCCATTTCTTTGTATGATAAGCCATATTTATGTAGTGCTTCAGCCATAATTCATGATTCATCCATAGATCTGCAACATATAATTTTTGTACTTCATGTCTATCAAGAAACCCTTGTCTGGTCATCTTGGATTTATGTAAAAGAGATTAGATCTCAGTTTTTAAGCTCCATTGATTAATATATCAACAGATCTATTTTGTCTCTCTATTTTTTAGTATAAACCCTTAGTAAACTATGTTTTCTCTTGCTTCAGTATTTATGTGTTGCATTAGTCATGGGGTTGCAGTGTTTTTTAGTTGTTTTGGGCTTGGGAGGCCTGTTTAGCTAGGATATAACGATTTCTTTATGATCTCCTTGTATATTTGGTTGTTATAATGTCTGATCTATAGGATACATAGGCCGTTATTGACTGTTATAACACAGATTTCTGAAAATGCATTTTTTGTGCATGTATTATTGATTTTCCAATTTGGGAATATTACACCCTGGTGGAACAGATGCTACTCCCTAATCCAAATACTCTTGTATTTTCAGAATAATGGGATTATTTTTACTATTTACTTATTTTTCATTTTAATTATTAACTCTTATTCTAGGGTTTTGATGGGTCCTTTATGATCCTCAACTCTTCCTCAAAGCCTCATAACCAGAGCCTCTAAACCTTGCATATGTACATATATATTTTTGTATATCCATGTGTACTTGTACACACACACACACACACACACATATGGATAGGGCCCCATTTCTAATATTTAAATATACATTTATACCTCTCATATGCCCATACCAAACAGGTCCCTCTAGGACACGCCACCCCTATGCCTTCACTACAGCATCTCTAAGCGACTATTCCCGTTGCACCTCTGTGACACGTAATCCCAATCCCATCTTCACAGCAACTCCTAGCCCGCTCTCCTACCACGCTTCTGGGGGAAACCCTCTAGGAAACCTCATCCCAAGCCTCATATATACATATATATATGGACATATTTAATTTTTTTTAAATCACACATATAAATTACAAGGGATGGAAGCTAGTCTCCTTCCCTTTAGTAAATAGCTCAAAGATCAGCCTTCTAGATTTACTCTACTACCAATGAAATACACACAAAGACCATCTATTTCTGAAACAGGAGATCACAAATATTCTAACTTCTTAGTATACATATTGAACCAACCTTTCAAAGAGAGTTCTTACAGGGAATCCAACTTCTCCTTCTGCAATATGGAAATCAATTTCCTTATCAACAATATAAACATATAACTCATATAATGAGCATGTGCACATCATCAACATGAGTAGTCAATAAATATATTCACGATACCATTGTTGTAACCATCAATATTCTTACATGCCATACCAAAAACACTTCAGACCGGCAATGCAATGCATTGCAAACCCACTTTTCAACATATACAATCTATCAAGGTTCTCAACCCACACTTCATCACTATTACAACACTAAGAAACACACATGGAAGACACAATTTATCTATGAGAAATATTAACTCTTCTTGCACACATTAGGGATGCAAATTTAGGTTAAATCCAAGAATATAAACCAAGTCATTCAAGCCCATGAAATACCCCATTTCAAATATTAGTATTTATAAGATCCTACAACATTGGGAATTATGCCACTGCAACATTAATGAATATCCATGTTTATTGATGTCAAAAAAGTGATCAGCACATATATTATTTGCAAAAAACCTTGGTTGAGTATAAAAAATCATGTCAACTCACATCATAATATGAATACTTATCACTGACCATTAAGAACATGAAACACTTATATTCATTCACACATCCTTACATGGGTCATAACCATCTATTTAGAAGATAAGCACAAGTAAATAGACTTGTCATGAAAACCATCAACATATCAATAATTCAAATTTCAACATAAAAACCATACAAGGTAAGACATAAGAGAAATTATCTTGGATTTATAATGAAGACAGAAAACTGAGTTTAGGACATCAACTCTCCACCAAACCATAGATAAGTTGAAACCAAGCTACTTGTAGCTCTCACCCCCGAGCTATATTCCAAGGGTTTGAGGTGGCCTTGCTCAAGGGAATAAAAACCTTTCTACCATATAAAATAGGGGCTCCAAAGGTTCTTCTTCCTCCATCAACCATTTTCTCAATAGTTCACCAATGCACAAGAAATTATAGAGCCCAAATGACTACACCTTCTAGCTATCCAATAATGGCCAAACAATGCATAGGGAAAACCTAGAGGCTTGCTTTCTCTGCTATATTATTTGATGTTTCTCGCCTTCGTCCGTGTTTTGTTGACACCTAATCCTATGGGTTGGGTGTGCATATGTAATATTGTATATTATTTTAATATTAGGAAATAAGGAAGGCCAAGAGTCATTGGAAGATGAATCCCAATAGCCTCACCTCCATGTATAAATGCATGTACATTCTTCAGCTAATATACATTCTGATTTGAGGAGTTACCTCCTAGTTTGACATGGTATCAGAGCCAGTCCCACTATTGGCATTTTTGCCTGTGGTGTAACTCCCTCTCCTTTGCTCAGTCAGTGTTTAATAATAGTTTTTGCTGCTCCTACATATTGCTATACTGTTATTCTGCATTTTTTTTATCTCTGCATAGCTCTGACATTTGCAGCTCCTACAGCTCCTAAAGATTCTGCAATCCTGCAGTTCTTGAAACATTGCAAATTACAGCCCCCTCTGTAGTCCTGCAAAGATCCCATTCCTAATTTTTGTAACGGCCTCTCGGCCTCCCTCTCCACCAAAGATACAGACACACCCCCTCCCCGCGCTGTTATTAACACCACCACTGCATTAGGATATATAACAGTTAACTCGCTCTCAGCGCCTCTCCTCACGCAGACTGCGCACTCCCCTCCTGTGCTGTCTGCGCACGCCACCTACATACATGCAGACCCCACCCCTGTCGACCCTCCCCGCTTGTATACTGCATCGAATATATGCTGTCACACCATTTATATATCTATTGCAAATGCCTCCACGCTGTTTTTAATACACACCGACTGTAATTCCACCACAGAAAATGCCTCCACATACAAACACCGACATATTATGGACTCAGTTTATGGCATGTGTTTGTCATATATATATAGAACACTGTCTGCCGATACATTTCCCGTGGCCTATCATATATATATAGAACGCTGTTTGGTCGACTATCCCACTATAAAACACTGCCCTTCAACATTTATACGTTGTCACATATATACAACGCTACCACCATATTAATACACTGTCTCTTTTATATTTCCGCCCCTCCATACCGCCCTTCATACATTCCATACCGCCTTCACATATATAATACATCGTTTGGTTATATACAATACCGCTCTGTCAACTCCATTATTACCGCCTTCTATACATCTCCAGCGCTGTCATACCCATTACAACGCTTCTCTCCCATCTCCTATATGCCCTTCATAATATTCATTACTGCCCATTTTTTACGCCCTTCCCATCTTTCAATACCACCCACACCATTCTTAACAATACCGCCCACACCATTCGTATACAATAGCACCATATTACCGCCCCCTCCCACTGTCATATTTAATACCACTTCTTACATTCATAATACCGCCCCATTCATATTCATAATACCGCCTCCACATTTTTAATACATATATATTTTCCTTCTTCAAACACAAAAAAATACATATATTTTTTGGTGTAGAATTCAGTGTTTTTTAGCAAAGAGTTTCTGTCCTTTTAAATTCAGTATATTTTTTTGGTGCAGAATTCAGTGTTTTTAAGCAAAGAGTTTCTGTCTTTTTAATTCAGAGTATTTTCCAGCAAAGAGTTTTTTTCCCCTTTAATTGACCAAATTTCCAGAGTTGAATTTTTTCTAGCAGAATTTTTTCCTCTTCAGAAGAATTTTTTTCCAGCAAACTATTGCATTCTCTCATCTCTATTGTTGGGGTGGTTCTCTCTGGCAAAGAGAACTATCTTGAATGGTCTCAGAAGATTAAACACACACTCATTTTTAATGAGTTGTGGAAAGGAATCTGTGAAGGACAAGAAGGAAATCCACCAGCAAATCCCACTTCAGACAAAGAGCTCGCCATTTGGGAAAACAAGAACTGTAAGGCCTATGCCTTGATTGCAGCTTCCGTAAATGAAGAGGTAGCCGCCACATTTCATCTTTCTCAAATGCCTATGATGCCTTGAGCAAGCTAAAATAACTCTATGACTCACATTCAGAATTAGAAAATGTTCAATTGATGATTAAGCTATTCAGTCTTGAAATGAAGAATGATGATCCCCTTGCTTTAGCTTCAGAAGTTAGATCTATCATGCATGATATTGATAGCACTGGTGTAAAAATGGACATACCTCTCATAGCATATGTTAAGGCATTATATCCGACTTACTCACATTATCTTGAGTCTTTGCAGGCAAGTGGGAACCTTGAGCATATCACCTTTGATACACTTGAGAAAAAGTTTGCAGAAAGAGAGAAAGCTTTTGGGAAGATGACAGTCCCTTCATCTTCCGAAGAGGCTGCATACTTGGCACATAGAGAAAAGAGTCATACTCCAGATTCATCCAGAGGAAGAGGTGGCAGAAGAGGAAGAGGAAGAAAGAACTTCACAGAAAGGGGGGGCAGACAAGCTGACAAATCCAATCTTCATTGCACACGGTGCAATAGAGATGGAAATGATGCATCCAAATGCAGAACACCATGGAACAAAATTGAGCAGCACAGAAATCAAGACAAAGGTAAAACCAATGACAAAGACAAAGGTAAAGCACCTGAATCCGCTCACTATGTTCTAGCACATTGTAACAATGGAGTAACTGAAAACCTTTTTGATGTTTCATTTACTTCATGGAGAGATGATTGGTTGTTAGATTCAGGAGCAACATGTCACATGACATTTAGAAAAGATTTTTTTGAAGATTTCACTGACAAAGTTGATGGAGCAGTATATTTCGCAGATAAATCCAAACTCAAGCCATCAGGGCTTGGCACAGTCAGGCTTAAACTGCCTGGTCTTCCAAATCATATTCTACATGAGGTTCTATACCTCCCTGAGTTGAGGAGAAACTTGTTGTCCTTGGTCCAAATCCGCCAGCAAGGACACTCCATTCACTTGTTTGATGGCAAGGCAGAGGTCAGAAAAGCATCAGATCACTCACTTGTCATGGAGGGAATAGAAGAAGGGAGACTCTTAAAGCTGAAAGGTTCATCTGCTCATGCTCAAAACTTTGCATTTAGTTCACATCATGATGAAGGTACATTCCCATCAAGTCTTTTATGGCATGCTAGATTTGGACACTTAAACTATGAAAGTCTTCATTTGTTGAAGAAAAATGGTGTTAATGGACTGCCTAAAATTCCTAGAAAACCTAAGGAATGTGATGCTTGTATTCTAGGAAAGCATAGCAACCAACCATTTCATGATTCACACTCCAGAGCACATAGAAAAATTGAGCTTGTTCATTCAGATTTATGTGGCCCTATGCCTATTGCTTTTGCAAATGGAAATAAATACATGATGACATTTATTGATGACTACACCAGAATGTGTTGGATTTACTTATTGAAGAACAAGTCTGATGCTTTTCAAACATTCAAGAATTTTCATGCATGGATAGAAAATGATGCACAAACTAATATTGGCTCTCTACGTACTGATAATGGAAAAGAATACACTTCAAACAAATTTGAAAATTATCTTCGTCAACATGGAATCAAACATCAAACAACTGTGCCATATAATCCACAACAGAATGGTGTAGCTAAAAGAATGAACAGAACTATTTTAAATATGGTCTGCTCCATGTTATTTTTCAAGAATGTGAAATTGATGTTTTGGGCTGATGCAGTTCTATGTGCTGTTTACATAAAGAATAGGTGTCCTTCAAGTTCAATTAGAAACAAAACTCCTTTTGAAATGTAGCATGGCCACATTCCTTCGGTAAAGCATTTCAGGGTCTTTGGGTCCACCTGTTATGCCTTGATACCCAAGGGTCAAAGGAACAAACTTTGTGCTAGAAGTAGAAAATGTATCTTCTTGGGGTACTCCAATACCTCCAAAGGATATCGTCTCTATGATGAAGCAAATAAGAAGTTTGTGATAGCAAGAGATGTCATATTTTTTGAATCTTCCAAGAGTGACAAGGTTGTTGAGCGGCAACTTGATCGCCTGGATAGATTCACACATGCAAAGTCTTTCCAAGAATTTGATAATGAGATTCCACATCTTGAAGGGGGGATTCCAATATTGAATCAAACTGTGGAATCATGTCCTGAAGCACTCTCTCCCCCACATGAAGAAACAACCACGAATGACACATTGGATGATGTGATTGACAGAATTGGGAGATTGAATCTTGAATCAATCCCAACTCAGTCAAATGACCAGCCTGGGCCATCTCAGAAAGGTCCTCCCAAATGGTTGACAAAGACACTGGAGAATGTTCATCCTGATGAGGTTGGAAAAACAGGAACAAGAAGTTCCACTCAAAAAATCGAAGGTGATGTAGATAATTCTGATTCCCCTGTTGATATGGATATTGCTTATAACTGTGAATTGAGTTTGTCTATAGATCATGAACCAAATTCCTTCAAAGAAGCCGCTTCTCATGATGAATGGAAAGAAGTGATGCAGAAGGAGTATGATGCCTTGATAAAGAATGGCACTTGGAAGCTGGTTGATCCGCCTTTGGGAATGAAACCAATTGGCTGTAAGTGGGTCTACAAGAACAAGTACAAAGAAGACGGCTCACTTGACAAGCACAAGGCCAGGCTTGTGGCAAAAGGTTTTGCACAAAAAGAAGGAGTCGATTATGAAGAAAATTTTGCTCCCACAGCAAAATGGACCACCATCCGGACTCTCTTTGCCCTAGCAGCTCAGAATGGATGGAAAGTCCATCAGATGGATGTAAAAACAACCTTTTTGAATGGAGATCTAAAGGAGAAAGTTTATATGTCCCAGCCAGAAGGATTTGTTGTAAAGGGTCAAGAACAAAAAGTTTGCAAGCTTATAAAATCCTTGTATGGCCTTAAGCAAGCACCACGAGCCTGGTATGAGAAATTAACCGAGCATCTTCTGAAACTTGACTTCAAACATTTTGATCTTGATGATGCAACTTTGTTTGTTAAGAAAGTTGGAAAAACAATTGTATATCTTGTGGTATATGTAGATGATCTTTTGATAACAGGGAACAATGAGAGCTATATTGCATCCATGAAGAAAGAATTGAAGAAAGGTTTTGAAATGATTGATTTGGGTCATGTTCATTACTATCTGGGTATTGAAGTAATTCAACATCCTAAATTTATATTTCTTTCTCAAAAGAAGTACATTAGAGATCTCTTGAACAAGTTTGGCATGGATGAATGCAATCCCTTAACCACTCTAATGGAACAAAACTTGAAGCTCACATCTATTGAAGGGAAGGAATTCGAGGATGCAACTAAGTATAGACAGCTTATAGGAAGTCTTATCTACCTGACCACCACCAGACCTGACATTTCATTTGCTGTTGGAATCCTCTCAAGGTTCATGCAAAAACCTTGTGAAGGACATTGGTCTCTGCAAAAAGAGTGCTAAGGTACTTGAAGGGGACTCAAGACTTTGGACTCAAATATACACAGGTAGGCGACTTCAGCTTGATCGGATACTCTGATTCAGACTTTGATGGCGACAAAGAAACAAGGGTCTCTACTACATGTTACACCATGAGTCTTGGATCAGGAGCTGTCTCATGGAGATCACACAAACAGTCAGTTCCAGCAGATTCCACGACCGAGGCAGAATATGTGGCAGTAGCTGAAGCAACAAAGGAAATCGTGTGGCTCCAGAAAATCCTGGAAGATTTGCAGATGAAACAAATGTATTCCACTCCACTCATGATCGACAACACTTCTGCAATAAAGTTGGCCAAGAACCCAAAGTTCCATGATCGAAAAAAGCACATCAATACAAAGTACCATCTAATTCGACATCATGTTCAGGCAAAAACCATCCATCTACATCATTTTTCCACAAATGAGCAAACTGCTGACATCTTCACCAAAGCACTTGGAAGAGAAAAGTTTGAAAAGTTCAGATCGATGCTTGGACTCACCAACATCCCTTCGGATTAAAGGGGGGAATGTTGACACCTAATCCTATGGGATGGGTGTGGATATTTAATTTTGTATAATAAATAATATTGGGAAATAAGGAAGGCCAAGAGTCATTGGGATATGAATCCCAATAGCCTCACCTCCATGTATAAATGCATGTACATTCTTCAGCTAATACACATTCTGATTTGAGGAGTTACATCCTGGTTTGACACTGAAAAAATACTCCCACCAAACTGAATCAAGAACATCTAAGTACTCATATGTATCTCTAATACATCTTTTAATTTCCTCTAGACATTCATAATAATTTATGTCTCTCTTCTGCCTTCGTGCATTATGGAGTTCAGCAACTGACTGTAATAACAATATCTTTGATGAAAATATTGGACGCTCTGGAATGAACTTCAAAAATTCTAAACCTAATGATGGTCCTCATTCTTCAATAGTTGAATACTTCTTGCCCCATATAAGTGTTATCTGATCAATTTTTTTTATACGAAATTGATGCTGGAAGCTAATGTTGTTAAGTTGTTCAATGCATTTCTCCTCACCATGCAATCCAAAAATAAACCTTCGCATGTCAATAGTTTCTTCCAACACATGAAAAACAGGCTCTGGAATGTACGATTTCTTAATACATTCAATTAATGATGGCAGGCTCCCAACACCTTTCCTCCTCAATGTTATTGAAAAACGACTGAAAATTTGATCAATATGATCATGAGTATGCCCAATAAGAAGGAAACCAACCTTTATATTTTTAAAAATCCCCAATTCAACAAGCATGTTTAGATACCCAAAAAGAACTTGATTTTTGTTCTCACGACTTGTTTTTTCTAATTGTAAATACAAAACTTCAGGAAGAATCCCGGACCAATGAGTAACCACATCATGGATTATAGTTATCGTCGGATTTGCATCATTGTGAATATTTGGAGTTGTGAAGAAAACTCTTGGAAACATGTTTTCATTAAATACAATACAACCAACCAAGTGAAACTAAATGAAATTTTCCTCCTGTAATTTTTTTGGCGTGCGGAAAAAATGTGGAAGAAGTGTTTTCTTTTGGTCCATACCATCAATTATCAATCCCAAATATTTATTTGGATGATCATAACACTTCTTTCGATGTTTATACAACTTTTTCCTTTCACTTGTTTGCTGATTGCGAAGGTCTTGAAGTTCTTTGACAACAGAATCTGTACATAAAATAAAAGAAACATATGAATAAATATATTTTCATAGTTGATAAGTATCAAATTTTAAAAAACAATGTTTTGAACACATACCTCTTTCCGCCCCTTGACATTTATCTCTTTTTGCTTTAAGAGAAGCACATGTGCTGCAAATCCTCATCCTTGTCTTCTTAGGAATACGAACATTGTTGAATTCAGTTTTCCATATCCTTGTAAAATAAGAATATGTAATAAAATTACCAATTCCTTCAACAACTTCTGCATAATATTTGTATAACATGAATATTTCTCGTCTTGAGAAATTATCTGGAATATGTATTGTGTATTTATTTGGCATACACTCTCCATGATTTGAAAAGAAGTCTTTCATCCATGTCTTAGCAGTATTTGCAAACGGCCCCACCTCCCGTTTATGACGTGCTTCTGAATAATATGTGGGATCATTTTCCAATCTATCCTGGATTCTTGACAAACGACAATTACCAATTGAATACAACATTTTGAACGCCTTTCTGCAAAGCAATACATTCTCAATATGATAATCATAACCTGCTAGTGTAGATTGCATGCAACCCACTAAATATGAATTTTGCATGCTTTTATTCATTGACATATATGTTTTCCTTTTCTCCAAAACAAAGTTGAAATCCATATTTTTCAAGAAATCCCTTCGACAACATTCACTTGAAATCAAATGAATTGACGTAATTTCTTTTTTGAGATATTTTGTCCTCGCCCTTATATAACTCGAATGCTTTGGATTGATATGAAAAGGTCTACTCCTACTCCTAGTTGCAATATTTTCGCAACGGCTTCATCATTCCATCATCCTTTGTAAAAGTAGTTTCATCACTCATTAGATGTAATATTATCTCTATCATCATCATCCTCAACATATTAAGAAATTCATCAACATCATTGCCCGGAAAATTTTCTTACCATCACGCTGAAGAAAACATTTCACAAGAATCATGGGCACTTTTGTAACCCCAACTCAAAAAATAAATTCTTCACTATCTGCATCCATGCTTTCAAATTCTTCCCTAGAGGATTCAATTCTTCATCACTATGAGTGTCTTTGAAATGGTCACTTGGAGAAAATGCAATATTCAGATTCGTGCCTCTAAAATTATCATTTGTAAGAAATCCCTTTTCATCCTCCCCTTCCTCGCTGGTGCTCTCATAATCCTTTGGATTAGGCATATGTAAGCTTTGAATTTGTATTCACTAGAATTTTCCATCCCGCTCTCCCCTTCCTCATCGATGCCCTTATAATCCTTAGGATTAGGAATAAGTGAATGCCTTGAATCTATATTTATTAAATTCTTCTATCCCCCTTCATTAGTGGTTAAATTATAATAGTTATGATTAAGATGAAGTGAAAATTTTAGCTTTGGAAATCTTATCCCCGCCTTTCATCAGCAGCTGCATAATCCTTAGGATTAGGATGAAGTGGATATTTTGACACTGCAAATTCTTCATTCACCTCTTTCCTCGTTGGTGCCGACATAATCCTTAGGATTAGGACGAAGTGTGTATTTTGACTCGCAAATTCTTCATTCCCATCTTCATCTCAGGTGGCCGACATAATCCTGTGATTAAGACGAAGTGAAAATTTTGACTTCCGGCATCTTTTCATCGCCCTCTTCATCGTTGGTGCTTGGATAACTTTAGATTAGGACTCCGAATGGATATTTTGACGCCGTAAATTCTTCTTCTATTTCCCTCTTCATCAATGCAGGGCTGCATAATCCTAGGATCGGGACGGCGATTCTGACTCTAAAACATTATCATTCCCCTTCATCGCGGGTGCTCACATAACTTACAATTAGGACGACTTCATATTTTGAATCCGGGAAATTTTACATCCCCCTTTCACACGTGCCGGCATTCTCTCAGATTAGGACAGTAGTGGATATTTTGACTCGCATTCTTCTTTCCCTCTTCATCCGTGTTCTCGCATAATCCTGTGATTGCCGAAGTGATATTCTTTCATCTCCTCTTCATCAATGGTGTCCTCATAATCCTTGGGATTAGGAAAGTGAAACTTTTTGACTCGGAAATTCTTCATCATGCCCTTCATCACTGCTTTCATAATCTTAGGATTAAGAGTAAGTGGTATGTTCGGGCGCTCGATTTACAGAATTTCATTTTGTCAGCACATCAATTTTGTTCTCATCATCTTTAGGATTACGACCAAGTTGATTTTTTTGACTCTCTATTCATGGTGAACGAAATCCCGTTATATTCATCACTCAACAGAGTTGTTGCGTGACGAAAATGCTTGATGCTAGCCAAAGAAAACTTTGCTATCGAAGAAACCATGGCTTTCAACAAGAATAGGTTGAATGATACAAATTCCTCTTCTACTTTGCTAATAAATATTAGCTTAAAGATCGGGAATTTTCCCTCCAAATTTTCCCTCCAAAAAAATTAAAAATTTCAAAAATTTCAAGAAACTTTCCCTCCAAAATTTTCATTTCAAATATTTGGTATATTAGTCAAAAAATGTATTTAACATTTTTTAATAAACTCGTTTGTGTTGAAAATATTTTACCTATATTTATATTCAAAATATCCACAAAATATTTCTATCATGGATGCCTTCCAACCGAAATAATGCTTTTACTTCAATGATTTTACCGACTAGATGTAGTATTAACTATAATATTACTATAACAATTAGCTAATAGCAAGTAATATTAATCTATTTTAACTATAATGACTACATAAAATATTTTAAATTTTAATGTGAATGTTATATTCATTCTTAAAGTATGTTTCAAAATTTAGTTAATAAAACAAGTTGTCTTTCTAAAATTACAGTAATTTTCTTTTATTCAAAAAATATTCACAAAATATTCCTTTCATGCATGCCTTCAACCAAAATAATTTTCTTATTTGAATGGTTTAAGATTGACTACATGTAAATATTTACAAAAAATAACAACATGTAAATATTAACTATTTTAACTATAATTAACTACATGTAAATATTTTAGATTTTAAAATTTAATCCCATGATTTTAAACATCGAGTATGGTAAATATTAACTATGATATTCAAATGCAAATATTAACTATTTTTATCTATAATATTAACTATAATTAACTACATGTAAGTATTTGATATTTTAATTTTAACTGAGATTATATTTGAATTATTCAACATTCCGCACATGTAAATATTAAATAAACATTAATCATGATAACTACATGCAAATATTAAGTATTTTAACTATAGTATGAACTATAATAAACTAAATGTAAATATTTTAAATTTGAAATTTTAATCCCACATTCGTTAAAACAAGAAACCAATCAGATAATATTCTCATATAATAAGAATGATTGTTTCTATTCATCACGTCACATCAAGTTTTCTCGTCGGCATTGGTAACTCCGTGGAGGTGCATCGCATTGGTACTGGAGGGGTTGTGTTGCTATTGGTAATTTTGTGGAGTCATGAATGGTGCATCGGTGGAATTTCTCTGTGGAAGGGCATTTTACATTGGCATTGGAGGCGCTAGGTTAGTATTCGTAATTTTGTGGAGGCATTGTGTCGGCATTGGTGACAATGCTTTTTTGCATTTCAAAGGTTAGTTTTCCTTCTATTCACAATTTGAAGACGATTTTGGGAAACTCTATTTTTCTATAGTTTTTTGTGTCCAAAAGCTATTTTTTGTTTTTAGTTCAAAAGCCATAATTTTTTTTATATTTTTTTAGGAAGAAAATGCAAAAAGAACTAAATTTTTAGGGTTTTAAGGACAAAAATTTAGAATTTTTTTTCCTTTTCAAAAACTTATAGGTTCTATCTAGAAAGAAAAATCCATAAACGACCATGCACATAAAAAAAAATAGTAATATTATAAAAAAATTTGATTGTTTGTTTTTATCATAAATATATCGTTTCCATTATTAAAATATTTTTTTCTTTTTGTTTTTATTTGAGAATTTTTTTTATTTTATATCTTTTTTTCTTTTTTTTAATTTAATTTAGTTTTATTCTTTTCAATTTTAAATCTTCATCTTTTATTGTTTTGTTATATATCATATATTTTGTTAATTGTTTTATTATATAGTTTTTTTTAATTTATTGTATTGTTATATTAAAACAAATGTTTTTTTCTTTTATATATTTTTAATATCAGACAGTATTTTTCTTTTAATTATATAATGTTTAACAACAAACATAATTTATTTAATAAATTGTTTTTTTTATATATATATATTTGTTATATTTTGATATTTTTAACAATGTTTTAATAATTATTTATTAATTATATTATATCAAAAAAATTTTATTGAATCCAACCATGGGTCACGCAGACCACGCCCACGAGACACCAGCCGGAGGGCCGGCACGTAGGAGGCCACTGGGCCACCATGGGCCCTTAGCCGGCTGGAGGAGCCCATGGCACACCGTCGCCTCGCGTGCTGCCAAACTGGGCAGCACGCCCCGCCCCAGCGGCCCCGAGGCAAACAGCCCCGTGCACCGCCCGACCGGCTCGCACCCCGCGACGCTGCCTACGGTAGGCCTCATCGTTTTTTTAATAAATTTTTATTTTTTTATTTGTTTTAATAAAATAATTAAAAATTAATAAAATATATATAAAAATAATATTGTTATATAATAAAATAAAAACATTTTTATATAATAATTGTTAAAAATATCAAAATATAATAAATATATAAAAATAAAAAGATAAAAAATTATTAATAATAATTATGTAAACATTATTATATTAAAGAAAAACAATACAATATAATAAATAAATAAAAATACATTTGTTTTAATATAACAATACAATAAATTCTACTATATAACAATTCAATTAAATAATAAAAAATATATATATAATATTATAACATTTGTTTTTAATAGATGAATATTTAAATTTTTATTTCATAAATTTTTTTTAAATTTAAGTATTAAAAACAACATTAGATTTCTTTTTATTTTGTTTAATTGCTTTTATTTTATTTTGTTTATTTTTATTTAATTACTATGTAATGTGAAATAGAAATTTGTAATTTTCAAATATATTAAAAAGATTATAAGTTTTTTTAATAAAATCATTGCCTTTATTTAACATTTGTTATAAATAGTTAGGTAATATAAATGTGAAAAACAAAAATGAAGTTTGAAAATAATAGTTTTTTTTTTTAAATTGTTTTATACAATTTAAACACATTTTTAAATTTTTTATCAAATGTATTCAAAACATATATATATATATATATATATATATATATATATATATATATATATATATATATATATATATATAATATTTTGTTTTTAAATGAAATTTTTTATAGTTAATTTTACTGCTTTAATTTGAAGCTATTTAGTTTTAGAAATAAATTTTGTTTATTAAATTTATTTTATCCGCATTATTTTTCCATTAACTTATATATATATATATATATATATATATATATATATATATTATCGTAAAAAATGACATCAGATTTTGTGAATGTTTTAACTCTAGGCAAGAAATTTCCCAAATCTATCAAGCAACTCGATGAACTCGGGATACAACTCCAAATCTAAAAAGGTACTGACACTATGGACACCGTTGGACACAATGTTGACATTGTTTCACACACTAATAAAATTCAAGCAAGTCGTGCACTGTGTTCATTAAAGCTTATTTCGATTGGAAGAACACCGAGGAAATGGGGATAAAACCGATTTCTCATGGTATCTTGGAAGATTACCAAAACGGAGGCCGATACACATCTATCTCGCTTTGTGGTATGATTGACTTAATTGAGTCATATGATGTGATGGGCAAGAGTACGACATATGTGTGGTCCCGAATACAAACACTATTTATGTTCTTGCAAGGAAGGCTCGTAAACATGAGAAGATTAGATATCGTCTATCAATCATCAAGTATGACACAAGATGAAATATCTTCAAAATTTTCGAAGAAGTATCAAGCAAAATTGAAAATAACATTGTAAGTATGCTTATTTTTATTTCCTCTATCCATTATTATAAGGATGATTCAATTTTTTATAAATTATTGATTATTGACATGTTTTATTTTGTTTCATAGGATTTTGTTCCAAGTCTTTCAAACATGTTTGAAGGTATTTATATGTTGGTGCCAAATTTTATGGATATCTAACACTTTCCACAATGACAAAGCAGAGAAAAGAGATTGAAGCAAAGATCAATAGCTCGTGACACTACAATAGTACAAAGAGGGGATCAACCAAGAGTCACTATGTGGGTCAATCTAAACTTAAACATGTTTCTTTTGAAGGTGTCAAACATGAAACATAAAATTATGATAGAATTAGTGCAGAGGAGAATAGAACTATCAGGCAAAGGGAGAAAAAAAGGTCAAACACGAAAAATAAAAATCACAAAGATGTCTTTCTCTTACCTCATGAAGGCGAGCTTGTTTATAAAAAACTGACATGTTATCCAATAAGACTAGGAAATCAAATATTGGTGAACCTGTGTATGTCATGAGAAGCAAGAAGAACAATCCAGAAGCTCTCACGGAAGCAGAGAAATCATAACACCAGGTGTTGAGTTAGAGGATGGCATTATTATGCTATTCGACAAGAGTTGAGGAAGAATAAATTAATTTTGGTGGCCAAACATTTGATCTTAATGTTAACCAATTTCCATAGCCCAGATGAAGGACAATCTCAATATCAAATTAGAAAGACCCATCACCTACATGCACATAATCACAAAACATTGTTCAAAGTTCAATCCATATGCGTGATGTGTAGATTTCCAGGTGGTTTCGTCGATCCACATCGTGTTCCCAACAAACAAGCATTTGACAAGACAAAATGTTTTGATTATAAATAATTTTTAATTGGAGGGAACCATTCAATAGGAGAGGCTAAGAGAAAATTGATTACGGTATCCCAATAACTATCTTTTCAAACAAGAAATGCATCATTTACGCCGTTTCTTACCGGTAAATAGAATCAAAGTTATTTGGCATGGGATCATAATGCAGATAATGAGTATAGAATGAAAATGACTTTCATCCAAAGGGTCATATTTATTCATAATGAATTCATAGAAAAATGTCGGGGATAAGACACAGTTAAAGTGTAACATTTCGAAAGAAATGTTTAAGGGAAACATAAGTACGAAATTGATGAAAAAAAGCAAAAGATGGAAAATTGAATACAAATTTATTTAGAGGCATAGATAACATTTTTCAGTTGTCATTTAGAACTCGGGGAGGTATGGCTCGATTGATGAGATTTTTGATCTATGGAGAATATTTTCCATAAAAAATCAAAAAGGTTACAAGAGTAAACCCATAATATACCATCGCAAGGTGGGTCTTGAAAATGGCTAGCTCAGAGGGAGACTATCACACCTTGGAGAACAATGCAAGGTGTGAAGGATGATAAATTAGTCAAATCAAGATGGGTTCCGTGTGAAGTCCGGTGAATTATCAATGGAAGAAATGTGTGTTAATTTCAAAGTAAGTTTAATTATTTCTTATTTTTCTTTCATTATAATTTATTTTAAATAAAACATAATGATGTTGGTATAATTTGTTATACATGTCAGTATATTAACGCTTTTAACTTGATTTAATTCAAATACTGTGAATTTTTTTATGAAAATACAAGAACACATGGTTAAAATGTTGAATGAAGACAATTGGGAGATGTTACAACTACCCAAGCAAGTTCTACATCAACACTAAAAGATTTTTATATCGCATTCAATAAAGTATGTTGATTTATAAATTCATTTTATTCATATTTAAACTATTTTTATTTTAGTACTTATATATATATATATATATATGTGTGTGTGTGTGTGTGTGTGTGTGTGTGTGTGTGTGTGTCATTAAAGATGTCGAAGAAGGATGGAAATGGAGTACTGGATACCTCTTCTAAAAAGCTTTATTGAAAAAATTAAGATGGAGAACATGAGAAGGAAGTGTCTTATGAATGTTGAACTTGATCCTACTCTTAATCATTACATTTGGAGTCGGGCTCGATAAAGGTCCAATAATATCAAATAATACAAGGTGACTATGAAGACATTGCATCACTAGTACCTAAAAGGGAATATGGCCTAGTTATTGCGTATATTCCTCATGGTTTCAATTTCCTGTACATTGAATATGATAGAGAACCATATACTTATCAAGCTTTTAGTAAAGTGGTTACTAAGCTAAGAAGTGACAACATCACCAATATCAGGATTTGTGAAATTTCAATCGACATACGCTTCCAATGTTATTAACAAGCTTCAAAGGTAAATCAAACTCAAAGATGCAACTTACATGGTAAGACTTTGAAATTGTATGTTTGATTACTCCTAAATTTTTTTGTTCATGTAAAATTTAATTGAACTTTTACTATGTTATGTTACAGAAAAAGTCAAATATCGTTTTCTTCAAGACCAAATTTATTATAAATGATCGCGAGTTCATCCATGTTGAATTTTGGACAAAAGATGATAGCTTATAAGCATATTATTATGAATCGAGTGGGGGAGGAAGAGTCATAGTTTATATTATTTATGATGCAAATAAGAAAACTAACATATGAGGATAAAGATGCAAAAGGAGATATAGTTAACATTTATCAAAAACCACAAGTACCGATTAACTATCTTATAGATCTATGTCCAAATGAAGGAGAATGGGTTTTGGATTTATTCTCGTGTTTAGGTAAGTTTTATTATACAAATTTAAATTCTAAATATTGTCTTTTTTACTTTTTTTATATCTCCATACTAATTTTCTTACTTATTTCTTTTGTGCTCGATGATTAGGTACAACATCAGCATGTTCCCTACTAAAAGGAAGAAATTGCATTGCCATTGAGAAAGACCCAATTCAATGCAAATTTATTCAACAAAGAATTAACGCTCTTAAATTCCTTCCGTATGCGAAGCAAGAAGTTGGTTTGAGGAAAGGAGATTTTAATGAATCGCGTGTGCTAAGAAAAGCAAAGGAATCTCAACCACCATTATATGGAATGATTGAAAGAGACACTTTGGAATATTTGCCGACATGAAAGATCCTTTAGAAGACGAAGCAATGATCAAAATGAAGAAGAAAATGTTGTGAAAGAAGCCATCAATGCTGTTCTAGATGATGCTGAAGATGTATTAGTTGATATTGTTGATTATGTTTAAGTTATGCTTGCAAACAAAGCTTTATTTTTTAGAACTATTAATCATTTTTACCAGAATATTTAGACTTTGATATTTTATGAGAACAACTCCTATTTTTTGCAAAAACATGTGATTGCTATTATGTTTTGACATAAAATTCAATAAAAAATGTTATTTCTTTTTTTAAGTTTTTTTGTTAAGAGTCTCCCAAAAAAATTAGTTTATTTAACATGTTTTTTTCCAACAAAAATTCTCGTAAAAGTGTATTTTTTGCATTGTATTTATATTGAAAAAATTGTATTTTTGTCATATGGTCTAAAATATTGGTTTTTTAGAGAAAATTATTTGATGTGCATTGAAAAATTATTTAGCAATACATAAACATGTAGAAAATATAAAATTTAGAATATTGACCCTTTTTCCATCTTTTATCTATGTGAAAAAGTGAGATATCATTACAAGTTTTTATTTAAAAAAAATATATATATATATATATATATATATATATATATATATATTTTTAAAAACACAAGTACATAAATGCACTTAAAAAATAAACATCTCACTCAAGAAGAAGACATTAGAAAATATATAGTGTCAAAATCAATCCTTTAAAAAAGAGCATTGGTGATGATACACCACCACTATTCAAAATCGACATAAAAACATCACATATGAAAAAAACTTAAAGTGCCAAAAACATGCTCAAATCTATCTCCGCATCGCCACTTTTTCAAAAATCAAGTGTTTTTCGGGATATCAAAAAAGTAGGTGGAACAATGAGGTTACCTATTTCATCGGTAACAAGAAGTCATAGCTTGATTACTAAATCAGATTCTGCTGATATGAAGTGGATCGAAATTGAAGGAGATGTAGCTTGTGCAACCACTTCTACTTTTACCACAAAGAATGATTTTACTACCATAATCCCGTGATCGAGTTGCAACCATCAAAATATATGGTTTATTACTAGAGGAAGATCAAATCATTTTTATATCTTCGAACAAAATGAAAAGGATCCTTCAAAACAAATAGGTGATGAACCTTTGACAAATTTAGATACCTCGGCTTTATGCATATCTCCCTTGGTGAAATGATCCTCATCACGTATAATACAAGGATAACGAGGTTTCCGTTTATCATTAGTTGATTCATTTTATCAGCTTTTTTCCTTCGGGAGATGAAATCCAGATTTCGACTTTGTAGTCGATGAATCTGCAATGTGAATATCGTTGCATTCTTCCAGGGAAGATTCTCCTTTTGGTGGAATCGTAAAGTTATTATAGGAGAAGTAACCTTTGAATATTTCTTCTTATTCTTAGTCATATTAACTACACCGATTACACCATCGTTGACATGAGATCCCGATGGAGTCGTTGTTATCGAATGACATGATAAATCGTGAATTTTCTCATACAAAGTACCTAACTAGGTGTATACCAAGTCAAGATAATCGAGTTTGAAGCACAACTTGTTCTTCTCAGAATAACTCCTCCTTTAGCTACATCTTCAATGATTTTTGGTGGCAATGATTTAATAATAAACCATTATGCCAATATTTGATCCTAGGATAAAAAACTTTTACCAAATGTCTTCTGGCATTCCATTCATGTATATGATTTGATATGTACGTAGATGTAGATTGTTTTAGTGTAGTTAATAATTTCGTAATGCTTTCGTATCCGACTAGAAACCGAAAATGAGTTAAGAAAGGCTTGCTAGAGCATTGAAATTGGTAAATGAGCCTCGTGGTAATTCAATGTACCACTCGCGCCTAATCCTATTTACGTTCGAAAGAGTCTAAGTCGAATGGAGTCGAGATTAATGAGTTGATGCACACCAAAGGTGGTAAGTCATGACATGGTTAGAAGGATCATCTCCGATTTTCCAAACATAGGATATCACAGGCAACTTATGCGGCATAAGCGGCCAATACGTATACGATAGGATCATTTGTAAGGTGAGATAAATTAGGTAAATATAAAGTTTCTATGAATGGTAATCGACGGTAGGATCTTGTTGATAACCTTGTGAGACTAAACCAGCCCCAGGAGGAGGATAACTGTGATATCCAGGAATAGCCAGCCGCATTGGGAATCTAATGCCTCCCTGGCACCAGAATAACCAAACCATACTAGGTTGAAATTGTGTGTCCGATATGTATAACCAAGGTATGGTTGTTGCGGTAAGCTGGATTTTCGAATGAGGTCCATTTTGATACGGCCCATGATACATTGATAAGTAAAATCCAAGGTTGACTTGTTATAACCGTACTTGTACCAGCATTCCGCTGGCATCCGAAAAATAGTATGAATTATAGGTCCGCATCGCGTAATAGAGACTTCGAGGGAATCCGTATCGATGTTTGAGGGGCGAAGTAATAGGATTTTTAGAAAGTCCAGGAATAGGTGCCAGAGGTTTGAATGTAAGTCTAAGAAGTAGCTTGGGGGGTGGAGTCGTAGGGGTACCAGACCAGCCGTTGAACAGACCAGATGTAGGTGCTCGAATGATAGGTTGGACAGTTTTGGGGTTGATTATAACCAACTTGTTGTCCATCTTGATAATAAGGTACTTGCATATTTGGTTGTAAAATTCGTTGGACTTGAGATGAACTTCACACCATTCCTAGGATATGAAGGTCCCAATTAAGGTTGTATATAAGACGAACCGTAACTTGGTTGAGCATATGGGTGATGCAATTGACTAGATAATTTCCACCTCCTTGTAATATTTTATATTCTCGGGGATAGAATTGTTGTCCTAAAGGAGGCTGCAATCCTTGAGCCGGGTACCGCCTGAGGTTGATGGCTGACCTTGAGGCATGTGCTAACTTTGAGGCATATACTATCCCTGAGGCCGACCTTGGGGTAAGCATTTTCCTCGAGGCTGATACCGACCCCGAGGTATGTACCTGGCCCCGAGGTTTCGTAATGTATTTGACTATTTTGAGTTTGCCCCTTCGTGCAATAAATTATTATCTTGAGAATCGGGGTTTGGGATATTTCCGTACATCATATACCCTTTCTATTCTCTTCACAAAAGTTCCGTATTTGTTATATTCGTGCTATATTATGACATTTGGTTTGTTATAGTTAGGATATGCTCCCGAGAATGTACCGAGAGCGACGATAGCCTACAAGAACGACGGAACACCATACAAAAATGTTTCGTGATTCAAGAACATAGATGACCTACTCGTACATGTTTAGCTGAGGTCTATAACCTATTGGTAGGAAAAAAGGGAATTCGGTGTGGCTTACCTAGACCTACGTTTTGTAGAAAAATCATAAATGAAGAGTAACAAGCGTCTTGTCCGAAAGGATCGTAAAAAATTGATTCACATTCTCTCGAGATTTAAAGATTCCCGAGTTGAAGGAAGAAAAAATTCCTTTCAAGAGTCGCAATTTCTTCAATACTAATGAGACCAGGAGGAAGATCTTCCGTGATCTCGTTTCTTACTCGGTGAATCAGATGACCGTGTTGGAGGAGTGAATTTTAAAGTAGGTTCATATGTGCGCATTTAGTTTCTCGGTTCAAAAATTTTAGGTTTTTCTTGGCCCGATAACTCACTTGTCATGGTATGAAACTTTAGTTAATTTGGAAATTGAAATTGTTTCCAGGAGTATGTTCTTCTATTTGCGTTGATCTACTTCAAAAATCGTGATGAATAATTATAGATGATTCTCCATGCTCGTCAATTCAGCTTCTACTAATGTTCGATTTGGCATTTAAAGATTTAAGTTTTTCTAATTGGCTTGGTGTATACTGTGGGGTTTCCCCGAGTTCTACGCGACTATCTTGTAATTCTCGCCACGATTAAAACTTTTAACACATGCAAACAAATAAAAATTTCAATCAAATGATCCTAAGGTCACTAAGAAAACAATCGAATGAATCACACACCTATAAAAAATCTAAGAGATCAATCCACACACAAATAGTAGATTCGCACTAAAAACACTAGTTGGTGATGAAATCCAACATCGTAGAATTTTGATGTAGAAATGGCAAATGGAATAGTTACCTCGACAACCGATTAATGAAACATACTTTAAGGTAATTTTCTCCACTTAAACCATCTCGAGTGAAGATAACCCTCCGAGAGGCCCCATGAGGAGAAGTCGATGTCCGTTTCTAGGCACAAGGACTTACCCTCCACCGTCACCTTTGGGAAATAATCCTAAATTTTATTACCACTAAGGTCACTGGAACACATACACTGGGAACAATCTACGATCCGATATACACGCAAGGCAGAGGTACAAGCCTAATCCTCTCTTGGCACCTTTCTTGACAATCCATGACGACAAGTGATCCCAAGCCTCGTAATAATACCATCGAGGCTTTTATCATTTTTTAATATGTGCACATCTTCTTACCGCTTCCAAGAGATAATCATGGACACCACCGGCTCGGATATGATCTCGTGCTTGACTCCTTGTGAGGAGCTTCCGTGGCATACATGCTACAATTGGATTTTCCTACCTAGTAAGATCATCATTTATTATTTTTACTGCCTTGAAAGTAACTAAAAACCTATTCCAAGACACTAGCCTAAGCTATGTCGTGAAAAAGAGCCCTACAAAATATAAAAATTTTAGATTGATTTTAATTAAGCGTTACTTTTAATTGCGTTTTCTGTTAAATAGGTATTTAAATGAAACTTTGATGATGTTTTAATGACTCCGATCATAAAATTCACTATAATTTTACATATGATAAAAAACTCATTTATTTTCAAAGGGAAACTTAACTAGAGGAAAGATTTGAGATTTAAACTTTCAAAATATCAATTTTATTTCCTATATGAGAAACTTTGAAAAGAAGACAATCTCGTAGATTTCAATTCCAAAAGATCTTTTGCTCAAAAATGAAATTCCCTATATCATTAAGATCATAAACAAAAACAAACTTCTTCCAAAAAGAAAAAGAAAAAGATTTAAACTACAAAATTCAAACCAAAAGAAATTTCTAATTTTGAACTCTATCTAAAAAGTTACGTGATTTCTTAACTCAGCTTGTAATCTAACTAAGATCTTCCACTTATTCCAAATGAGAAGACAAGCATCCAATAAATGCTTTTAAAAGTGTGATTCATACCTTTATCTATGAGGTTTTCTAAGTTTGCTAATGAAACCACAAAATACTTTGCCATAAGAGTACAATTGCACAAAGTCATTACCAAAAGAACAATGACATACCAAATAGTTGAGGTATATAGAAGCCTGTGATTCAGAAAGTAATCGGGAGGACAAGGAAACATTTACTCATAAAAGAAAACTAATTGAAAAGATCATTTTAAACATAGAATTACTATAAGAAATTTTCACGTAAGTTCAAAGTCAAGAAAAATTTTGTAAAGAACAAAAATCAAGTAATGGGATGCCGTAAAACAAAATTTCTAGTTTTTCTAAAATTTTCCGTGAGGTCTCATAGCTTTTAATGGAATAAGGTGCAATACCGCACCGTATTCTACTAAATATTGCGAGTCTACCACTCTATTTTAAAGAAAAAAGTATGGAAGGAAAGAAAAGTAGAGAAAAAAATAAAAATACGTATTTACAATCAAAGGGGATCCTATTGAGTTTTCTACCCAACAAAATCAAGTTTTGAACCAATCTCGCAAAATAAATCTCAAAGAAACCAAAAATAAAACTGAAAAATAAAAAGAAAACTAAGTTCAGATAATTTCACCGAGTCAGCATTTTGTTGGACGGACAAATCCCTCTCAGGGACAAGAGCGATCTCCCTAGTATCCTAAGGATATCTAGAAACAAATAGACAAATGTAGACCATTTTCTCTAGACTATTTTGCTTAAGAATTACTCATTAACTATGGATAGATACTCCTACCTAAAGTCCAACGCTGTTCTACTTCCAATCTAGTCACTCCGGTAGTTATCGATCCAAATATATAAGACTCCGCAATCAAAGACACGCAAAACGTATCAAAAGCATCTACAAAATATAATTGGAAAGCTATAATATATCTTAGTGATCAAGGAGTATAAGAATTAAATTATTCAAAAGATAAATTAAAAACTCAATGAGAAAAATAGAATCCATTTGTATTAACTTTGAATAAAAGAAGAAATATTACAAATTCGACGCCTTAATGTTTTACAGTTCTTCCTCGGGTCCCGAACAACCATTTTCTCGCTTGACAAGACTCGACTTTCCGAATCATCATAAGACTATGGCTATGAGTATGTAATCTCTCTCATGCTATTGATGCCAAATGTGGAGAGTATAATTTCTTCAAAGAATTTCTCTTCTACAAGTTAAGAAGTAAGTGCTAACTACCAAGTACTCTCGAGACGAAACATGGTCTCAATTTATAGCGTAAGGGAGGTAGTTTTAGCTCGAATAAGGAAGGGATAAAGCCCTCTCATCATGGATTTTAGCTCAAAACCAAGGGATAGCTCAATTTATGTATGGATAAAGGTTCATGAATGGAAGGGGTGAAGTTCGACTCCGTATAGCGCTTCTAAGACCCCATTGGGAGAATATTCACCAAATGAAGCTTGTGAACTTACTTTCTTCTTATTTTACCTTTTACGAGGGTCCATAGTTTTAATGAGCTTTACATGCGTGGTACTATATTTTTTATAGCAATTAATGTGTGTACCCCAGGGAATGACTAGGAAAAGTGCTTTAGGCTAGGGCTTTTTAGGATTTTTAAGAGCTTTTCTCCGGGGCCCAAGACTCAAGTTCAAGATATTTATGTTTTTAGACCTCTAAGGGAGCAATAAATAGGTAACGATGAACCCATATAGATAGCTAAATGTCATGGTGACAATTTTTTAGTGTAACATGTTCCCAAGTCAAAGAGCCCTCTATGTGGTCAAATCATTCATCTAACTACTCTCTACCATATAATAATTACATAGTAAAATAATACAATCTCAAAAATCTAATCAAAATCAATGGATTACATCGAACTCAATTTAGCTTTAATATAAAATTAATCGTAATAAAATATACACCATTAATTAATTATTATTCAATATTAAGAGCTAATCATTTAGTTAACCACTAATCAAGCTTAAATACTAATCAAATTATTATATTAATCAATCTTAATCGAACTTTAGTCTTAATAATTTAAAGTTATATTATGATTCAAATATCATAGTATACCATTGAATACCAACAGTATTCCCGCGAGATATGGGTACATAGTAACCACCTATAATATTTTGTCAAAGTGAATGTGTGGCTAACATGTTTCGAGCCTTCAAGAGAGATATATCCTTTGTAAATCTATCGTTCTTCAAGCCTCCATGTGTTTTCTATCCTTTAGAATTATCTTCACTACTATTTCCATTAATGAACCTTGTTTACCCAGAAAAAATTATTTTCAAAGGCCTCCATCTTCCCCATTTTTCCTCATTCATACTTCATTTTCCTCTCATTCCCTTCATAAATTACCTTTGATAAGGTTTAAAACCTATTTTTTAATCTTATTGGAACCCTCAAAACCCTTTGAAAAACCTTCATTTTGGCCTAAAAACCCACTTTTCAAAGATTTAGGCCTTAAGCCCCTTTCGCCTAAGCCCTAGCCTCCCTTTTAAGAGCCGTGCCCTCATCTCACGACCTCCTAGAGCTAGCCCCCATCGCACAATCACAATCGAGGTTTATAGCTCTTTTCTGTTAAACGTTTATTTTAAAACTCGATGCAATGAGCCCCTTTCATGCCGATCCATCGATTTGACTGACCATTAAATCCTCAAGAACCAACGACCAAGATTCAATCGCTCTTCGCTCACGCCCCCGTCATCGCATCTACCAATTTGATCTCAAGCTATCAATCTACAAGAACCAATAGCCGTGATTCAATCGCGCTCGCCCATAGTCCACCAACATCACACCCACCGATCCACTCCCGACCATTGATCTCCCCTTGATCTGACGCAGCGCTTAATCGCACATCGCAAATTCAAAGACCCTTGCTTTCGTCTCTTTCCTTTCTTCCATGCGATTTAATCCCGCCGTTCACCCGCCGCATCCGACGGCTCGTGCGTCATCGCATCACGCCGTCTCACGTAATCCTCCACCATCCCGACCTCCGATTAAATCTCCACCGTTGATCAAGTCTTCGACGGGACGGGTCCACATTACTTCCGCTCTTCAAACCTCGCCCTTCTCATTCTCTCCTATCGATAGATCTCGACCATCGATCCTCACAATCCAACAATGGACCCCACCTCCTCACCCGTGCATCTAACCTTATGTCGCGTTTCTCCCGCACCATCGATTTCTTCGTCGATGATCCAATGGCTTGTATCAATATCACGTAATTTCGTACCCAAGAGTTAATGTTTTAAAATTACGCGATATGGTGCTTTTTAAAGGACAGTGTCGTGCGATGTATGGAATCGTGTCTTTTGGCCAAAATCTTAAACCGCTCAACAATCGCGTGAATACCACTAATGGTTTTCCGCTATACGCCCCTCCGCAATGTAACTCCCGGGATGCATCTCAACCATCGATCTCCTCGAGATCGATGATCCCCCGACTTAATTTCACTCCCATTTGTTTGCCCACCATCTAACCTCCCAAATGACTCCATCAAAATATCTCGATCGCTGATCGTTCTAATCTAACGACCCATGTTATATCACATTTCTCATTTCATCCACCACTAATCTAATCTCCCAACGACTTCATCAAAAAATCTCCACCGCATCACCATGATCCGATGGCCCACGTTCATCCCTCACACCCAAACTCCCACAAGACCTCGTTTTCACCTTCCGCCATGGTTTTTCATCACATTTTCCGTTGCATCCATTTTTTCCATCTTTTTCTCCTCCATTCTCATGAGCCTGGCTGGGCCACCCCACTCCCCCGGGTTTTTATAACACGTTTCGTTGTGTTTCAAAGCCGAAAAAATTCACACTCGTTTTCACAAATACAAGCCATCATGAAAAAACCATCGTAGAGCCAGAGATTGCGGTGGAGAGGAAGAAATATCTAAGAAAGGTTAAAGGCATAATATTGAAGATTAAGAATCCTAATCCAGCGCCGCACAGATTAAACACAAATCATCAATCGTAGCAAAGACAGAGGATATATCGCAGGACATTCCTTTTATCAAGAAAGGACCAATCACTACTACACATTCCTCGTTCTTCATCGAGCTCCGCAGTAGTTAATGTTCGACAAAGAGTCCTAAAACTCGTCAATTCATTAGTAACAAAGCATGGAAGACCTGAAAGTATTAAATCTTCGCATTTCTTGTCTTAGAGTACAAATAGAGTACTACAAATTTAGTTGCACTCCAAGAACATACCCTCGGAGTTATTATCAATCCGATGAAGACCCATAATTCATCTAAAGGGTATCAGTTAATATAAAGATATTAAAATAGGAATGGGCTTCAAAGTCACTTCTCCCTCTTTTTTAATGAATCATTTAAATCCTATCTACCACTACTATCACTCTTTTCACCTATAAGAACTCATGAGAAATATACATTTAAATGTTGGCTGGTCGTTAAGAAAAAACATTGATTGTAAGTTGTTTCACCGAGTTAGAGTTCTATGAGTAGTAGTTGTGAAATAGGCCGGGAGATGATTTCTGGATGATATCAAGTTGTTGGACAAGAATGTATGTGACTGGTTTTGCTCTACTATTATGACAAGCATAACCATTGATCTCGATCTAAATCGATGGTGATGTGTTCTATCTTTGTTATTGTTTTCTCTCCTATACATCATGTTTCATTTTCTCTCGATAAGGATCAATAATTTTAGCTTAGGATATACGTCGCAAGTACCCTAATGCCTCGCACTTTCTTATCTTTTACGTCTTTTGCTATTCGTGTATCTAATAACAAATTCAATGCCCTATCCCTAGATTTTCTATGGATCAGTCACCTTTGAAGGTTTTCCTTGTCATTCCCATTCATTTCCTTACCGTTTCATCCCATATTATCATCTTAAGAGATCCTTCCATATAGATGTGACTAGCCCTTTGAAAGCCTCGGATATTTGAATTGCAAGTAAACCCTTCATGAATTTACTGCCTAATGGACTTGTGTTTTCTTTGAATTATCTCCCCATCGTCGAAAATCCTTCTCTCCTCACTCCTTTACCTTTTTACATTGAACGCTTCTTTCACAACAAAATCAAAAACCCTCGTGCCCTATAGCTAGCCTAATACCTTAAATTGAACTTCAAAGACATATTATTCTTTTGCTTTTGTATAGAGATCCTCTTCGGATCCAGGAGGACTAGATCCCGAGATCCAAAAGTGCTTTGATGTTGTCTTGTCATTTGGTATTGCCAAATCTGCCAAATCACGTGAACCCCAACATAATGGCGACTCCACTCAAGGAATATTTGAGTAAAACACTCCTTAAAACATATATAAGAACTCAAAGAAGACCAATTAGCCTCTAAGCCATATATATTACCGATGGTGGATAGTAACCGCTTCATTTTAACCCTCCACCGCTACTCCACAATTCCTAAATGACCAAAAGACTACACCGGTGATCGCAGTGGCCCTCGCCGATTATCTCGTTATTCGGTGTAAGACTCCACCGGGGAGACCGCCATCACAACATCATCCATACTAAAGGAAACACATAGATTGCTTCTTTGTTTAAGGATAATCGCCTCTTAAATATTGTTATACTTAGCATACTGGCTTCAAGAACAATCCATACTAGAGCTTATCCCGATCCAAATCCTTCTAAGATAGTTGACAATATAGAAAGAATTCTTCGTAATTCTCTCACATCTAGGGATCCAACTATTGTCGACCCATTCATAGAGCTAACTCAAAGACTTCCTTCAAAACCTTTGGAGCTCTATTAGATACTCAAGCCGTACTTAGATTTACCAAGTTACCAAGAACTAAGTCATTTAGTGGTATATATCGACGTACTTGGAGCCTCCAAGTTCACCACAAAGATAAAGTTGTCAACATATTAGTGATAGAGGGAACCTTCTCCATCAACACCTCCCCGACATCCACTTCATTCATAACTTGGGTCTCTCTGCACCAAGTCCGTCTTCAACAGCTTTTATGGCCGGGTCCAAGAATTTCTATCATCCATACTTGTTGTCCAAGTCAATCCTCTCGCCCACAAAACACTATCATGGCAAAGATGGCATGCTCCTCTAGTGTTGCCACAGCCTCTCGTTCCCTTTACCCAATGACTATTAGTCTAAAATTCCCATTTCATCGGAAAATAATCTACCATAGCCGAACAACATGTAGATAGGATGTAAGATGATTTTGATTATATGGAAATAGAGATGAGACCATTAATATGAGAATCTTTGCTCAAATTTTAGGAGGAGAAGTAAAAAAGTGGTTTAAAGGCTTAACTCCTAATAGCATCAATGACCTTCCCTCTTCACATCAAGCTTTCATAAACAAATGGGAAATCAAAAGAAACCCTCTCCAAATATTAGCAAGAGTATGTGTCTTAAAAAGAAACCAGGGGGAGAGTGTTCATGATTATTCCACTAGGTTTAACAAGCACCGTTTGGTCTCAATCTAGTCTCCTATTGAGCTCATTTAATGCCAACCAGGGTTGAAATCGTCAAGTGAAGTGTACCGTATGTACCTAGGTGTTTGTTTCTTATCACATGTTGTGTGTAGTGTTTTGTGATGTTTTTGGTCTTTTGTGATGATTTATGATGTTTTTGATCTTTTGGTGGCTTTATGTTCACAAGAAAAAATGACTAGAAAGCTAATGGAAGGAAGCTAATGATTAAGAAAAACAAGAGGAAGCCTAAATTGGCCGATGTCAAATGGTAAAATGAAAATGCAATACTATAAAACAATCAAATCTAAACTATGACTACAAAAACAAAGCTTGATAATGACTTTTAAGCAAATGATTCAAAACACAAACTCAACTTGTCAAATTCTTTCATCAAAGGCATTTTTGAGAGAGAGATTGAGACATGGTCAACTAAGTGTGCAAATCCTCCTAACTAAATGCAAAATAGTTTAAACAACTAACTTATAATGATGCAACATTTTATCCTTGATTAGAGATTTATCAGCTACATTTGGAGCAAAACATTGATACCATCATAAGGTCTTCTACTCTAAGACTAGTTCCTAACTCTATTCGCAACTTAGTTTGATGACACTACACTTCACTCAAAGGTTATAGATTTTTGAAATAGTATTTTGAGGAAATAAGCTGTTTATGAAATGATAAGGAAGCTGGGTGTATACTTCGTGCCTTAAAATGATATTGTCTTATGTTCATATGGTGAGGAATCAATTATGGATTTTAGAACAAGAAGAGGTTTGTGAATAATGAAGGTTGTTTTGTTAATTTTAACAACTAAAGTAATCTAATATGGCAAGGAATGACAACCGAATATGGAGTGTAAATGCGATGAGTTAAGCTAAAATCAACTTATAAATGTCACTAGCCTAAAATGCTGTTGAACTACAGTTACACAAATCCTAAAACAAAATAATCAGCAAGAGTTAAGTGCAATTAAACTCCGTGAGTATCCTAACTTGTGCTATCATGCATTATTCTATGGAATTATGTTCGTTTGTTCATCATGATTGGTATTTTGGAAGAATTTTAGAACAACTTAACCGTACAATTCAAGGCAAATGCAAATGTAAAGACTCGAAAGCAATGAAAAAACTAAGATATCATAGCTATCTCCTACCCACTTCATTATGATATTTTGGGAAAGCATTTTTAAGAGCAAGAACAATGATGGTACTTAGTAAAAACAATAACCGAAGCATTCAAGATCACAATCATGCTTAAGACATTATAAGGATTTTTTGGAAGAGTTTCTTCTTTTGGAAGAGTTCTTTAAGTATAACTATGATGGTGAACAAAAGAGATTACAATTAAATCCTACAACACTATAGCCATATCCCATTCATCATTATAATCTTTTGGAAGAGTTTCTTCTTTTGGAAGAGTTTTTAGAAAGAGTATAACTATAGTAGCTAATGAAAACAACTATGAATTCAACTTCAAAAATGTAAAGGCAGCTAGAATACTTATCTAAATTACGCAAATAAATCCGTACAGGCAAAATTTCATCAAATGTAGACGTAATCTAACTCCAAATCAAATCAACGCTTTCAAAACAATATTGTCTCATTAAAGGTGAAATAACTTGAACAAGAGTAATCAGCCTTCTTCAAATGTAGCACGAATCTAAGAAAACTGGAAACAAAAATCTAGCCTAGCTCTCGGTTTCCCAAGTGTTTATATAACAAATGTACATAACAAGACTTGCAACAATTCCAGGATCATTGTATTTCCTTATCAACCACATTAGGACTCTTGAAGTGGCTGGCGTAAAAGGAAAAGGACATCTGGACTAAGACAAATTCTACTAGAAGTCTCATTTTAAATGTGTTCCCACGTACCAAAACCATATCCAGAATTCGTTTCTTCCTTCATGGTGAGCAACGAACAATGTAGACATGACGTGGAATATGCCCATATACATTTTTCTTGAGAGGCCACCCGGAACATACCCAAACGTGAAGATAGCCGCAGAATTGTTATTAAACATTTAATGTTCGCATTCCGCAACCTAGTTCCGGTCAAAAATGCATTACAGCTGCAAAAATCACAAAACTTAGCAAGTCACCATGTTAATCATTCAAAAGTAATTTTAACTAAATTCATTGATCAATTCAGATCCGGAATAGCAATGGACAAAGGAAAATGAGGTAAAGTAGAATGAAAGGAAGCACAATCTTGAGGCCTGGACATACTCCCATCACGCCGACTTCGCATGTCCTCATGCAACTTATCCTATAAACTCAGAGGTATTTCGCAAGAACATCTAATCCTCTCCTTCTCCTTGCCCGGAAGCTAAAGATCTTTTCCGGGTTTTTCGATGACAAGTTTAAAACCTTAAGCTGGTAAGTACCCCGATTAGCTTCTTTGTTCCTCTTCTTCAACTTTTCATTAGCCTTTTCCACTTTCGTCTATATGTAGGGATAAGGTTGAGTTCATATCGGTTTTGAGCTTCGACTTGTTCCTTCAAAATTTCATTCTCATTTTTGATGTGTCTATTAAGTATCTCCAAATTTCATACCATCCCTTCTCTAGCACATCTATTTTCCGGGATGCTGGAGGACTAGGGTTCTCTCTCTCGCTCAAGCTTTCCTTTTCCAAAGTTTCAACATAATCATAAACTTTTCACGAAAGGTAGTCAATTTCCGGGTTTCTTCATTAAAATCCTCTTCAACATCTTCTTCAATAGATGTTTCCTCATCTTCTATATTAATCACCCATGTTTGTTTGATTTGAGTTTTCCTGGGCTTTAGTCTATGGCTTCTTCTTGGCCGAGAAGATCCCTCTCCTTTCTCTCGTGCGCATTTCCCCGATTACCTTATATTTCTGTTGTCTCTTGATTTGAGTCAACTTCTCCGAGATGATTTCCTCACTACTTGGATCGTTTTGTCAATTTCAGCTTTTTGAAGTTCTCCATTTTCTACTTCTCCTTTGTGGGCCGTTGTTCGTGTGAGGGTTCTTTTGCTCTTTCAAAATGATTTCTTATCAAGAAATTGTCCCATGTATCATTTGTTTTGGCTAAATGGTGTTCAATTAAAATCTTCACCAAGCCATGATGGTATAGAGTTGTCTCTAAAAATTGAACCCTTCTCTTGAACACAAGAAGCCATCTTTTTCAAACTTTTGAAGCAAGAAGTAGGGTAAGTTTAAGTCTGCCCTTAAAATGCATTATCGCCTAATGTGGTAAACATAAAATGTGCCATATCTACCCTCACATGTAATAATTTTTTGGTGCATTGGCAGTATGTTTCTCCATTTATTTTTCAATGCGTAACTTGGAATTCCTTTCTTAAAGACAAGGGATTATCCATACCTCGGTGATTTTAGAATTTGCTTCCAGGATTCATGATGGAATTCTCTCGTTTGAACCATCTTCCCATTTCTAAGCAACCCCGTAGCTTCGCAATGAAAACTTCAAGGATGCTGAATTTGACATCTCTTACTTCAACTTCAAACTCTCCTTGAAATGATTCAAGAATGTTTTAGTGACTTCTTTGTGGAAGCCATTAAATTTCTCCAAAAATTGTAACCATCCTATCTCTGCTGTAACATTTCTTTGCATCGAGGGTAGCCTTCTAGGTATTTTGTACCCACTCGGTTCAGCTTCTTACAATGAAACCCATAATTTCTTCTTCAATGTTCGCATTAATACTCTTTCTACCCACCGAAATAATAAATTTGACCTTCGAATTGAAATGGCTTCAGTTCTTAATGACAATGGCTTCAAACTTCTAATGACATTCCTCTCGGTTGATAGTGACAATGTACTTTCAAACTTCTGGACCGATATGCCTCCGGTTGACAATGAAAAATGGCTTCAAATTCTACTACACCGGCTATACCTCTCATTTACCGGTGATAAATGGCTTCAAATTCTTCAATGCTTATACCTCTCGTGTTTACAAGATAATGCTCAATCTCTACCCATGGTAATAGTGCTTTGATATCCAAATCGATATACCCTTTTCTCTCGCTCTCGATAGTGTTTATCCAAACTCGATATACCCTTTTTTCTCTCGCTCTCGTGATAAGGATATCTCGTTGTGGAATGAAGTGCCGGCGATGTTCGGAGTGATGGAAGTAGTTACTTTAATAAGGTAATGGAGTGAGGTGGAGGAAACGAATTAATGATCAAAAGACAATGGAGATTTACAACGGAAAATAAAATCATCATTGAATGATTTGGTTGGGTGACGTGAAGAATTCAAACACTCCGACCATTTGAAGCGCTTAAATGATATCGAGTATAGAATTTGAAATGAGAGATTTTAATCCAAAGTTTCTGGAGGGTTTATTGGTCATGATCAATAAAAATAATTAAAAAAACCTTTTCGAACAATTCATAACTAAAACTATGCTAAACTTTATGAAATGCCATTATAATATAAACTTGTTACTCGCTTTTTCATTTGATTTTTTGTAGTCTTTGTCTTCTTTCTACTCAGTCTTTTGGAAGAGTCTTCATAATTCTTCTTGATTCTTCTTATTCATGGATACACTGATCATTTTGTTGCAATTCTTAATGTCCGTCGATTAATGTCTTCAGATTTGTAGCTGCCGAATGACCGTCCGGTCATAAAGGCCGATCACTGGCAGAATGTTTGTTAAGCCGTAGAATGTACCAGAGTATTTTAATCATGGAATGGAGCAGTTCTTGGAATATAGGTGAAATGTTATATGGTATGAATGAATATGGATGATGAGACATGATATGTATGAAGTGGATGATGAAATGGAATGGATTCAGTTTATGAAATGGAGTGGAAGAACATAAGAATCATTTCCGCAATCCATACATTTGTTATTCATTTGCGCAGTTATCATCGACTTTAAATTTTGACATGAAAATGAGATGAGTTTATATGGAATGAGATGAATGAAATATGAATGAAGTAGAATATGAATGAATGAATGAAATGGAGTATGGATGGATAATTGAATGGAAATGAAATGAAATGAGATGGATCATAATCACTATGGATCCGAACTTATGATTTTGTAATAAATTTCATTGTAAAAAAAATGGAAAAGTTAGAGGTCGAGAGAGACTCGATTTTCACCCTATCTTTCCGTATAAACATGCCAATCAATGATTGGTTTTTCATGTTTATACCTTTATTTTATTTTTATTTTTATTTAATAAAAAAGAGAAATGCTTCAAAATATTTAATCAGTCGATGAAGAAGAGAGATTATTATTCATTAACTTCACATCATTGCTTTCGGGGAATTTCTCTGACAAATTCTTCTCTTGAGAGTGGTTTATGATATAGCTTCAATCTATGACCATTCACAAGAAAAAGTGACCTCTTCTTCATCTATAGTTCTCGATTTTTATCGCCGCATTATCAAAATTTCAACAATTTCATATGGCCCAAGCCAATGTCCGAAATTTACCTTTGAAAATCCTTGAATTTTGAATCAAACAAGAGAGCCTACTACCTTCTTTGAATTTATTCTCTTTGATGTACTTGTCATGCCATCTAGCCCTTTGTTGGACTAGACTTGTTTTCCGAATCGCATCTGTCCGATCTCATCCAATTCATTAACTGGGCCTGGGCCTATGCTTTTGTGCCTCCGTCAAATCAAGTCCTACTAACCGCCATTTTGAAAGTTTGAATTTGGAACTCTATGGGAAACAAAACTTGATTTCCATAAACAAGCTCATAAGGAGTATGGCTTATGTGTTTCTCCATGTAGGTCTATAGGGCCCACAAGGCTTCAGAAGCCTATCTACCCAATCTCTTCTATGTAAATGAACAAATTTTGTTAGGATTCCTTCAATGACCTTATTGGTAGATTCCACTTGACCATTTGCTTGTGGATGATAGGAGTAGATTTTCTATGCCCGATTTTGTACCTCTCCATCATTTTCTCCACTAGCCTTGATGTAAATTGAGCCTCGTATCCGTAACAATTTCTCTTGGGACACCAAAACGAGTAAAAATATCCTCTAAAAAGAAAAGTAACTACAGATGCTTCATTAGCAACAAATAATGGCTTAGCTTCTACCCATTTAGTAACATAATCGTGAAAACTAATATATATTTTGTCTTCAACATGGAGGACTAATAGGTCCTACAAAACTAAAGTCTATTTTCTTCAAAAGGTTCAATATGTACCGAGGTTGTAATGGCATCCTCACCGACTCCGAGAAGGCTCTCTACCTCTTTAAGTAACCGTCACACCTTTTTGACATACTCCTTAGCATCTTTAAACAAGGATGGCCACACATCCTAAATTAAGGATCTTTATAGGTCAGTCTCTCTTATCCGCAAAGTGTCCGCCACAAGGTTCATCATGACATGCCTTGAGAATCTCGTGCATCTCATCTTCACGAACACACCTTCTAATGATCAACTGATTCCGTCTTTGCATAACCTATTAGCGACCCATGAATATTTTTCACTATCACAAATGATTTTTTCTTTATCCCTTGCATTCATAATTGAAGGAAATTTTCCCGAAACTAAATAATTAGCAATATCAAGAACCATGGAGTTTGAGTAGAAATTTCAGATATTCATCGTGAAATTGATCTTCAACCTGAAAATAATCTTTGATATTTGGAGTCTAGATAGGAACTACCATCAGAGGAGCCAGGCCTATCTAGAATAGTAATGTTGAATTCTCACAGTAAGAGCAATAACCATCTTATAACTCGCCATTAGTGATTGATTTGTTCATTAAGTATCTAATTGCGTAATGATCGTTGTGAATAAAAGTTTCATAGCCTGTTATATAGTGTCTAAATTTGTTTATGGCATGAACAACAGCCTAAAACTCTTTTTCAGCTTAAAGTATAGTTTCTAACTCGGCAGAGTGAAATTTATCGATATAATAGATGGCATAGGGAATCAAGTCTTTCTCGCCCACACGCTTCCTAGAGCCGTATCGGAGGTATCCGTCGAGATATGAAAAGGTAACTTCCGCTAGGGTCCCTTAATATAGGTGTCAATTTTGGTTTCTGTGGTTTCCAAAACCTAACGGCAATCGAAGTCCATTTGAATTCACAATCTTTGGTGAGTAATTTGAAGAGTGGAGATGCTATTTTGGTGAAGTTTTCTATAAATCTCCGATAATGTCCCGTAAATCCTAGAAAACTTCTAACATCTCTTTGACAATTTGGAATAGATAAAGTTAGAGATGACTTCGAACCTTGACTCATCAACTCTAATCCCATCCCCCGAAAATGTGGTGCCCTAAAAACAATACCTTCTAGTGAAACATCATAAAACATTTTTCATGACTAAGTGAAAGGTTTGTTTTCTGACATATTTTTAAAGCTTTTTCCCGTTGTCTAAAGCTTCTTCAAATGAGTTTCCATAAACCGTGAAATCATCCATGTATACCTCTTACACAATCATGTATTAGATCCGAAAATCTTAATACCGCCTTTGAATGTTATGTGTGCATTGCATAATCCAAATGGCAATACTGCAAGCATAGGTACCCCAAGGATGTAAATGTGGTTTTGTCTTGATCTTCAAGCGCTACTTGGATTTGATTGTAACCACTAAACCCATCTAGGAATGAAAAGTACTTTTCGCTGCCTAATGTATCTAATACTCTGATCTATGAAAGGTAAGTGAAAAAATGGTCTTGCTATAGCTTTATTTAGTTCTCGTAGTCAACACACACCCTCCATTTTCCATCTTTGGCACAATTACCAAAGGAGAAACCCACCGACTATCCGAAATAGATGGGGAGTGAAATTAACATTTAACAATTTTTGCAATTCTTCTTTAACAATTTCCCTAAGATTTGGATTCATTCATCTTCGAGGTCGTCTCGATTGGTTTGCAATTTGCTCTCTATATAGATGTGATGAGTACAAGTCTGGGGGGCTTATCCCTTTCATGTCGGCAGTATTCCCATACATGCAGAATGTCTCCGTAATACTTTGACTAACTCTTCTGTTGAAATTTTTCTAGGTTCTCGTTTATGTTCAAAGTTTTTCCTGAAAAATTTCACTTGTAGAGTCGCCAGTAAATTTGTCCATAGAATGAAGAGACATCTCGCCTTGATGACAAAAACTCAATGTTGATCCCTCTGAAATGATTCATGTTTATGTTCTCGAGAGGATTCAAAGTTTTCTAGAGTATTCAAATTTGATTATCTTCACTAATTCTCGAAATTGTGAAGAGAGGTTGTAAATCTTCCTCATCCTCTATCCATTGAGTGTCATCTAGATCCGTAATTTTCCTAGCCGGAGGATATAAAGGAACTTCTTAGTTGAACTACCATCGAAATATACATATCACCGGACCTACAACTAATAAAAGCATCAGCCGTAGCCAACCAAGGTCTTCCTAATATAACAAAGATGGCCTCCTAGATTATTCTTAGGAGTTAGATCATGAAATCCACAGTGTATTCCCAAGAATCTAGTGGACATTGGAATGTCTTCTATTACCCCATCCGGTTTGATCACAAACATCTATTCAATTGTAATAGTGTGGTGTAAAGAGAAGATTAGGATGTTTCATTTGTCCATGATTTTTCTACTCATGATATTTATTTGTCATCTCTAAATCAATGAGTGTGTTTTGAATTTCAATTCCATTGATGTGAATTTTTGAAACTGATTTCCCCGGGTCAAGATACTTTGGATTGTTAATCTTGCCCATCATAATGCCCGCTATTTGTCCTACTCGCTTGAATTTTCTTCAAGCTTTATTCTTTTTCTCGTTGTCTTCATACTCAACTCCTTTATTGTTTTGGCTAAAATTGGGATTTCGATGGCTTGTAATAATGGAATTTTAATGCAAACATTTCTCGGCCTCATCTAGAAATCATAATTAGGCACCATGATTTGTTTTTCTACACCTCTATCAATTTTTAATCTTTCCGGAAAGGGAGGTATAGAAGTAGATGATGTGGATGGTTGCTCTAATACAGAGTTGGATTTATTGGATCTTGCTTAGTTTTTCAGTTAGTTTGGGTCTTGAAAGGATGTGCCTTCCTCAAGACTTTTATTCACTCATAGAGAGTCTTCCTCAGAATTATCTTGTTCTTGTATGATCACGAAGGTTTCGTCTTTTCAAGTATCTTCCGTACCCAAGTTGAACATCACTAAGGTCTAGAGGAGTAATTAAATGTTGGAAACCGTTGGCCTTCTATCATGTATGTATTTCTCCGGGAGGGTTCTATTGTTGGGGTTTGGTATGGGTTGAGCGTGCAATTGATTTGATTTTGAGGAATGGTAATGGGAAAGTGGTTGATTTTGATGTGGTTGGCTCGATGATGTTGTTGAGGATTTTGTTGAAATGAAGATTTTTGAGGAAAAATTTCGTTGAGGATTTTGAGGATAAAAATGTGGATATGGTGGATAGGATGGTGGATACCGATAGTATGGGGAGTATCTTCCATAGGGACTTTGTGTTCCTTGTGCCCAAGATTGAGATTGATTTTTGAAATTGGGGCCAAGGTTGCCGCCAAGAATTCCAAGGTGGAGGTTGATTATACATTTGATCATGGAATCCTTTGGTGGTTCGAGGTCCTCGCTAAGGTCTTCTAGATACAAAATTGAGAGACTCGTGGAATCTGTGAGAGTCCTCCTGAAAGACAAAATTTCTGAGACTCTCAGAAGAGAAGGACAATTCTGGGTTTCCATGTTTTTCGTAACAAATGACACAAAGCTTTACAACTTTTACATCCAAAGGACACTCTCTCAAGGCATGTTTCTTTCTACATTTGGGACAAAAGATTGCCAAGGCATCGATTCAGCTCTCCTTGTTTGTTTTGTATCTTAAGGGTGTCTATTTGTTCACTAAGACTCCCTAAGAGGTCGATTAAAATCATCAAGGCGTGTGTCCTATTTCGATCTACTTACCGTCCCAAAAGCAGACTTACTTACCCTCGCAAGAGCCGGACTGGACCTTCGATCGCTTTAGACTTCCTCTCAAGGTTGATACATAACTCGTATATTTCGTGTAATGAGTTGTGATATATCCCCTTCTCCTGTCATGTTAAGGATATCCAACCATTCATCCCTAATTTTTTTCTGAACAAAAGAGCTTTTAAGGTGTCTTGATCTAGGTTTTTCTATTTGCCCTTTTATGTTGTAATTAAATCTCTCCAACAAATCTTCCAAATTTTCATCTTCTTTTTGTAACATCTGGAATACTTCTTCCTTATGATTAACCTAAGAGACATACAATAATCCAAATATCTCTAGAAATGTTTACTTCATGTCTTCCCATGTTCTAATAAAACTGGGCTGATCGTACCATAAACCACTTCACGTCGCTTCCTTCAAAGTTGAAGGAAATAATTTCAAGCAGCATCTTGTAAGTAGTCATAAGTTCTACATAGCACTTCACCAAATAAGAAGGTTTCGTGATCTTTAGTTTTAAGTCCATAGAAGTTGGGAAGGACAGAGGGGTGAAATGTTTTTCATGGTTGTATTAGTTTCTTCATCAATTATAAAGTGGAACCTAAAAGAGCTTCCTATTCTACCTCTTCCTCCATCTACACCTCTACCTCCTTCTCCTCTACCTCTACCTCTACCTCCAAATAGTGTGTGTTCTCCATTAAAAACTCCTCCTCCTTCTTCGCCATGGTTGACTCTCCGTGGAAGTAGAAAGGTTTGTGTCCCTACAGAGTTTTTAGATCTTCTTCTATGGAAGGTCTGGATGAAGTGGAAGGTTTTTCTAATGGAATAGTTGACCTTAGATCTTCTAGAAGTCCAGGATCAGGAGAGGATGGAATATGGGTTTGAGTTGAAGGTGTACTAGCTCTGGATCTAGATGAAACAAGTGGTGTTCTAGAAATCAAACTTCTGCCTTTGCTGCTTATAAATATTCCCCTTGAATATCTCTCCCTATGAATATAATTGTTTTTGGATGCTAAGAAACAAAGGTTACCTAGTTTTCACTTCCCCAGCAACGGCGCCAAAATGTTTGGTCTCAATCTAGTCTCCTAAATTGAGCTCATTTAATTGTCAAACTGTATTGGTAAATCGCTGAAGTGAAGTGTACTATATGTACCTAGGTTTTTGTTTCTTAATGCGTTGTGTGTAGTGTTTTGAAGGTATTTTTGGTCTTTTGTGATGATTTATGATGTTTTTGATCTTTTTGGTGGCTTTATGTTCACAAGAAAATGACTAGAAAGCTAATGGAAGGAAGCTAATGATTAAGAAAAACAGAGTGAAGCCTAATTGGTTGATGTCAAATGGTAAATGAAATGCAATACTATAAATCAATCAAATATAAACTATGACTAAGCAAAAACAAAGTTTGATAATGACTTTAAGCAAATGATTCAAAACACAAACTCAACTTGTCAAATTCTTTTCATCAAAGGCATTTTGAGAGAGAGCTTGAGATATGGTCAACTAACCGTGCAAATCCTCCTAACTAAAATGCTAAATTAACTAATTTATAATGATGCAACATTTTATCATTCGATTAGAGATTTTATTTAAGCATATTTGGAGCAAAACATTGATACCATCATAAGGTCTTCTACTCTAAGACTAGTTCCCAACTCTATCTCCCGCAACTTAGTTTGATGACACTACACTTCACTCAAAGGTTATAGATTTTTGAAATAGTCTTTTGAGGAAATGTTTGTTTTATGAAATGATAAGGAAGTTATGTAATTTACTCGAGGCCTTAAAATGATATTGTCTTCTTCGTCTCCATATGGTGAGGAATCAATTATGGATTTTAGAACAAGAAGAGGTTTGTGAATAATGAAGGTTGTTTTAAGCTTTATCAATGAAGTAATCTAATATGCAAGAATGGCACCGAATATGGAGTGTAAATGCGATGAGTTAAGCTAAAACTCGAACTTTAAAATGTCAGCTAGCCTAAAACAAAGGTTGAACTACAAGTCATTATCAAACTTAAACAAAATAATTGAGCATGAGTTAAGTGCAATTGGAACCTGAGTATCCTAACTAGGCTACCATGCATTATTCTATGGAATTATACAAGCCTCTGCTTTTTCCATCATGATTGGTATTTTGGAAGAGCTTTTGAACAATCCTAATCGTACAATTCAAAGGCAAAATGCAAACGTAAAGACCGAAAGCAATGAAAAAACTAAAATATCATAGCCATCTCCTACCCATCATTATGATATTTTGGAAAAGCATTTTAAGAGCAAGAATGTACTATGGTACTTAGTAAAAACACACAACTAAAGCATTCAAGATCACAATCATGCTTAAGACATTATAAGGATTTTTTGGAAGAGTTTCTTCTTTGGAAGAGTGCTTAGCATAAGTATAACTGTGATGGTGAACAAAAGAGATTACAATTAAATCCTACAACACTATAGCCATATCCCATTCATCATTATAATCTTCTGGAAGAGTTTCTTCTTTTGGAAGAGTTTTTAGAACGATTATAACTATAGTAGCTAATGAAAACAACTACGAATTCAACTTCAAAAACGTAAAGGCGTACTTGTAATACTTATCTAAATTAACAAATAAATCCGCATTGTAAGTGTGGGCCCTCTACCACCGGGACGAATCTAATCCAAATCAAATCAACGATTTCAAAACAATATTGTCTCATTTCATTAAAGGTGAAATAACTTGAATCGTAGAAAGCACCGCGTCTTTCAGCGTAAAATGTAGCACGTAATCTGGTTGTAACTGAAACAAAAATCTAGCCTAGCTCTTGGTTTCCCAAGTGTTTATATAAAAAATGTACATAACAAGACTTGCAACAATTCCAGATCATTGTCTTTCCTTATCGAAATCACATTAGGACTCTTGAAGTGGTCGCGTAAAAAGGAAAAGGACATCCGGACTAAGACAGCCCTACTAGAAGTCCGCCTTCTTAAATGTGTTCCCACGTACTCAAAACCATATCCAGAATTCGTTTCTTCCTTCATAGAGCAAACGAACAATGTAGAGACATGACGTGGAATATTCCCATATGAGATTTTTCTTGAGAGGCCACCTCGAACATACCCAAACGTGAAGACAACACAGCACTGCTTCTGCTAGTCATTTAATGTCTCCGCATTCTCATAGCCTAGTTCCCACAAAATGCATTACAATGGAAAAAAAATCACAAAACTTAGCAAGTCGCTCATGTTAATCATTCTAAAAGTAATTTTAACTAAATTCATTGATCAATTGATCCGAATAGCAATGGACAAAGGAAAATGAGGAAGTAGAATGAAAATAATACAATAATCTGATACCACTATACTTCACAATGCTCTTCACACCACATGAACCTCCCAAGGAATTATTTAGTAGCACACCTAAGGCTCTGAGACCAGACATACACACAACTAAGTGTGGAGACTACAGAACTGAAGACATACAAAGATAGAGCCTGAGGTAGAAGAAAAAACGCCAATGAAAACAATGTAGGATGATACTAAAGAAGGTAACTATAGGAGTGACACAAAAAGCCTACATCTGATCCAAAATTTGATAATCTAGCCAAAAACATGGAGAGGCTAGAAAGAATGATGGAGAAAAATGGTTGTCCAAGCTTCACAATCGAATAGAGATAGCCCAGAATCCGAACCAAAACTTTAGGAGAAAACAATCCTCCCAATAGACAAAGGATTTCACTCAACAAATCATACCTCCATTCCAAGAGAATTTCCTTGATGACGATGAGGGAATAATAGAGGACCGTGAGGAACTATTATAAACATGAGGGAGTGGATAACCAAGATCACACCCTTTTCACAGAAGATAACCGTACATCATACACACATTGGGATGAGGAAGGGTTAGAATCCAAAGACTATAGGATAGGATTCTAGAATGCCATCATGCAAGTCCGAGAACAATATGATCTTAGAAGAAAAAATAACATAGATACTCCCAAACCAAAAACTCACAATCACTATTAAGAAAAGACCCGAAAAGACTTTCTAAAGGGATCAAGAAAGCAACAAAAAAATAGCCGAGAGTTCGAAAACAAGGACAAAGACATCCAAACCATCGATAAACCAAATCAAGAAACTAGCAAAGACTAGCATTGCAGCCTATCAAGCCCTAAAAATGTCAACTATAGACATAGTGAAAATCAGCAAGTCGATTTTGCCAATAAAATAGTGACTAACAAATCGTAATTTAACCTTTCAAAGAGTTAGTCTCCTTTCACCCGGAGAGTGAGATTCCAAAATCAAAAATTTCTATCCCTCTCACCGAGTTGGCCACCCAAGATGCATATAAATTTCAAATATTGAAAGCTTAAACTTAGGAGAAAAACAATGACTCGTCAACTTAAATGATGATCAAACCTCTCTTGTTTGGCCCAAAAATTGAAGGGAAGTTTCATGAAGTAGTAGTGCCTCCTTTCTATGTCGATTTCAAATATCCATGACAAAATCCTACATAATGCTATGCATGACTTAGGGGCTTGCCACAACCTCATGCCAAAAGTGATCATGGAAAAATTAGGCCTAGAGATAACACTACCATATAAGGATTTATATTATTTTGACTCCAGCATAGTGAAGTGTGTGGGCCTCGATCAAAGATCTATGTGTGAATTTGATCCAAATCCCACCAAATGCATGGTAATGATGTTGTAGTGGCTGATGTACCTCCTATGTATGGCATGTTTTTTTCAAGATCATGGGGTGCCAAGTCATGAGGTACAATGCAAAATGGACATGACATATGCCACTATCCCCGTTTTCAACCGCCTAGAAGACTATATAGGGAAGTACACATGAAATTCTATATAAGCAGCCTAGAAAAACCAAAAATTCTCCTCTTTACTACTGGCCCATACATACCTAGACTCCTTTATCCTTTTACAATGATGAGTTTGGCTGCATGAGCAAGAGCTAGAGAATAAAAAATTTAAACAAATCGTAGTAGAGGCCAAAAATCTAAACATAATGGAAGCTCTAGACAGAAAGGAAAATAAGGGAGAAACATTTGAACAATTTGCAGAGTTAGAAAATCTAAGCAAGACTATAGGAGTGATACTCCATTAGCCTCGCTAACCTTAAGAAACAAGAAGACATTAAGGGTGAAACTGATAAAAAATCTACAAACAATCCTTTATGAGCATGAGCTTGATGGGTCTTCGCACTAAAAGGAATGTAGGAACCGGGGTATAGTTCCACAATACCGAAAACAATTATGCCGAGAGTCATGCCTTCAAACTAAAATTCAAATGCACAAACAACATAGCAGAGTATGAAGCTCTCCTCTTACGATCGCATCTATCAGTAAAAACTAGAGCTAAGAGGATATTTCCGTCCATGGAGACTTAATCCAGTTATCATGGAGAGTACACTACCAAACATCCTAGATTAAGAGCATATAGAAATGATGACATGGATCTATCGAGAACATTTGTAGAATATGAGCTTGTGTTTGTCCCTAGAAGTCAAAACATACTTCAAGTAAATCGATTGCCCCGTGTCGCTAGTTCATATCGAGACCACTTAATGACAAACAAATCAGACAACAAAAATACGTACTCAAATAGCTAGATAATAAAAATATTGGCAGGTCTTTAAGGGTGACAAACAGATAGAAGATTTCTTACTTTCCAGGAATGAGTTTGAAATTGCTCGATTCAAGATTTAAGCTCTCGTTGGAAGACAAGCTTTTTAGATAAAGAGCTCCCCGATGAAGAAAAACCATCCCCTATCAGAGAAATAACATGCCGACCAAGGAATTTGAAAATCAAACAAAAAATACATGAACACGGACAAAGAATACATATGCACAAGTACCCAAAGACAAAAGCATACCTAGAGGACTAACACCCCTGGGGAAGATCTCTTTGATTTTTAACATGGGAAAAAGAGGCCCACTATATAACCCATCGAATCTGATGTTGAAGAATGCAATATAGGCAAAAGAAGGACAAGCCTAAAATGATCAAATTATCTAAAAACTCATGCTAAGACATATCAAAATTTAAATACATTGATTTGTTTAAAGAGTTTGTGGATGTTTTTTCTTGAGTTATGAAGATTTGAAAAGCCTAAGGACACGTAGATCATCTAGCATAAGATTCCACGAAGAAAACTGTAAAACCTTTTAGAAAAAGCTACTTGTATCAAACCCTACACAATTACCTCTGCAGAAAAAGAAATTAAGAAAATGTATGAGGCTTAATCATAGTGCTCAGGAGGTTTTTAGGATTGGGTATCTAATCTTGTGGCTGTAAGAAAAATACAAGAGAAATAAGGCTATGCATTGATTTTAGAAACTTAAACAAAGCCTCCTTAAAAGACAATTACCAACAAAGTGGAACACATCCTACAAAGGGTAGTTGAATCTAGGAGGATTTCACCGCTAGATGGCTTTTCGTGATACAACTGTGTCTTAGTACTACCGTAAGATCAACTTAAAACAACCTTCACCACTATCAAAGTACTTATGTAGGAAATGCCTTCTGGATTAATGAATGCTTGGGCCACCTTTCAAAGAGCTTATGGACATTGCATTCTCAGAATAAATAGGTCACTTCATTGCAATTTACCTTGATGACATTGGCTACTTATTCCAAATCGATGAAGAACAATCTTAAACATTTGAGAATGGTCTTTGAGAAATGCGTGTTTTGGGCTAATCTTTAAATCCCAAGAAGACAAGATTTGGTCTCGAATAAGGTAAATTTCTTGGTCACATTATATCTAAAAAGGATTAAAATAGACCCAAAAAGGGGCGTTGAGGGAATATTGCGAGATTAGCCACCCAAGAAACATCAAAGAGTTGCAATCCTTTATTGGGAATATTAATTTCTTAAGGAGGTTTATACCCAACCTAGCGTAACTCTTAGAAACATGACAAAACATGATAAAGAAATAATTAGGAGTTAAATGGACTCTAGAAGCCAAGAAATCTAACCGGTAAACATGCACTACCCGAGTACCCGCTTCATCACCGCATTTTACTAAAGATTTCCTTATATTCTCATTTGCATCGAACACAATTATGGTCGTTGTCCTATTGCGTAAAAATCCAGAGGGACAAGAGTAGCCAATTGCATTTTTCAACAACACATTAAGAGATGCACCTCTCAAATATAATATCATGGAAAAATAGGCCTATGCTTTTGCAAAGGCCTCGAAGGATTTCAAATTATATATTTTACATTCCCATATTATTGCCGTTGTGCCTAATATAGTGGTGAAAGACATTTTTGTCACAAGATCCAGAAGGGAAAAATAGGAAAGTGAATTGATGTGATACTATAATATGATCTGGAAATCAAAACCCACTAAACTATTCAAAGGTCAAGGCCTAGCACAATTAATGGCTAAATCTAACTTAAAAAGCCCTTCACATAAATATGGTAGATGCTTTGATGAATAGGAAGGGTTACCAGCCTCCCATTGTTGAAGAACAAACATCTAAAAAGTGACCTTGGTATCCTAATATCTTATACATTCTTATCAATCTAAATGCTCCTCCTAATTTATCTAAGACAAAGGTAAGGTTTTTAAATTTGAAAGCTAGAAAATTATTCTTCATTTTTAAATGAATGTTTATATTGGAAAAATGCCAATGGTTTATTGCTTAAATGTTTGCCCGAATTTGATGCAGAGGATCAACCATGAGTTTCATGAAGGAGAGTGTGGAGGCCATCTCTATTGGAAAACCACTACCAATAAAATCCTAGAGCCGGTTATTACCGGCCCACCCTCTTCCAATATGTCCACAAAATGATAGTTGCCTGCCACAAGTGCCAAATCTTGGAGGGAAAAAGAAAAATTCTTCCTTTAATCTCTTTACAACCAATCACCGGCTGGCTCATTTTCAATGCTGGGGCTTAGAATTCATAGGGGAAATCCATCCGCTTCATCTTCCCAACATATATGGATACTCATGAAGCACGACTATTTCACCAAATGGATAGAGGCCATCCCTTCTAGGAATTCCACAGACTCAATTATCATAAAAATTCCTCGAAGACCATATCCTATCTAGATTTATTTTCCTAGGAAAATTATCATCGATAATGTTGTCGAATTTGGTTCCAAAAAATATGATTGATTTTTTCCACCTGCACGTATTGCACTTGGTCATTCTACCGCTTATTACCCTCAAGGTAATGGGCCGCGTAATCATCAAATAATAGTTTGGTGACCATCATCAAGAAGTCGTTTGAAGAAAAATAAAAAAACATGGCATAATAAGCCGGTGCATGCTTTATAAGCAAGTATTGTGTTACAACAAAGAAAATTCATTGGAATGTCTCCTTATCACCTAGTTTATGAGCATGTAGTTTTTCCCTACCATTTTGGGAGTAACAATGATAAAATTGGTCCAAGAAATACAATCGCAGGGATACAACATGGTAAGGAGGATCAATCAAACCATACATCTCTAGAAAACAAGGAAGAAGTCTACAAGAGCTCTTTAAAGTGCAAGAACATCAAAACGTTGTTTGATAAGAGAACAAAGGCCTCAGGATTTCAAAATTGGGGACAAGGTACTTAAATGACTCTAGGAGAGAGGATAAGGGTAAGCATGGAAAGTTTGAAAAATTTTATGGCAAGGCCCTTACATCATTCAATATGTCATTGGTACCAACGCAATTTTTTCGCAAGAATTGGATGGTACGTATCTATTTGGGGTCCCGTCACGGCGTGATGCTCAAGCATTAGTTACCGGGGCCGAAGTTCGCATTAAAGTTTTCACTTCCATTGTAAATACCATTGCTTTTTTTTGTTTGGAAAAAATAAAAAATAAAAAATATAAGAAGAAAGGTTCGTACAAGCTCAAATCTTGAACTCTATGAAGTTCCAAAAGAATGGCCCAAATCGATCAAAACCCGAGCTAGAGAGAAAGTGAAAGGCTAGTTCTAACGTGCTCAAACTTGAACCAAAAGAAAAGAAAGAAAGAAGAAATAGATCTACAAGACCAAAACTAGAGATGAAATGAAGAAAGAAAGGTGACTCGAAAAAGCCAAAATCCGAGTCACAAGAAGAAGGAAGGATACTCTAATTCTCGTAATTTCAAGCCTTCACAATTTTGTTTCAATTTTTCTCGCAAAGTTCGCTTCATGTGCACTTTGTCTTTATGCCATGGACCTGTGAGCAACGACGGTCCGGTTTGTTTGTATTTAAATTTCATGAATATAGATAATGAAAATCTGTTAGATGTGCTTTAATCCTCGCATATTAGTTTAGGTAGAGAAGCTATGAGTCCAATCAAGTTAACTGGTCTCATGGAGGAATAATGGTACAATTAGATTAGTTTTTGCTTTCAATATAATGATGAAGAGGGTCTCGCAAGTTTAAAATGCACCTTGAATAAAAAATGTTAGGATAAGAGGATGGGTAGGTAGATGTTTGGGAAAAGGTTTTCTTCTCGATATGATATCCATTAGGTTTGTAGCAAGCTTGATCAAAGAGGAAAAGGATGGCTGGCACAGTATCCGGCCTACTTCCAAAGATTATCTTTCGAGATTCATGGCACTTCAAGAAGATGCCATCCCCATGTGGAGCCACCGGTAGCCACCCATATTTTTTTAAAGTGAACAAGGTGGCTAAATATGCTTCGAGCCTTCAAGAGAGACATTTCCTTTGTAAATATATCGTTCAAGCCTCCATGTGTTTTCTATCCTTCATAATTATCTTCACCGTTGTTTCCATTAATGAACCTTGTTGTCTATGAAAGAAACTCCGTTTTCAAAGGCCCCCATCTTCCCCATTTTCCCTCATTCATACTTCATTTTCCTTCATTCCCTTCATAAATTCCCTTTGATAAGGTTTCAAACCTCTTTTTCATCTTATTGAAACCCCTCAAAACCTTCAAAAACCTTCATTTGGCCTAAAAACCCACTTTTCAAAGATTTAAGCCTTAAGCCCCTTTTGGCCTTAGCCCTAGCCCCTTTTCCTCATGTGACCTCATCCCGCGACTGTGAGCCAGCCCCCATCACGCAATCGCAATCAGTATTTATATTTTCTTTGTTAAACATTTATTTCAAAAAACCCCAATGCTGATTTCTTCCCCGCTGATCTCTAATTGATCCGACCATTGAATCCACAAGAACCAACAAACAGATTAAATCACACTTCACCGGTAGTCCGTCATCGCATCCACCGATTTGATCTAGACCGTTGAATCCACAAGAACCAACTACCAGATTCAATCATGCCTCGCCCCACACCGCCGACATCACACCACCGATTCACTCCCGACTATTGATCTCCCTCCTGACATCCGATTTTTCGCCGCGTTTAATCGCACATCGCAAATTCAAAGACCCTTGCGTGCTTTAGCCTCTTTCCTTTCTCCGAAGCGATTTAATCCCGTGCTACCATTCCGACAGATCCGATGGTTCATGCTTCATTGCATCGTGCTCATCTCTCACGTAATCCTCCACCATCCCGACCTCTCGATTAAATCTCCACCAAGATCAAGTTTGATTGACAAATTCACATTACTTCTCGCTCTTTAAACCCCGCCCTTCTCATTCTCCCGCATCGACAGACCCCAACCGTTGATCCTCGACACCGATTTCGCCAGACACCCCGCAATGCACCCCGCCTCCTTTTCGCCCGTGCATATAACCTTATGTCGCATTTTCCCGCTCCGTTAGATTTCGTAGATGATCCAACGGCTTTAAACTCAATATCGCGTAATTTATGCGCCGAAGAGTTAACGTTTTAAAATTATGTGATATGGGCTGCTTTTTGAAAGGACAGTGTCATGCCATGTATGGAATCGCATTTTTTTTGGCTGTAAATCTTAAACCTCTTGAACACCGCACGAAGACCACTAATGGTTTTCCGTGATACCTCCCCCTCCTCCGCAACTCCCGATTTAATCTCAATGTATAATCTCTCTCAGATCGGATTTGCCCCAAATTTAATTTCACCCCATTAGTTTGCTCACTCATCTAACTCCCGAATGACTCCATCAAAAGATCTCGACCGTTGATTGTCTCTTAATCTAACGACCCACGATATCGCATTTTCACTTCATCCACCATTCATCTAATCTCCCAACGACCTCATCTGACAATCTCCATCGTAGATCACCATGATCCGATGGCCCATGTTCATCCTCGCACCCAACCCCACTCAGACCCGTTTTCGCCTTTTGCCATAGTTTTTCATCACATTTTCCACCGCATCCACCATTTTTTCGCCGTTTCTCCTCCATTCTCACGAGCCTCCTCGCGCCCACCCCACTCCCCCCTAGTTTTTATAAAATGTTTCTCATTTTTTGGCAGGTTTCAAAGGTGGTGAATTCACACCGTTTTCACAAATACGTCATGGTGAAAGACCATCGCAGCCAAGATCGCAGGAAGAAATTCGAGAAAGGTTAAAGGCATAATATTAAAGATTAAGAAGCCTAATCCATAATGCCACGCATTAAACACAACTGATCGCAGCGTAGAGGATATATCAAGAAGACATTCCTTTTAATCGAAGAAATAGGACTGAACTACTACTACCCATTCCCCGTTCTTCATCGAGCCGCGTAGCAGTTAATGTTTCCGACAAGGAGTCCTAAAAATTGTCGCTGCATTAGTAACAAAGCATTGAAGAATTGAAAGACAAATCTTGCATTTTGTTCTATACAAATAGATTACTACAAACATGTGAAAGTACTCCAAGAACATACCTTGGAGTTATTATCAATCACAAAGACTCTATTTCATCTAAAGGGTACCGAAAGTTAATGTAAATATATTAAAACGTAATGGGCTTCGAAAGACACTTCTCCTCTATTTAAATGAATTATTTAAATCCTATCTACCACTACTATCACTCTTTCACCTATAAGAACTCATGAGAAATACATCAGGAATGTTGGTTGGTCATTAAGAAAAACACCGATTGTAAGCTTTTTACCGAGTTAGAGTTATGTGAGTAGTAGTTGTAAATAGGTCGGGAGATGATTTCTGGATGATATCAAGTTGTTGGACTATGATCGGTTTTGCTCTACTAATATGACAAGCATGTTCATTGGATCCCGATCTAAATCAATGCAGATGTGTTCTATCTTTATATTGTTTTCCTCCGTTATACATCATGTTTCATTTTCTCCGATAAGGATCGTTAATTTTAGCTTAGGATATACTGCTACAAGTATCCTAATGCTTCCGCACTTTCTTATCTTTATGTTTTCTACTATTTGCATATCTAAGAACAAATTCAACATAACTTAACTAGTATAGAAGTTGGTTTGTCCATGCTTATCGATGTATGAATTTAGAGTTTTTTTCTTTAGATGTTCTCGCGTTTGGTTTCAAATTTGAAAGAATCTCGGAAACAAGGAGATTTAGAGTCAGCCTCGTCCTCTAGGTTCCTTTTTCCAATAGTAAGCCTTTCAAGATCCCTTTGAGTTGAATGCCAAAATCGCAGAAGTTTAAAATTCTTTCTCTCGATCTTAGGTTTCACTGTGGTTAAACTTGAATGTTTTGTATTGTCTAGCAGTCGAGGACTATTGGATTGTCGTCTTCAGAGGTTAGCCTTCATAGGAGTTTCGATCATAGAGGTTAAGGCATGCCCTGTCCCTTTATTTGCTCCGAAGTGGTCACTTTGGAAGGTTTTCCTTGTCATTCCCATTCATTTCCTTATTTTTTCATCCCATATTATCATCTTAAGAGATCCTTTCGATATAGATGACTTAGCCCTTTGAAAGCCTTGGATATTTGAATTGTAAGTAAACCCTTTCATGACCCCATTGCCCAATGGACTTGTGTTTTCTTTGAATTATCTCCCCATTGCTGAAAATCCTTCTCTCTCACTCCTCGAATTTCCATCATATACCTCCTCGAATTTAGGTTTGAGATTATTTGTGGGAAACTCCTCCACCCCTCCTTATAGAATTAGGTCAACGCCCCTAACTTAAACCACATTGCATTTCTAGTCCATGTTCTTGCAATTAAATTATTTTGTTGTAGTCATGTTACCTTCCAACCTACACCTTACCCAATGTCATAACCATATATATATATGTGTGTTTGTGTAGCGTTGTCCTAATTATCATATTATCAAACTCGCATCCATACCGAAATATCTCAATATCATCAACATGTTGGAAGTAAATAATACATCATATATTTAATTAATAGAAACATAATTCATCAAGTGCTTTATATAAATAAGTCCATTTATCCAATTGATGTGAAATAATACTACATAAAGCTCATAAATAGTGCATCATAAAAATATTGTTAAGGCCTTGGTATAAGTAGCTACCTATGTCAAAATGTGGTGTTGCAAATGGTTAAAAATGAGAGATAGTCTCAACATATAGTCTTTCCATCCTCCTGTGTAGTATGTATTGGGCTATAATTGTCCCACTAAACCTTAACCTGGTCCACCGAGTGATTCCCTTGAGTTATTGAAATCTAAAGTCCAATATAGTTAATAGTTCAATCATAATTATTCCCATGTATGATACTCTGTACTTTCCTCCAATTAATTTTGTGAGACTCACAAAATAACGTAACGTAGTAGAACAAATATATGAAAAATAATGATTTTTACAAAAGTGGGATGATAGACAATCGGGTAGCAATTTTCTTTTATCATGCCATCCTATAAATCACAAGGTGATAGTTGTATTCCTTCTCCAAAATGAATGTTAATCTTATGGGGTCATATAGAAAATAAAAACTTGGTCCCCCATCTCATAACTTCAACTAGTAATATGTGCATCATCATAACTCTTCTATCCATCCTAAGTTTCCTTTAACATTTATCTAACTGGATGGCCTACTCCTCCACTTGTTGTACTAATTAGCCCTATTGAGTAGCACTATCCTCCAACCTTTCCTAGCGCTAGTAGTCTTGCATGGAATTCCATAAAGATATTGCTAAGGACACATCTCTATTGAACTATGGTAATCATTATTAGAAACTATACCAATGGTAGATACTTCTCCCATTGAATCTAGTTATCCATAACATGCATTATAAGCATGTCTTCTATAACTTGATTTACTCATTCAATATTCTTATCTTTTCTCAAATGATATGAAATGCTCATTTTAATTGAGTCCCAACACTTATTTCTGTAAACTTCCAGTACAAAACTTAGATGTAAATTAAGAGACTAATCGGTAATAATCTTTGGGGTAATCAGGCATCCAGATAACTTATCTTATGGGACACGATGCCACATGACTATTATATCATAAGTGTGTTCTAATAGATGAAATGTGGAAAATTTTGTTCAACTTATCAACTATGACCAATATGGCATTGTGCCTTTGTGATACAGAGTGACAAAGCTACAACAAAATCCTTAAAGACGATTTCCCACTTGGACATATGAATGTCATGTCGATGTAAGATACATGTTCAATGGTGATAGTCAAACTTTACTTGTCGATATTCAAGACATTTTGCAACAATCTAGACCATGCCAGGTTTCATGGATGCCAAAAAAATAACCATTTTCACATCTACATACGTCTTCTTCACACACTCCAACACCCGAACCAACTTTCCAATTCCCAATTCTACTCACAAATTTACTTCCCTAGAAGTTATGTACCTTTACTATCCGAGTATGATCTCCAATGCACTCATCTATAGGTGTGCATTTTATCTCTAAGTATGATCTCCACGCTTAAATGATACGTTCATGCACCTATTTTTCATTCACGGTGTCTATAATTGGGTAGAAGTGAAATCACCAAAGCTTCACGTGATATCCACAACCATCATAATTGAAACAGAGCATGTGCCAATATAGCTTTTCTTTTCGATTGCATGCTAGTGCTTCCCCTACATGGCATCCAACACCTAGCTTTGGGGTCTAGTTGATTTCTTTGGAATTTTTTCCATGTGAAAGGGAACCCAACTTTTGTAGTTTTGTAAGATGATAATGACATCGCACAGTTCTGTTGTTGGATGATAATGACATCGCACTGTTCTTTTGTTCCTATTCCAATGTTGCGGAAAATAATACAAGAAATGTGTTCTACCAATTAGTATAAACTTACGTTTTTTATTTAATGGTTCCTGCAACTGTTGTCCAATGCTTCCGCTACGGATAGCTCTCTAAATCTAACGCATTCTGATATAAATTTAAAAACAAAATTGATTAAAAAAATATATTAAATAAACAAAAAGTTTAAATATTAATATTTTTTAGGTGTTATTTAATTATTTTAAATTTTGGAATTTTAATTTAAAGGTTGATCAACCACAAAATCACAAAAAGAAAAGGTGTGAACATCTTCACGGGATTTCACTTGCCCTACACGTGCTCGCTTTTTTATGACTTCGGATGTCGAACTCAGGTTGTATCCAAAGAATTAGGATTATTTCAAATGGCCAGTAATTGGATCTGAGTTGGCACGTCTAAGGCAACCTTGGGTGAAGATGAAGCTGTGCTTCGCTCCGGTGAGTCAAGTGATGAAAATGGAGGAAGACTGATGACAATACGTGCCACTTTGATATCATTCAAATATCACAGAAACACCACCAAATGCACTGTGGAGAGTGACGTGCCGAAAGGATTTTTTTGTCCGTGCTCAGTTTTTTTCTTTACTTTTGGTAATATTTTGGGAAGAAAAATAGAAAAATATTTGGTTGTAAAATTGTTAAAGAGCATTAATAAATAGTATTTTTCCTCTCTCTTCTCAGTAATAATTTTTTTGAATATATGATGTTTCCAACCACTAATATATGGAAAGCTCTTAGCTCTTGTCATAAGTGTTTGTCTCTTCTTTTTTGCTCATTAATAGTGCCTAATTATAATGGTAGAATAGATGGAAAAGACACTTAGAGACATTTTATTTTATGAGTGTTTTTCATGATATGGGACGTGTACATGTATTTTTATGGAAAATAACTCATCACATTAATTTGATCTTTCAATACCTAATTATTAGTAGGATATTATCTTTTGAATATATATATATATATATATATATATATATATATATATATATATATATATATATATATATACACGCATCTATATATAAATTGATTTCTAAATAGTCACATAAACTAAATCACATAATAAGACTTGATTTATTAAATATTAGTGTATATTCATTTTAACTTTGGATCTATCATGAATAGAGAGAGACTAATACCTATAGGTGAAAAAGTCTTTCCTCAAATTTTGATCCTCGAAGCATGATAGATCCATAATTAAGATGGATCTTTATTAGCTCTAATAAAATGCATGTAAGCTCCATGTTACCAAGAAAGAAATTACTCATCTCCCTCATACTATGTAACACACCATTGAAATACTTTAACTACCATGTATTAAGAGTGATCAAATCCCTAGAGGTGCATCCTCACTTGATCTGTGAGGCCTCCTTACTTAAATTCTAAGGTTGTAAAAAATACCTGAGCGTTTGCTTCATCTATAATAAAAACAAAAATAAAAATTATTTTTAGATATCTATGTAATTATTCCATTCATGTTTGTTTCAACAAATATTCACAATGTAACAAACTCCTTTATGATCATTCATAGTAAACAAAAAATAGCCGCCTATCGTTTCCCCTTCTATTATGTTTGTCCTCTCAAGACCACTTCACCGAATATGTCACCCTACCAATCGGGAACTCCTTATCTACCTTCCTAGCTTAGGGAACCTCCCCATGTCCCCTGCCTTTTCGAGGCTAAGTCCAAACCAAATCAACATTGTGTATTTATGTGTGTTCAACCACTAGACATCAAGCACCTTCCTAGATTCATTGTATCGACCACAACTCCAAAAATATCATTTCCAAGTTTCCCCATATTCCTCATATAACCTCTTACACTCCAACACAAAACATACCCCCAAGAGATCTTCCCCTTTCAACCCTTCATCTTATCTCTCCTCCAAGTGTCCACCTACTTCCCCTTCAATTTTTACCTACCTCATTTATGAAATCTCTTTAAATATCTCGAGACCACCCCCTATGCCTCTCACTTACCTCGTTGTCCCTTAGTTAAAGAGCCTTGGGTTGTCAAATCATTCACATGGCTACACTTGATCATATAATAATTATATAATAAAAATAGTACAATCTCAAAATTCTCTCACCTACCTCATTTTTCCCAAGTTAAAGAGCCCTTGTGTGGTTAAATCATTCATATAACTACACTCCACCATATAATAATTACATAATAAAATAATACAATATCAAAATTCTAGTCAAAAATCAATGGATTACATAAGAACCCAATTTAAATTTAACGTAAAATTAATCGTAAGAATATACACCATTAATTAATTATTAATCAATATTAAGTGCTAATCATTTATTTAACCATTAATCAAGCTTAAATATTGATCAAATTATTATATTAATTCATCTTAATCAACCTTTTAGGCTTTATCATAAAGTTATATTATGATTTAGTTATCATAGTAGATCATTGAATACTAATGACCATGTGAGATGTGGATATGTAGCTAGAATACACATATATATCATACGTATATCGGTAACACCGATAAGAATATATCAATATAATAAATCGAGTAGGCTAATAAATCCCCACTTACCATTATACGTTAAGAAGTGACATTACATACCCTCCTTCTCCCGAGTAGGATAATAACCTAATTTACCATTATAATATTAAGAAGTGGGCATTACATACACCCCTCCTTTGTAAAAATTTGTCCTAAAGTTAGAGTTAAGATGATGCAAATCATGAGTAATATGATAATTAGACATAATAAAATAGGGGGAAAATGTAAACTAAAATTAAGTAAAAGCAAATGAATAATTCACTTCCCACTTTGGAGTTCATAGGCTTACCTATATTCACCCATCCTCCCTAAGCTACCTTTCCTCCCATCCTATTTGTCCTTTGTTGCAATAAACTATGGCATCGACTATACCATGATATAACCAATGATAGAACCCAAATGTATGCAAAACTTGAACTATAATAACCTAACTTCCCCCATCACCAAATTAGTAGTCATCATCACACATCTACTGAGGTAAGGTTCATCATATAACTCCCATGACTTTACGTTTGAGGCTTGGTGGGAAATTCCTCCACCCCTACTTACAAAATTAGGGTCAACGCCCCAACTTAACCACCGCAGTTTCTAGTTCTATGTTCTTGTCATCAAATTATTCACGTAGTCATGTTACCTTCCAACTTACACCTTTCCCAATGTCATAACCATACATAAAAACAATATGTGTGTGTGTGTGTATGGTCCTAATTATCATTATTATCGTAATTTAGTATCCACATACCAAAATATCTCAATTAACATCAAGATGTTGGAAGTAAATAATACATCATATATTTTAATCAATGTAAAATATAATTCATCAAGTGTTTTATATTAATAAGTCCATTTATCCACTCATGTGCAATAATCTTACATAAGTTCATAAATTGTGCATCATGAAAATATCGTTCAGGCCTTTGCATTTAAGTAGCTTCCTATGTCAAAATGTGTTGTCGCAAGTGATTAAAAAATGAGAGATAATCTCAATCTATAGTCTTTTCATCCTCCTAGGTAGTAGGCCTATACTTGTCCCAATAAACCTTAACTCCGGTCCACCAAGTGATTCCCGAGCTATTGAAATCTAAAGTCCAATATAGGTGATATTTCAATCATAATGATTCCCATGTACGATACTTGCAATTCTCTCTAACTAAGTATGTAAGATTCACCAACAATGTAATCTAGTGGAAAAAATACATGAAAAACATCATCATTTTATAAATGGGGATGACAATACAAGATGATAGAACACTGTCCAATTTTCCTTTGATCGTAAAAGGTCCTATAAATTGAGGTGATAGCTTTGTCCCTTCTCCAAACCGAATGTTACTCTTGTTTAGTCAAATGCAAATAATTACTTCGTCCCCCAATCATAACTTCGACTAGTAATATGTGCATCATCATAACTCTTTTGTCTGTCATGAGCTTCCTTTAACCTTTGTCTATTCTGATTCACCTAATCCTCCATTTTTGTACTACTCTAGGCCCTATTATAGCTCTATCCTCTAACCTTTCCCAACTTAATAGTCCTCGTATGGCATTCCATAAAGATATTCATATGAGACATCTCAATTGAATTATGGTAATGATTATTGTAGGAAAACTCTACCAATGGTAGATACTTCTCCCATTGAATCTAATTATCCATAACATGCATTCTAAGCATGTCTTATATAACTTGATTTACTCATTCAATATTCAATTTTTTCAAATTATATGAAATGTTATGTGGGAAAATTTAGAAAGAAATTTCAATTTTATTTCTCCTTAATTAAAAATGAGAAAATTAGAATTTCCACACGAAGACAATCTAGATATAGTTAATCGAAGTGACATGACTCTTGTCACTGGGTTGTTTAGTAACTAAGTTGGAGGAGTTAGAGTTCAATTAAGCATGTGATTTCTAATTTGTAGCAATCAAGGCTAGTTATCTTGGGTTTTTTGTGTTAAACTAGTTCTAACTATTAAAGGAACTAGTGGAAGGTCAATTAAGCAATGGGACTTCACTAAACTCGGTGATCATCCAAGCACTGATTAATCAACCCAAAATAAGCCTAGTGCATGGAGAGAATTCGAGTTCCCCTAGTTGTGGTGGAGATTCCAATTAAGTTTAACATCAGCTTGTAGATTAGCCTTGAGTGTCCAAGTGTTTCATGCAAATATATGATCAACCTCGGGAATTGTGTATCCATTTTCTGAGAAATTTCCTAAAATAATAAAATTAATTTCTCAAGGAATAAAGAAAGGAAATAGGGGCTCAAGCAAGAGGAATAAATTGACTAAGTCCGGGTCAAAGCTTCTGGGCAGAGAGATAGGTTATTCACTATGTATTGTGCTTAGTTGAGAAAATGCTTGTAATATATCTCTATCGGGATCACAATAATGCAAGTAGGCTAAGGGGTTTTTAATAGTTTTCTTTCCCCTAAAAAAGTATTTTGTGCATGAGTATTATTTATTATCAGACTCGATATTATTGTTCTAAATTGTGAATTGATTTCCACAAGAGCAAGAGGAGTAGGTTTCTCACTCATGGATTTTGTTTAAAAATTTCATGAGCAAATTGCAAATCTACAACATACTTTCTACATGATATTAGAGCAAGAATTTTGAAGTTTTTTCTCACGAGAATCGAATTTGCAATTTAGTGCCAGGATCTCTCCAGGCTCAAAAGATGACCTTCAACGGGCATAGGCTAGAGTATTCCTTGAAGGCAACTCTAATTTATCACATGCAAGGATCACATTGAAGCAAGATGATTATAAATGGATCGCTAGAATACATCAACACGATGTTGAAAAATGACAAGAATCGAGCCCAAAACCTTTCTCAAAGGGAAGAAAAATGTAGCCAACGTAAGGAGAATAATATTGGATGGAGAACGAGATCAAATTATCTCAAATATCCATAGGAAAGAAACTTGCCGCACTATGGAAAGCAAAAACAAAATTTTTTTGAGAATAAGAGGTGACCATAGGAAGAAGACTCAAGGATAAAATTAGAAATATCAAGATGTGGAAGAATGACATTATTTCGTAGTATCCTCAAGAGGGTTCAATCAAGTTAATGATGAACTTGGAGGGGCAGTAAGTAATGTTGCGTGCTGATAACTTTGGTAAACATATCCCTTCTAGGCCTCCACAAGAGTTGTAAGAAGTACTAAGATTCGGTGAATCCAAGGTGGAGAAAATACCGTATTGGGAACGCTTATGGTCCAATTTGGTATAAATGAGGAAATAAGGTGGAATACCAGATATGGGACTTCATCCAAGGAAAGGATGAAGAAAAATTTGCACTAAGTTGGAAAGGAAAGAAGGAAAATGGAAGAAATCTCAAACCAACTGCATCCACCAAGGGGAAAGAAGAAGATTATCCAAAATTAAATTCTTCAATATTCATGAATTTAGGCGCTATGCCAAAGTGTCCACACAAAATTGCATGCAAGAAGAGTTCGTGGAGGATTAGCAGTGAATCCTTTCTTAGTGGTCCGAGCTTGACTTTACCCTCATCGCATGCATGGCCAACACAAGATGGGGAGCATGTGGTACTTGGACTGTGTGCATCGTTCCACATGATGTGTGGAGAGTTTTTGCACCCGGGAAAGAAAGATTTATCAAGGTACATTGAGTTGGGGGTCGATGGGCAGTTGCCAACATGACCAGGGTTGGCATGCTTAGCTTACAAAGGTAGTCGAGATCCCCCAAAGCTCAAGGATCTGATTTTCTCATTCTAGGCCTAAAGAAAAATTCTCATCTTTGTTATATTTTGGGAAGACTTGTTGAAATTGGCAACAAGAAATATTGAAAATTGAATTCAAAGAGGCTTCTAATTGACTCTTTCCTTAATTAAATTAGAAGGAAATTGTAATTCCACATCATATGATAGCTTGTACGAGTTAATTGAGTCATGACTACATATTTAGCTCAGTCAATTCGAATTGAGGGTCAAAATAGATGCATGTAGAGTGTCTCCTACTTTTTAGAAGCCTGGGTTGAGTTTATTTTGAGTTATAATTTGTTAAATCGCCTTATTTGAGTTAAAATCGCCTTGCCAGCTTCTAACCGATGGGATGAGCTAGTGAGGAGGTCCGTTGAATTAAATTTTATTTAATTCACATGCAATGATCAATCATAAAATTGATACTTCACTCTAAATAGCTGTTGCATGTTAGTTCTAAGGAAGACCAAATTGAGATTGGAGTTAAAGGAAATACACTAACAAATTGTATAATTAGAAAATTGTACAAAGCGGTGCATGGAGTCGATTAAGATTCCTTGGATTTATTATGCAATCAATCAATTCAAATTTCCTAATTAATAAGGGCTCAATTCCCTCAGGAATGTGTAAGTCTACTTGGTCATTTAGGTGCAATTTTTTGCTGCTATCGACCAAACTTTCCAGGATCTGTTAGAGATGCCTCGCATAGTGCAGCAGGATTCTCGTGAAGGGAAATAACATTGTATTATTTCATATTCTTGACTTAATTAAATATACATATAGCAGGGTTTTGGAGCTAAGGCTTTCCCCAAATACATCTTTGTGTTGTGAGATTGAAAAATATTTTCTTTCTTGTTCAAGTGATTGTGCAATCTTAATTAGTTTTTGTAATTTGTAGAATGGATTCAAGCATTTTGTTTTAGCATATTAAAAAATTAGTTGACCTATGTGTATTTTCTAAATGGTATGTATCATATCAAGAATCAATACAGTAAGATAAGAAATCCGCAGTTTGTTTTAACAAGTGAATCGAATTTGCGTATTTATTCTTCAAGACCACGCACATGCATCATTATGTTTTTGTGAATTGAGACTCGAATATGCCCCTAAGGGTAGTTCGAATTACATAGCATGGAAGGACAAGATGGAGGCTTTTGGGGGAATGGACTTAAGGATCTCATAGAGAGTAATATTCTGTCCCACAGCAACATATGCTCAAAACCCTAATGCATGGAAGAATAATGTAGCAAAGGCAAGAACAATTCTCGTTAGAATGAATTTGAGATGTACCTTTCTCAACCCCCATTTATAGGAAACTCCATATGCTATGTGGAAGGACTTAACATATTCGTTTAATAAGAAATGAAGAAGTTGGTGTTGAAGGAAAGGCTCGTAAAAATCAAGATGGAGGAGGGCGAATAATACCAAAAATACTCGACGAAGTTCACCAATGCCGAGACAGAGCTTGGAAGTGTTTTTTCTACCATTCTCGATGATGATATAGTGACACTATCACTTCGGGGCCTTCCCAATAGCTCTCAGCTATAATTTTGTAAATGGGAGGGAGAGTGGTCTGGATTTTTACAAGAAGAGATAAGTAAAACACCAAAGACATGAACTCTTCCGTGACAAAAGAAAAATATTTTGCGTAGTCATAAAAGGAAACAAATCCAAGGAAAAAAGTCCCAAAGCGAAGAGTGAAATAAATACTTGAACAAAATAAAATGTTTTCACCGTCACAAGTACCTGGGCACCGTGCAACGAAATGTCCAAAGGGAAAGAAAGAAAGATCATGCAAAAGAGTAGCACTACAGTGAATCTCTAGCTTCATAATTCTAGCTTGATTTTCCTCTCATCGCATGCATGGGCATCAGAATGGGATGCATGTGGTATCTCAACAAAGAGTGCCTTGTTCCATATGTCGTGAACAGAGATCTCTCTCGGGACTTGGAGGAGAAATACCTAATGAAGAACATAGAGTTTGGAGATGATGTGAGGTATAACATGACCGACATTAGTATAATTAATTCTCGTGAGGGAGTTTGGATTCCCTCTTAGACTCACAAATGTTTTGTTTTTTCTAGGACTAAATAATAATCTTGTTTCGTCGTGGTATTTTGAAGACCATGGCTATGATGTTATATTTATAAAAGGAAAGGTTTTTCCTTAGACACATTGATATGGGAGAGATGAAATAGATCATTGTGTGATTCAAGAACCTGCATATCTCAAGGTCGAAGATGCATGTAAGGAATTGAGGAACATGAAAAGGTTAGAGACTTGCATTTACTGTGGAGAATGAATTACCTCTCAACATGCACTTCGAAGAAGCCCGTAAAGTCATGGAGCAGCCTACAATTAGATAAGAAGAAAGGAGAGATCGAGAGGAGGCATCCACTCAAGTAGAGACCTCTAAGTAGGGATAAATTTTGAGCCAAGTGGGAAGAGGGAGCACATGAAGCCATACCTTCAAAGTGAGAGGTGGAGCGATGTGAAGAAATAGTCCCAAGAGTTCAAAAAATTGGGTAGGCTCCATTGAGATGTTTTGTCTCATGGATCATTACCTCGCTATGGGAGCCCACAATACGTAGTAGGATGGATCAATGGTGGTTGATGTCATTTTCAAAGGTCATAAGATAGATGAAAAAATATTAGGCAAAAGTAGCCGAATACCGTGGAGCACAGAAAGCAAGCTGCTGGTAGCCGTGGGCATATGGCACACAAGGCAGTCAACATCGTTGAAGATTTTTCGTACATAATACAAGATCTAGTAGAAGTCAAAGACTCGGTGACAAATGAATTTACATTAATTCAAGTTGCATGCTTTTTTTAGTTTCGTATGTTGTCGTAGCAAAAATATTAGAGACAATCACATGCATAATATTCAAACGAATTTATCAATGTACACAAACTTGAATTCCTTTCTTGTTAAGAGGGATTGTTGAAATTGGCAACAAGAAATATTGACAATGGCAGCAAAATAGGCTTCTAATTTAATTTCCCTTAATTAAATTAGAAGGAAATTGTAATTCCACATCACATGACAACTTATACGAGTTAACTAAGTCATGCAAAATGACTTAGTTAGCTTTGTCAATTCGAGTTGAGAGTAAAACTAGAGGGCATTTAGGTGTCTCCTACTTCTTTGAGCCCCGGTTGAGTTAATTTTGAGTTATAATTAGTTAAATCAGCTTATTTCGCTAAAAATCGCCTTACCTAGTTCTAACCGATGGAGGAACTAGAAAGAGGTTCAATGAATTGAATTTAACTTAATTCACATGCAATAATCAATCGATAATTGATAATTCACTCTAAATAGTTGTTGCATGTCAGGCCTCTAAGGAAGACCCGCTAGATTGGAGTTAAAGGGAAGTACACTAGCAAGCTTGTATAATTAGAAAACTGCACTGCTGGTGCATGGAGTCAATAGGATGCATTAGATATATTGTGCAATCAATTAGTTGGAATTTATTAATTAATAGGGTGCTTCAATTTCAAAAATGCGTAATCCAAAGCTGGTTAGCCAGGGGTGCAAATTTCGGTTAAGTATCGACGAAACTTCACAGGATCAATGCGATACAATCAAAGATAATATAGAGGTTTCTTAGGGAAAGGAAATATCATTGTACGTTTTATATTCTTGATTTAATGGAATATACAAATAGCAGTGGTTTTTAGCGGAGGCTTTCCCTAGATACATATCTTTTTTGTGAGATTGGAATTCTTTCTTTCGTTCATGCGATTGTGTGATCGTAATTGGTTTTACATGAATCCGTAGAATAGATTCAATTATTTTGTTTTAGCATATACAAGATTAGTTGAATCTATGGATTTTTTATACAAGACCCTGGTTATGATGTGATCTCTTCTGTAAGGGGCATGAAAAGAATTCCCAAGACACATATTCATGGGACAGTCAAGAAAATGGGGTTCATGCTAAGAACTTATGAAATCTATATGTGGAGGATTTTGCCGCATTACACTAAGGCGAAGAAGGTGCAAACCCGGCTGATGTAGCTGAAATTTGGCACATAAGACTAGGCCGTGTGCATCATGGTGCTCTGAAGATTATGCAAGAATAAAAACTAGCCCCTCAAAAGGAGCACTTAAGAAATAGAATGTATGAAAATGATTTACCTTGGGAAGTACACAAAATCCAAATTTCATGATCGAGACACCAATGCACATGCAAATTTTGAAAATATCCACTTTGATGTATATGGACCTTTTCTCGGTTAACCTCCATTTCCCGTAAAATAAATAAATAAATAAATAAATAAATATATATATATATATATATTCATTTTTATTTCGATGAATTTTCATGGAAGTGTTGGATCTTCTTCATGAGGAAGAAGGATGAGACATTCTCCATGTTCATAGGAATTCAAGGCACCGGGTTGAAAAAGAAACCCGTAACAAGGTTAATTCTCTCGTGAGTGATAATGGAGATGAGCACATGTCAACCGAATTCAGATAAATTGTCCGAAAGCATACCCGACGAGAGTTTAAAATACCCCCACAAACCACAACATAATGGGGTGGTTGGGAGAAAGAACCGTAGGCATTGTGGGAGCATCAAGGGGGATTATGCATGACCATGTACTACCAATTACACTTCTTGTCGGTGGAGGCATGAAACACAATTACTATTTAAAAACTGTAGTCATCATCGGATTTTGGGCATGATTGCACTGTAGGGGCTTTCTGGGAGAAATTGATGTGTCGCACTTTACGATATTTGGAGCCTCTCACATTTCCATGTATCCAAAGAATGAAGGAATAAACTTGAGTTGACAACAAAATTGTGGGTATTTATGGGTTACACAGAATCCCTCATAATTAGCCGTGTGTACTTTCCATCCCTCGTAATGACATTTGTGCAAAGGGATGTAGGTTTTGTTTAGGATAAATCTATCCAATGCTATCTTGAGAGGGAGTCAGATCTCACTAGAAGAGGATATTTTAGCTCCAAAGGAGGAGCCTCGTGAATTTTTTGAGAAGCCAAATTGAGAGGCAAAGGAGACAACTAATCAAGAAGAACCATCTAGAGGAATGCAGAATGATCATTTATTTATGCAGATTGCTAGGGCCATTACATTCATGTATGAGTTGATATATTTTTGATATTTAATCATACTAATATAGGATGACAAGCTCATATGTGATTGTTAGGTGTTAATGACAATTTTTAATGACCTTATGATGTGAACATGTTAGCTGCTATTTTTATGGATATCATGACCTTATTTATGTTGAGTTGAGGTGTTGTGAAGTTACATTGTGCTAATCTAGATTGATTGTAGACAAGATAGCCTCCTTGATATGCATTAAGGTATGCGTTTTCTTATGTTGTGTACATGGTACTTAACTCTTGATTATTTCATCTATCTAGTGTTGGAGTGTTTGGTGTCTATTATGTCGTCTATTTATTGTCTGGATGTTTGATTAATCGCATGATATGAATATATGAATGAAAGATTGCATGAATGAATGGTATTATTTTAATATGGTTGTACCAATGCATTATGTGTTGAGATAGTGGATATTTACTTCTGAGTGTAAGTATGTGATATTTGTAGCATTACGTATTATGACCGAATAATGCGATTTTATCAGGATTATGACATGTAGTTTTAGCCTTGGTAAATTTTTATTTCAAGTTGATAGATATGTTTTCTTGATGTTGATAAATATGGATGACATGTGTGTGTTCAGCTACATGGAAGCACACTTGGCCAAATAGGTAAGATAACTAATATATTTAAGAATGAGGGGTTTCATAAAGGCATTATATTAGATATCATTGGGATTCAACTCGGTTAAGTAATCTTATCCATCTATGAAAATTTCTATGAGAGGTAAATATAACCGACTAATTTATCCCGATTTTTTAATAGTCCACTTAGCACTCATTGCATTGGGTGATGCTCACATGGGTGAAGAAGTGGGATTGAAACCAGTGAAATGAATCACATAGCGTGAATCATCACTTCCCGGCTTGCACCCGATAACCAGACATACCGGGAGGTCACCCATCCCAAAACTCCTCTAGCTCAAGCATGCTTAACTGTGGAGTTTTTCCCACAATCAAGCCAACTTAGCTTGCTAGCCCATTTGCAAAAACTTAGAAAGTATTGTGCCTCATGAACCATTCAAGTAGAGCTCCCTTTACTTTTTTGTATTTAAGTATGAGGGCATCCGTAGGCTTTATATTAGATATCATTTTGGGATTCAACTGTATATAAGTCATTCATCTTATTACTACTTCATGAGAGGTAGTCATAAATCACCACCTTCACATTTGAATAGTCCACTTAGTAATGGACAGATTGGGTGATGCTCAGGCAGTGAAGAAGTGGATTGAAACTAGTGAGTCGAATCACATAGCATCAATCATCACTTATGAGGTGCTTGGCACCCAAGAACCATGACTTCTTGGGATCACCCATCCCAAACCTCAGCCCAAGTGTGCTTAATTGTGGAATCTTTTTCCCCACAATCAAGCCCACTTAGCTAGTTACCCCATTTCAAACCTTAGCAAGTATTTGCATTAAGAACCATTCAAGAAGAGCCTTTTTACTCTTTGTATTTAAGTATGGGGTTTCTAATATATTAGATATCATTTTTGTATTCAATCGTGTTAGTAAGTTTTCATTCATCTATGATCATTTTCAAGAGAGGCACTGCAACGAATTAATTTATAATTATTTTTTGAATAGTCCACTTAGAACTGCATTGGTGATGCTCACAGGGGTGAAGAAGTGAAATTGAAACTAGGAGAGAAATGAATACATAGCGTCAATGATCACTTCTAGGTTTGCACCTAGTAACTAGGACTTCTGGAGGTTACCCTCGGGAAGTGATGATCGACGCTATGTGATTCATTTCACTAGTTTCAGTTCCACTTATTCTCCCCCGTGATCACTCCGATGCAATGAGTGCTATGGGATTATTCAAAAATCATGAGAAATTAGCTCATTAATACTACCTCTATGGAAATGGTCATAGATGAATGACTTAATTAGTGCAATTGAATCCCAAAATGATATCTAATATAATGCACCGCCGAAACCCCTCATACTTAAATACAAAGAGTAAATGGAACTCGCTTGAATGGTTCATGAGGCACAATACTTGCTAAGGTTTTGCAAATGGGGTAGTAAGCTAAGTGGGCTTCGATTGTGGGGAAAAATCCACAGCTATGCCGTGCTTGAGCCGCAGGAGCTCGGGGATGGGTGACCTCCTAGATGTCCTAGTTACTAGGTGCAAGCCCTTTAAGTGATGATCGACGCTATGTGATTCATTTCTCATTCTCCAATCCCACTTATTCACCCTGTGAGCATCACCCAATGCAATGAGTGTTAAGTGGACTATTCAAAAATCATGATAATTAGTCACATAACTACCTCTCATGGAAATGGTCATATATGAATGACTTACTTAATGTAGTTGAATCCCAAAATGTGGTATCTAAACTAATATAATCGCTATATTTAGTTATGCATTGACAATTATGTGTTTATGGAAGTATTATGTGGACTGCATGGCAACGAGATTGCCATGAAATATTGAAGAAGGATCAAAGTTGAGTTTTCCTTGGGAAAATAGGGGACCCATTGGGATTGAGTCATGGTGTTTGTTGCTAGTGTTGTGCTTTTGGTATTTTGTGAGTAGTAGTTGTAAATAGGTTGGAAAGATGATTTCGATGATATCGTTGTTGGACAAGAATGTATATGTTGATCGGTTTTGCTCTACTAATATGACAAGCATGTTCATTGGATCCTGATCTAAATCAATGGTGATGTGTTCTATCTTTGTTATTGTTTTCCCTCTGTTATACATCATGTTTCATTTTCTCTGATAAGGATCAGTAATTTTAGCTTAGGATATACTGCTACAAGTATCCTAATGCTTCCTGCACTTTCTTATCTTTATGTTTTCTACTATTTGCATATCTAAGAACAAATTCAACATAACTTAACTAGTATAGAAGTTGGTTTGTCCATGCTTACTGATGTATGAATTTAGAGTTTTTTTCTTAGATGTTCTTGCTTGGTTTCAGCTGAAAGAATCTGGAAACAAGGAGATTTAGAGTCAGCCCTGTCCCCTAGGTTCCTTTTCCAATAGTAAGCCTTTCAAGATCCCTTTGAGTTGAATGCCAAAATCAGAGAAGTTTAAAATTCTTTCTCTGATCTTAGGTTTCACTCTGTGTTAAACTTGAATGTTTTGTATTGTCGGAAAGTAGTCAGGAGGACTATTGGATTGTCGTCTTCAGAGTTAGCCTTGTTAGGAGTTTCGATCATAGAGGTTAAGGCATGCCCTGTCCCTTTATTTGCTCCGAAGTGGTCACTTTGGAAGGTTTTCCTTGTCATTCCCATTCATTTCCTTATTTTTTCATCCCATATTATCATCTTAAGAGATCCTTTGATATAGATGACTAGCCCTTTGAAAGCCTTGGATATTTGAATTGTAAGTAAACCCTTTCATGACCCCATTGCCCAATGGACTTGTGTTTTCTTTGAATTATCTCCCCATTGCTGAAAATCCTTCTCTTCTCACTCCTTTACCTTACATTGAACCCTTCTTCCATGTTTCCCAACCAAACAAACAAAATCAAAAACCCTTGTGCCCTATAGCTAGCCTAATACCTTAAATTGAACTTCAAAGACATATTATTCTTTGCTTGTATAGAGAGATCCCTCTCTGGATCCAGGAGGGCTAAATCCTGAGATCCCAAAGTGGTTTGATGTTGTCTTGTCATTTGGTATTGCCAAATCTGCCAAATCACAGGAACCCCAACACATAGCTAGCATGCACATACCTCATATGTATAATTGTAGCAATAATAAGAATCTATCAATACAATAAATCTCCCAATGAGTTGCCTAATAACATAGTTTTCCATAATAACATTAGGGAGTGGGAATTACATGCACCTCTCCTTTGGAAAACTTTGTCCCAAAGTTTGATTTAATATGATGCAAACAATCAAGGAGTAATATGATAATTAGACATACAAAATAGGGAGAAAAATGTAGCAACCAAAATTAAGTCAAAGAAAATGAAGAATTCACTTCCCACTTAGAGTTCACAACTAACCTATGTCCTCCCATCCTCCCTAACCTACTTTTTCTCCCATATTATCTGTCCTATGTTACAATATATTATGGCATTGGCTATATCAATATAACCACTGATAGAACCAAAATGGTAGAAACACCAACTATAATGACCTCACTTCCCAAACAAAAAATTAATAGTCGTCTTCACACATCTATGGGAGTGTTTCCATCATATACCTCCCTCGAATTTAGGTTTGGAGGTTACTTGGTGGGAAATTCCTCCACCCCTCCTTATAGAATTAGGGTCAACACCCTAACTTAAACCACATTGCATTTCTAGTCCATGTTCTTGCAATCAAATTATTTTGTTGGGTAGTCATGTTACCTTCCAACCTACACCTTACCCAATTTCATAACCATACATATATATATATGTGTGTGTGTGTGTGTGTGTGTGTGAGTGTGTGTGTGTGTGTGTGTGAGGAGGGGGGGCCGGGGGCGGTGTCCTAATTATCATATTATCAAACTCAGCATCCACATACCAAAATATTTCAATATCATCAACATGTTGGAAGTAAATAATACATCATATATTTAATTAATAGAAACATAATTCATCAAGTGATTTATATAAATAAGTCCATTTATCCAATTTGATGTGAAATAATATTACATAAATTTCATAAATAGTGCATCATGAAAATATTGTTAAGGCCTTGGTATAAGTAGCTACCTATGTCAAAATATGGTGTTGCAAGTGGTTAAAAATGAGAGATAGTCTCAACGTATAGTCTTTCCATCCTCCCAGGTAGTATGTCTTGGGCTATACTTGTCCCACTAAACCTTAACCTAGTCCACTGAGTGATTCCTGAGTTATTGAAATCTAAAGTCCAATATAGTTAATAGTTCGATCATAATGATTCCCATGTATGATACTTGTAATTCTCTCCAATTAATTTTGTGAGACTCGTCAGTAAAATAACGTAGTAGAACAAATATATGAAAAAAATAATGATTTTTACAAAAGTGGGATGATAGACAACTGGTATAATTTTCTCTTTTATTGTAAAAGGTCCTATAAATCAAGGTGATAGTTGTATTCCTTCTCCAAAATGAATGTTAATCTTGTTGGGTCATATAGAAAATAAAAACTTGGTCCCCCATCTCATAACTTCAACTAGTAATATGTGCATCATCATAACTCTTCTATCCATCCTAAGTTTCCTTTAACATTTATCTAATCTGATTTGCCTACTCCTCCACTTGTTGTACTAATTTAGGCCCTATTATAGCACTATCCTCCAACCTTTCCTAGCTTAGTAGTCTTGCATGGAATTCCATAAAGATATTGCTAAGGACACATCTCTATTGAACTATGGTAATCATTATTGTAGGAAAACTATACCAATGGTAGATACTTCTCCCATTGAATCTAGTTATCCATAACATGCATTATAAGCATGTCTTCTATAACTTGATTTACTCATTCAATATTCTTATCTTTTCTCAAATGATATGAAATGCTCATTTTAATTGAGTCCCCAATACGGATTGTAAACTTGTACAAAACTTAGATGTAAATTAAGAGACTCAATCGGTAATAATCTTTGTGGGTAACTTGTGCATCCAGATAACTTATCTTATAGATACTGATGCCACATGATCAATAGCATCATAAGTGTCTCTAATAGGGATGAAATGGGAAATTTTGTTCAACTTATCAACTATGACCAATATGGCATTGTGCCTTTGTGACATGAGTGACAAAGCTACAACAAAATCCTTAAAGACGACTTCCCACTTGGACATATGAATGTCATGTCGATGTAAGATACATGTTCAATGGTGATAGTCAAACTTTACTTGTTGACATTCAAGACATTTTGCAACAATCTAGACCATGCCAGGTTTCATGGATGCCAAAAATAAAATCATTTTCACATCTACATACGTCTTCTTCACACACTCCAACACCCGAACCAACTTTCCACTCTCAATTCTACTCACAAATTTACTTCCCTAGAAGTTATGTACCTTTACTATCCGAGTATGATCTCCAATGCACTTTTTTTTTTCATTCATAGGTGTGCATTTTATCTCTAAGTATGATCTCCAATGCTTAAATGATACGTTCATGCACCTATTTTTCATTCACGGTGTCTATAATTGGGTAGAAGTGAAATCACCAAAGCTTCACGTGATATCCACAACCATCATAATTGAAACAGAGCATGTGCCAATATAGCTTTTCGATTGCATGCTAGTGCTTCACATGGCATCCAACACCCATAGCTTTGGGGTCTAGTTGATTTCTTTGGAATTTTTCCATGTGAAAGGGAACCCAACTTTTGTAGTTTTGTAAGATGATAATGACATCGCACAGTTCTGTTGTTGGATGATAATGACATCGCACTGTTCTTTTGTTCTATTCCAATTGCGGAAAATAATAATTGACATGCAATAATCAATCAGATAATTGATAATTCACTCTAAATAGTTGTTGCATGTCAGTTCTAAGGAAGACCCAGTTTAGATTGGAGTTAAAGGGAATTACACTAGTAGTTGTATAATTAGAAAATTGTACCAGTGGTGCATGGACTCAACAGGATGCATTAGATATATTGTGCAATCAATTAGTTGGAATTTCTTAATTAATAGGGGTTCAATTCCCTCAGGAATGTGTAAGCCAGGCTTGTCAGTTAGGTGCAACTTTTTAGTTAAGCATTGGACGAAACTTGCGAGGATCAATGTGATACAATCAAAGATAATATAGAGGTTTCTCAGGAAGGGAAATATCATTGTATTTCTTTATATTGTTGATTTAATGGAATATACAAATATCAAGGTTTTTAGCGGAGGTTTTCCCTAGATACATCTTTTTTTTGTGAGATTGGAATTTTTTCTCTTTCTTGTTCATGTGATTGTGTGATCGTAATTGGTTTCCACAATCTGTAGAATAGATTCAATTGTTTTTTTTAGCATATACAAGATTATTTGAATCTATGTGGATTTTATACAAGACCATGGTTATGATGTGATCTCTTTAGAAAAGGAAAAGAATTCCTGAGACACATATTCATGGGACAGGTGAAGCAAAATGGGGTCCATGTGAAGAAATTATGAAAGCTAGATGTGGAGGATTGTGTTGCATTAAGCACTAAGGCGAAGAAGGTGCAAACCTACGATGTAGGTGAAATTTTGCACATAAGACAAGGTTATTTTCATCATGGTGCCCTGAATATTATGCAGTAAATAAACACTAGCCTCGCAAAAGTAGCACTTGAGAAATAGAATGTATGAAAATGATTTACCTTTGGGAAGTACACAAAATCCAAATTTCATGATCGAGACACCAAAGCACATGCAGTCCTTCAAAATATCCACTTTGATGTATATGGACCTTTCATTAACTCAGAAGTTTCCAAATATATATATATATATATATATATATATATATATATATATATATATATATATATATATATATATAGATATATATATATATATATATATATATATATATATATATATATATATATATATATATATATATATATATATATATATATACTCATTTTTATTGATTAATTTTCATGGACGTGTTGGATCTTCTTCATGAGGAAGAAGGATGAGACATTCTCCATGTTCATAGAATTCAAGGCACTAGTTGAGAAAGAAACCTACAACAAGGTTAATTCTCTCATGAGTGATAATGGAGATGAGCACATGTCAAATGAATTAAAATAAATTGTCTGAAAGAAGGCATTCGACGAGAGTTGACAATACCCCACAAACCAAAACATAATGGGGTGGTTGGGAGAAAAAACTATAGCATTGTGGGAGCATCAAGGGGGATTATGCATGACCAAGTACTACCACTACACTTGTGGGTGGAGGCATGCAACACAACAGTCTATTTAAAAAACCAGAGTCATCATCGGATTTTGGGCATGATTACACTAGAGGTGGCTTTCTCAGGGAGAAATTTGGATGTGTCGCACTTTAGGATATTTGGAGCCTCCGTTTACTTCCATGTATCCAAATAATGAAGGAATAAACTTGAGTTGACAACAAAATTGTGGGTATTTATGGGTTACACAGAAACTCCTCATAATTACCGTGTGTACTTTCCATCCCTCAGAATGACATTTGTGCAAAGGGATGTAAAATTTGTTTAGGAGAAATCTATCTAGTGCTATCTTGAGAGGGAGCTTCAGATCCCACTAGAAGAGGATCTTTTAGCTCCAAAGGAGGAGCCTCGGGATTTTTTTAAGAAGCCACAAATTTAGGAGTAAGGAATGGAGACAACTAATCAAGAAGAACCATATAGAGAATGCAGAAAAATGATCATTGGCTTATGCAGATGGCTACGGCTATTACGTTAATGTATGAGTTGATATATTTGTGATATTTAATCATACTAATATAGGATGACAGTTCATACGTGATTGTTAGGTGTTAATGACAATTTTTTATGAGCTTATGATGTGAACATGTTAGCTAGTTATTTTTATGGATATCATGACCTTATTTATGTTGAGTTGAGGTGTTGTGAAGTTACATTGTGCTAATCTAGATTGATTGTAGACAAGATAGCCTCCCTTGATATGCATTAAGGTATGAGTTTTCTTATGTCGTGTACATGGTACTTAACTCTTGGATTATTTCATCTATCTAGTGCTGAGTGTTTGGTGTCTATTATGTCATCTATTTATTGTCGAATGTTTGATTAATTGCATGATATGAATATATGAATGAAAGATTGCATGAATGAATGGTATTATTTTAATATGGTTGTACTAATTCATTATGTGTTGAGATATTGGATATGTACTTGAGTGTAAGTATGTGATAGTTGTAGCATTACGTATTATGACCGAATAATATGATTTTATTGTGGATTATGACATGGGTTTAGCCTTGGTAAATTTTTATTTCGAGTTGATAGATATGTTTTCTTGATGTTGATAAATATGGCTGACATGTGTGTGTTCAGTTACGTGGAAGCGCGCTTGGCCAAATAGGTAAGATAGCTAATATATTTAAGTATGAGGGGTTTCTACAGTGCATTATATTAGATATCAGTTTGGGATTCAACTCGTTTAAGTAATTCATTCATCTATGACAATTTCTATGAGAGGTAGTCATAACTGACTAATTTATCCTGATTTTTTAATAGTCCACTTAGCACTCATTGCATTGGGTGATGCTCACATGGGTGAAGAAGTGGGATCGAAACTAGTGAAATGAATCACATGTTGTGAATCATCACTTTCGGGGCTTACACCCGATAACCAGGACATACTGGGAGGTCACCCATCCCAAAACTCCTCTGCCTCAAGCATGCTTAACTGTGGAGTTTTTCCCACAATCAAGCCCACTTAGCTTGCTAGCCCATTTGAAAAAACTTAGAAAGTATTGTGCCTCATGAACCATTCAAGTAGAGCTCCCTTTACTCTTTGTATTTAAGTATGAGGGGTATCCGTAGTGCTTTATATTAGATATAATTTTGGGATTCAACTATGTTAAGTAAGTCATTCATCTATTACCATTTCCATGAGAGGTAGTCATAACTCACTAATTTTTCATGATTTTTGAATAGTCCAGTTAGTATTGATTGCATTGGGTGATGCTCACAAGTGTGAAGAAGTGGGATTGAAACTATTGAAATGAATCACATAGCATCAATCATCACTTATGAGGCTTGCACCCAGTAACCATGACTTCCTGGGATGTCACCCATCCCAGAACTCCTCTAGATCAAGTGTGCTTAATTGTGGAATTTTTTCCCCATAATCAAGCCCACTTAGCTTGCTACCCCATTTTCAAAACCTTACCAAGTATTGTGCATCAAGAACCATTCAATAAGAGCTCCCTTTACTCTTTGTATTTAAGTATGGGGGGTTTCCGCAATGCATTATATTAGATAACATTTTGGTATTCAACTGCGTTAAGTAAGCCATTCATCTATGATCATTTCGATGAGAGGTAGTCGTAACTGACTAATTTATAATTATTTTTGAATAGTCCACTTAGAACTCATTGCATCGGGTGATGCTCACAAGGGTGAAGAAGTGAAATTGAAACTAGTGAAATGAATCACATAGAGTCAATGATCACTTCTGGGGCTTGCCCCTGGTAACTAGGACTTCTCGGGAGGTTACCTGGAAGTGATGATTGACGTTATGTGATTCATTTCACTAGTTTCAATCCCACTTCTTCTCCCCTGTGATCATCACCTGATGCAATGAGTGCTAAGTGGACTATTCAAAAATCATGAGAAATTAGTCAGTTACGACTACCTCTCATGGAAATGGTCATAGATGAATGACTTACTTAGCGCGGTTGAATCCCAAAATGATATCTAATATAATGCACTGGTGAAACCCCTCATACTTAAATACAAAGAGTGAATGGAACTCTGCTTGAATGGTTCATGAGGCACAATACTTGCTAAGGTTTTGAAAATGGGGTAGTAAGCTAAGTGGGCTTGATTGTGGGGAAAAAATCCACAATTAAGCATGCTTGAGCCAGAGGAGCTCTGGGATGGGTGACCTCCCGGGATGTCCTGGTTACCAGGTGCAAGCCCCAAAAGTGATGATCGACGCTATGTGATTCATTTCACTTCAATCCCACTTATTCACCCTTGTGAGCATCACCCAATGCAATGAGTGTTAAGTGGACTATTCAAAAATCATGATAAATTAGTCAGTTACAACTACCTCTCATGGAAATGGTCATATATGAATGACTTACTTAATGCATTTGAATCCCAAAATGGTATCTAAAGTAATATACTGCTATATTTAGTTATGCGTTGACAATTATGTGTTTATGGAAGTATTATGCAGGGATTGCATGGCAACGAGATTTCCATGAAATATTGAAGAAGGATCAGATTGAGTTTTCCTTGGGAAGCATTAGGGACCCATTGGGATTGAGTCATGGTGTTTGTTGCTAGTCTTGTGATTTTGGTATTTTGTGATTTTTTTGCGCTTGATTTTTGCTCTTGATTATATCTAGTGCATGGCCATGCCACTTTGTTATGGTGTCGTATTGATTTTGGATTTTCATGGTATTATTATTTCTTTCTCCTCTTATTTCCTTTTATGTTTTGAGAGACTTGGTAATAGGTTGGGAAAGAGTAGAGTTAATGGAGCTCGGGGATAACTTTGTAGTACCCAACAGGCAATGTTAGATATAGATAAATCTCAGTGCATGTGTAAAGGGTTGCGGAAGCTAATATTATGACAATCGGTTGGACTAGTTGGGTCCATTATGGTAAATGGACGGTGGAAGTACAAACATCAAAAAGGAAACATAAAAGGTATATTGAATGAGGTGTTAGATGCCTTGACTATGTTAGGAACTATTGTTATCAAAGTTGAGCATGTTGTGCATGAATAAAGAAAGTTCTCTTGACCTATACCTTATGTTATCTGGTAATTATGATGTGATCATGATTATGTTAGTGTTTATATATTTATACATGTATGTATGTATGTATGTCGTGTTTGGTAGGGTCTTCATGGATCATGGTTTTTTAATGCTAAATGTTTTATATATCAGCACAGCATATATATATATATATATATATATATATATATATATATGTATATATATATATATATATATATATATATATATATATACATGTGTGTTCATCTTATTTATACGATAGGATGATAAGCGCAATGATTGTTTTATGCTAATGATTATATATGTATGTATGTATGTATGTATCTATGTCACTATCTGACAGGGTTGTCAGGGATCATTCTTGTGGAGGAATGATTTCTTATGCAGGTGAATAGCATGAAGAGGTTCCTAGCTATGAGGAATCATGTGGAAGAGTAACTTTGATAGATCTATGAGGTCATTATCATGTGGAAATGAAATGATATTATATGTTTGTACTATGCCTATGTTTATGTTATGTACATGTAATGTTTAGGGCTACATTAGCGAAGTGAAGGTAGCGTGACCTATGTCATGCTAGGATAAGCATGGATAGTGGAAAGACACTAGAGGCAAGGTTTTTTGTGGGGTCAGTGTGTGGTCTATGGATGTACAATGCTATTGTTGTGTATATGTTTTGCAAGTTGTATATTTTGTAATTGTACCTATGGTGATTTGTAATGTTGCATATGTATTAGTGTGTACATATGATGTTGTATTCATGTTGTATATATGGTGTTTTGGGTACATTTCATATGCAATTCTAGGTATGGATGGTGCTATGTACATATTGGATATACAGTGTTGTGTACATATCGTACAATGTGCATGTTGGATATGTGTTTTTGTGTATGTATGTTGGATACGTGGTGCATGTGTGTATGTTGGATATGTAGTGCTATGTACATGTTGAATATGCAATGATATCTACATTTGGTGTTGTGTTTGTGACGAAAATATGGTGCCATGTACGAGTGATGTCACGTGCATGATTGTAAAAGTGGTGTTGTGTGCATGTGTTGCTATGTACATGTTGTACATGTGGTATCCTATACATGTCATCCATGTGGTGTTGTGTACATGTCATGCATGTGGTGATGTGTACATGTGGTATTGTGTACACATTGTATAGGTGGTGTCGTGTACATTTTTCATTTTGTACACGTTGTGCAGATGGTGCCATGTAAATATTATGTTGTGCACACGTTGTGTAGGTAGTGTCGTGTACAAGTGGTACAGTGTACATGTTGTGCATATGGTACTGATATACATGTGGTACTGTGTGAATGTCTTTCATGTTGTGTTGCAAGCATGCAATACTATGTATGTGCATGGTGTAGTCATGGTATTGCGACATATGTGTTCATTGTGTTGTACTTTGTATATGTATGTATTGGGTTGTAATGTACACTAGGTGTAGGTGTATGTGTTTTATGTCGGTGTAGGCATATGTATTGTGTTGTATCATACACTAGGTGTATATGTATATGTTTTATGTTAGTGTAGGTGTAGGTGTATGTGTTATGTTGTGTGCCAGATGTGGGTGTATGAATTGTGTGTGTTGTATCCCTTGTGTGGATGTATTTGTTGTGATGTACATTGTGTGTATGTGTACGTGAGTAAAGAGAAGCAAGGTCACTAGGTGCTTGTCGGGTTTGGCAACCGATCGGGTGTGTGTACAAAAATAGAAAAGGAAGAAGTACGAACTAATGGAGGATAAGTATCGGTATTTTATTTTAGTCTTTTTATGTGTGTGATCTGTGATTCTGACTTATGATGATTACATGTGATTTTTTATTACGATTTATGGTGATTTCATGCGATTCATAATTTTAATTTATGATGGTTGAATTTTGAGCTAACTAGATGTGATATGTTTATACATGATGATTTGATCAAAAAATTGGTTTGACTTGTTGTGACAAGAAGTGAATAGAATTTCCAAGTGTACCTTATTGAAGAGCTACCAATAAGATGCGATTTGAGTTTATTTCAATTTATTTTGAATTTCATGGAAGTTATGTGCTTGGTACAGGAAGCACAGAAATGCCCACTTGGGTGGTTAAAACTGACCGTAAGAACTACCAGCGTCAGCAAAAGGAATTGGAACATGAATCAATATGTTGGTAAAGCACTTCAGGAGCAGGGTCATTGTGGGACACTAGTACCCAATAATGTCCATTGATTTCCATGAAAATTCTATGATCAGTATGATGGTTTTGAGGTAGGTATATGCCTTGGTTATTTAACCTTCCTATGCGAGGAAGCCTTTCCAAGCGATGGATTCCCAGGATAGGGGTGCGAGTGGACACTGGAAGGTGTGTGACTACATGGAAGGGGGTAATTGGATTTCCTGAGGGACTATGTAGAAGATAAGGGAAGGTCGTGAATATTATTGTTGTGGGAATTAACATTTCCAAATGGAATCAAATGCACATTGGCAGTGTTCCCTGGAACAATGAGGCGGTAACTATTATTGAAAGGGAAAGTGGCACAGGATTGTAGCATTGGGCATTAGATGCATATTTTACTTGAAAGTGGATTCTTGGCTTACTGGGAATGAGGTGAATCCTAGTATTACCTTGAGGTTGGAGGTGTGAGCGTTTGGATTCCCTTGTTGATTGATACGAGCATTGTATCCTTTTATTTTATGGTTGAGGAAATGTTTATATGTGTATATGTGTATATTATTGTAAATATTGTATCAAGTTAGTTATAAAGCTCCACAGATAATATGTTTATTTGTTGGTTGAAGCAAATGTGGTTGTTATTGTAAATATCATAATGAGTTGTGTTATAAATCTCCATTAAACGGTATGTTTGTCATGTTTTCAGTGGTGGTCATTGTAAATACTGCAACGAGCTATGTTATAAATCTCCATAGGCAGTATGTTTTTTTCAATGATTTGTTGGTTTTTAGGTGTCATTGAAAACTGAGGATGGTGTTACCCAAAGGGGGAGGGTTCTGTAACATCCCTGGTAAAAACTCATGGAAAAATATATAAGACACGTATTCCAAGCTAAAATTTGGGCAAAACATCCTAGTGGGTGTTCATTTCGGTTATTATGGCTAAAACAAATTGGAAAAGGCAATGGAAAAGGCATTGGAAAGGCATGAGGCATTAATTGCAATTTTATTTATGAACATAATGGAAAATAGGAGAAAGGAAGGTGAAAGGTCACAGGTTTCATGCGAGGAGGAAATTGAAGGAAATAATGGAAAATCAAGAAAATAGAGACCTCATTTATAAAAAGGCTTCTGAGGAGTATTTAGTAAGATTTTTTTTAATGCATTTTTAGAGCTCTCTCATTATTATCTCTCTCACACACTCTTGGATACTTATATTTTTCTTGGAACATTCTTGGAGAGTGAGGCATACATGGTGATTTGGAGCAAGAATGAAAAGGAAGAGAAGGAAAGTGTAATCGATCATCAGGATCAACAAATACACCAGTATTTTATTAAAAGGACCGAGTTGCATGTATGTTTTCCTCACTAGTTTTGCCATGCATGGTGTATTTATGTGGATTTTCCTAGCCTTTTCATTTCTTGGATAGCCATGGTGTTATGGGTTTATTTCCATTGATTGTTTTCTGGTTGGTTTTGATGATTCCTTTAGTTGTTGGGTAGAGTTATTAGTTTGTGGAGCTTTGGTTGGAAAAGCACTCTCAAGCTCAGCAGACAGCTATTGGATTGAGTTACTATTCCTAGAGCCTTGGTTCGACAAATGCTCTGGAGCCCTAGGTGGGATGAGTTACTAGTCCTGGATCCTTGGTTGTACAAACACTCTAGAGGTAGGGAACAATTGGGATTGAGTTACTAGTCCTAGAGCCTTCATTGGAACAAACACTCTAGGGCCGTGGAACAACTTGGATAGAGACTAATCCATGATGGTTGTGATTTCCGACCGTGAGGTGGAATCACTGGTTTAGGGTTGAGGTAGTTTGGCCTCTGGAAGCCCTCGATTGGTTGTGATTGATGTGTTTGATGAGATCCCACATTCATGCTTGGAATATGGCACAGGGGTGATTAGCTGAAGTGAGACTTGGCTTAGCCAATATGTGGTCAGGTAGAACATGGAAGTCCCATCTTTGGTTGGTTTTTACATTCAATAATGAAGAGCTCATTCCTCTGGTATTTGGTATGAAACTGTACGACTTTATGCATATATTTTATTGTTGTTGTATCCATTGTATTTCTTTTATTACTGTGTTGATTATAAGCATCTATTCAATCAGTGATGATGTATGGCTCTATCCATGTTTTTACCTGTAAATGAATAGATAATTTATCTATGGTCAAATAGATTGTATTGTAGCTTATTATGTAGGGAGAAATGCTTCTTAGCGGTTCTCAGATAAGTAAGAGACCCATATGTTTAAATCTATTGTTTACACATGTAGATGCAATGTTTGTGACATGTTTGATGAAATTCTTGTCATGGTTAGGAGGGGTCAAGATGAGGTCATGATGATTTTGTTTCTTTTGTGCATTTTTTTTTATGTTATTTATCATCTCCTAAAGTTTCATGAAGTTTTGGACAATGACCTGGGCTCTAGGTCTGAAAAGGTGGCACAAATCCGAAAGTTGCAGGAAGATAACTGACCAATTGGGGCCCCAGTCGCATTCTTTTTGTGTTGTTCCTATGGATATAGGCTCCCAGTTGCTCCCTTGCCTTGGTACGGTTGTGGCTATGGTCCAAAGGGGTCAAAATTTCAATCTCCCTTAGGGGTTAGGGGTCTGGAAGGTTGGGTTACCTCCCGGGGATGTTGTTGATGATGTGTAATTTGTGATTCTCTTGTTTCTGCCGGTTCCAATTCCTTAAGGTCATCTAGGAGGTTGAATCTCATATTAGTAGCTTCTCGTCGCATGTTTACATCGGTTGGATGGTTATTTGGGTAGATGTGGGAAGAGGGTGTTACACCATTTAATATTCATCATTGATGCAAATTGTAGGGATATTACTCTCTTGTTATCATAGATCTGAGTTGATCTCCTTGATATTCTAAACATATCACTTTATTTTTTAAACAATCCACAAAACCTTTATGATATTCTAGCCAATCCATTCTTATGATTACATCATATGTTCCCAGGGGAGGTGTGTACACGATCAACTTAGTTGCACAACCCTTGGGGTTTACCAAACACTGGTCTACATCGGGTCCTACCATTAGTTTTATCACATAAGCCATCTCGACTTGTTTAAAGTACTCATTTTCATAAGATACCAACTCACATTTTTCTAATGTAAAAGGTGAAATTAAACTATCTATATTGTAAAAATCAAACAAACTATTATCTTCTACATGATTTATCATACTTGAACTTTTCACCATGGTGGATTGGTGTTTATCCTAATGGTTGTCTACCTGTGCATAAATATAGTGGTTATTACCTTCTCTTCTTGTCGGTGCCTTTCCATCTTGAACTGTGGTACCAAGTTGTGACTTAGGGAAATGGGGTCCTTTTCATTTCCCATAAGTGATACAAGGTGGATTATGAATAGAGTTTTTTGTATCCCTTTGGAATGAGTTCCTTCCCATGGAATCTATGCCCCTACTAGCAATTCCATGTGTTTGTACTAGACTGACACAAATCCTTAAAGATGTTGGATAAATTGCATTAGCAACCATTGAAATCCATAATCCCATTTCTCTAGGTGCAACCCTATTTCCATGTAGTGGTGTCTTAGAAATTCCTCCCTTGGAAATTGGAGGAGGATTGAGGGCCATTTTCTACAAGTGGAAATACAACCTTGTCTCCCCTTTTTAAGTCTAAGTTCTCTTCTATGTAATGAGCATTCTCAACTAATTTAGCAACCGAAGATGATTTCCGCATCCATAGTACCATTTCCCCAACCTTAGGATTCAGTCTATAAATGAAATGAACTGCTTGATGTTGATCGTTGTCCATGTATGAGATATATTTGACCAATTCCATGAACCTTATCTCATACTCTTCTACTATTCGATTTCCTCGAACCAAAGCATGGAAGGACCCTACTTGTTGTTCCTCATAATATGTCAATAGGTAATCTTTCATGAACCTTTCCACAAAGAGTTCGTAGAAGATACTTTCAAGAGTAAGGTGAAATTGACTTTCCAAATTACCTCACCAATTCAAGAAATTATCTTTGAGTTAGAAGCTTGCTATATTTTCCTTTGAATCAGAAGTGTACTCCCTCAATGTAAAACACCCCATCACTCCTTGCAACGAAGCTTTTGCATTTTCATTGGCACAACCTCCAACAAACTCTAGGAACTTAATATTCATAATATCCATAGTAATATCATCAGTTGGAGGTCCTAAGTCAACATTCCTTGATCCCTCAAGGTTTCCTACCCGAGATGGAGGGGGCTCCACTTCCACCTCAGCTACTTGGCACCCCTTTAATGTTTCATTTATTGCTTCCATTAAGCACAAGATTAGGGCCAACTCCAATGATGGAAGTGATGGTTTTGTTGGATATGGTTCTTGTGATGCTCCTCCTTAGCCCTAATTCCCTCATGTCCTTACCATTCTAACTAATTTTTATATATGCATCATATACAAGGTGTTTTAGTGCAATTTGAGACATTTACAATTCTTTTTTGACCCACACATGCATACATAAGGGTTGGTGTAAGTTTTATTTTTAACAATGCATACTAAATGAGCATTACTAATATTGAGAATATACTAAAGAATGTACTAAATCCTCTCCCATCACTAGCTAAGTGAACACTATGATGTTGTTTCCAACTATCATTACTTACCTTCTTAGTGTCAAATTTTCATCCCCTTTAACAACCTTAATTAATTAAATAAATTATTATTCTCAATCTTAACTAATTAACTCCAATGTTACTCTACTAGTGGTGGAAGAATTGACATGCATTGAGAAGTAGATCTGCAACAAACTAAATCAGGTTGCTAGAGTCAATATAGCCATTCTAGGCACTATTGATATTTATGCACCCTCTTGACTTGGAATTTATCATTACTATGGCATAATGAAGTGACATTTTTATATGCACCTCGTTATTATATGGACATTTAGGATAAAAGACATAACTTTTGTTGTTGTTCTTGTTTCCAATATGGAATACCATGGTAAAAGAGTTTTGATATTATGTAATCTTCCATTGCTCTAATAGAAAAATGGAGTCTTTAAAAAAAACACGTGAATATAACTTTGATTATTATATTAAATTATTATAAAATATTTTAATTAACATGTTAATTGAATCATCACAAAATATATACAAGTTGAGTGGGCCTAATGGTTAACAGTGTGTGTTTCCTCTTAAGAGGTTACGGGGCTAATGGTTAAGTGCATGTGTTTCCTCCTAAGAAGTCATAGGTCCAAAACTAGAGAAGGTAGAGTATGTATGTCTTCCTAGACTTGGTAAGAATCTCATATACCTATTTGATGTTTAGCTTTAACTCTCACCATAATTAAACAATAATAATAATAATATATATGAGTAAAACAAAATATGCATATTCATTCTATATGTAATATGATGAAATGAAAATGAAAAAAAAAACCGGAGAATTAATGGGCCGAAGTCTATGTGCCACATAACTTGCTAGGCCCAACCCTACACGGGCCAAAAGAAACCCTCATGAATCAGCACTTACACTTCTTTACTTGCTCAGACCAACCCTAAACGGGCCAAAATAAACAATACTACAATACTTCCAGTCTTCTTCTTACTCCTAGCCGGCTTGGCCTTTCTTCATCTACAACGAGAAGGGGATCCGAATGAGATTGATTTTGGAGTTACGATTTAGGGTTGCAGCCACAGGTATCTATAGTTTTCGAAGACAAACAAAATGACTACACTTCAAGTAGTTAGGGTTTTCATGAATTTTGTCTGAACGTTGGGCAAGGCAATGGATATATTGTTCAAATCGAATCATGTGGCCATGGCATCTTCTGTTTTTGTGTTGATCCCATCTCTAATTTTTATTTTCTTTCCATGTTCACCATTGCTTTCAATGGGCTTCGCAGAGTGGGTAGTCTGTGTGCAGCTCAGAGGCTATTATAATCCACACTGAGAAGAAGGTACAACCCCAATTTTGGGACATATGGGAGTCTCCTTGATTGGCTTTGCAGAGATGGGAAGGCAGTGGAGGTTTTTGCATAGAATGGGTTCAATGATATAGTCTTGCCATGTTCCTACTATTAAGTTTTGCAGTTCTCTTATTAATGGGCGTTGTAGAGTAGAGAGATTGAGGTATTTCGTGAGCTTTTATTAAGATGGTATGGAATCCACCTACATAATTGGGTAGCTGATACATGTTATGTTTTGATTCCCCCAATGCTCTCAACACGCAGCATAGTCAGATTTCCTCCGAGCTAAATGGATGGCTTAATAGCATGTCTTTCCAGTTTTGGCAATAAAAATACTACTAGTTAAGTTGTGGCGGTTTATTTTGTCAAGTTGAACGAGATTTCATTATAACTTTTTAGTAAATTTCTTAATAGTGCCCCTTCAATATTCACTTGGAAAGAGGAAATAGGAAAAACCTAGAAAATGATTAGCATATGTGGATCCCTATGATTGGGTAGAAGTCACATCAATAAGACATCACGCGAGTATGTCCAAAGCCGTCATCCCTAAAAGAGAGTATGTGCCAAGATAGCTTTTCTGTTGCATGCTAGTAAAATTCCTGTGATTTCTCACATAGTATGCACCGCCAATATTTCTTAGGTCTAGCTGATTTTTTTTAATTATGCAATGGGAAGGGAACCACAGCTTTTGAATTTTGTTGGATAATAATGACATCGCATGGTTTTTTTTGTTCTTATCAAACTTTGCAGAAAAAATACAATAAACTTGTTCTACGCAAGGCTTCGGATTCGTCTAAACTCACAGTTGTTTTTTTTATTTTTATGGTTCACTGTATGAATATGACCAACGCTTCCGGGAAGGATAGCTATTTAAATCTAACCCATTCTGATCACATTTCTGAATTAAAATTATATAAAAATAAATAAAAAGAAGGGATTAAATTTTTTTATATATATTAAGTTTGGCAGGATTATATTTTTAATATGTCCAATATATTATTTTTATTGGGTGAGAAATTGAATCTCCATGGATGAGAAATTTTATAATGTGAATTTGAGAAAATCAAATTATGTTTTCATCTTTTTAAAAGTGAGGCTAGGGATATGGTTATGATATCTATAGGAACATGTGACAATTAATTAATGGAAAGACAATTGATTTAGAAGTGGGGTTAGGTATATTGTTGTGATATGTACAAGAGAATATAACAATTAATAAAAAAAAGACAATTAATTGTAAAATATTCCTTTTATAAATATGCTTGAAAGGCAAGGCAAGCCCCATTGGCATATTGGCTAGCATGTCATGGTATGGGTCATTGGGTTTGGTAGCTCGTTGGTTCAAACCCCAACCAACCTACCCAACATGCATTTTTGGCCCCAGGGGTGTGGCTTGTTGGCCAACAAATGTACTACTAAGGCGTTCGTGCCACTATGCAAGTCACATGTTCAAACCTTGTCTTACCCACGCACTGTGCCTAGGGATGGTGTAATTGCACCTAGAGGTTATAGTTGCAGTCGTCGAGGATCAACCCCATGTTACAAGAGTACGAGAGCTAGCGTGTTACCGATTCTGCCAGTATTTAAAAAAAAAATGCTTGAAAGGCGGGTATCATATGTTATTATGAAAAGAGAAAGATTATATCAACATGAACTCGTAATAGAAATAACATTAATTATCCACAAACAACTTATAATTTTTTAAATGTACTACGTCACAAAGAATCTAATTAAAAAAGTCACTTGAAAATCTGGCTGAAATTATAATAACTGATGGATACAAAACACACACATACTAAGTTTAACCAAGTCTAAAAAATATTTCTTTAAAGCATGAAGATTGTTTTTATATAGACTAGTGGTTGTGAGTGCACGTAAAAATTCATGGAACA